>VZQC01012068.1:2210217-2329454 GCA_009823505.1 Rhizomys pruinosus
CTCAAGGCCCCAGCTCCCAAGCTACTCGCCCAGGTGGCTTCTGGGTATCCTGCCCAAAGGCGCAGCCGCCCTGGCCGCCGGACTCTCCGGACCCTCTGGCCCAGCGCCTGGGTCCCGCTCTCAAGGCCCCAGCTCCCAAGCTACTCGCCCAGGTGGCTTCTGGGTATCCTGCCCAAAGGCGCAGCCGCCCTGGCCACCGGACTCTCCGGACCCTCTGGCCCAGCGCCTGGGTCCCGCTCTCAAGGCCGAGGCTATACCAGTTTTCATTTCTATCAGCTAGGATAAACAGTTTCTCCCCACCCAATCTGTGTCAGCCTTTGTTGCTGCTTGTTTTTTAATGATAACTGCTTTGACAGGGCTGAGATGGACTATCACTGTAGTTTTGCTATGCCCTTCCTTAGAGACTAAGGCTATTCAGCAGTTTGTCACATGTCTAATAGGCATCTATACTTAATTTTTGTTGTAGTATCAGTTCATTTTATTTCCCACTTGTTAACTGCATTATTTTCTGTTTGTGTTTTTTTTTGAGTTCTTTATATGTTCAAGATATTAATTGCACATACGAGATTAAATGTAATGCTAGAAAAAAAAATGATCTATATGTTAGTCTAATCATTTTCTTTGCTGTATAGACACTTTTAAACTTCATGCAATCCCATTTGTCAATTCTTTAAATTATTTACTGAGCTATGGGAAATTTGTCAGAACGTCTTGGCCTATGCCTATAGCTTACAGTTTTGCTTATGTTTTCTACCAAGGGTTTCAGAGTTTCTAGTCTTAAATTAGTTAAGGTCTTTGATCCATTTTGAGTTAACTTTTGTACAAGGTAACAGACATGGAAATAGTTTCATTCTTCTACATGTGGACATCCAGTATTCTCTGTGCCACTTGGGCATGCTAGTTTTTATGCCAATATCATGCTGTTTTCCTCACTATTTCTCTGAAGTATAATTAGAAATTAGGTAATATGATACTGCCAGCATTGTTAATTTTACTCAGGATTGCCTTAGCTATCCCAAGTTTTTTGTACTTCCAAGTAAAACATTGGATTTTTCTTCCTGCTTCTATGAAGGATGTCATGGAATTTTTATGTGTTTTACATGAATCTGTTAATCACTTTGGCAACATAGCCACTGCACAATATTAATTTTGTCAATGAGCATGGGAGGCGCTTCTGTCTCTTGTTGTCTTCAATTTCTTTTGTCCAGTGTTTTAAGTTTTCATAGCTCATTCCCTTCCTTATTTTCTTTTTTTTGTTTTTCTGTGTTTGTTTATTTGTTTGGCTTGTTTGCTATGAGAGATTCTCCCTGTAGCCCCAGCTGGCCTGGAACTCACTATGTAGACTAGGCTGGTCTCAATCTCACAGGAATCTATCTGCTTCTGCCTCCTGAATGCCAGGATTAAAAGTGTACACTACTATGTTCAGCTTAATAGGTAATTTTTGGTGCTGTTATGAATGGGATTGTTTTCCTGATTTTCTTTTCAGTGTGTTTATTGTTGGTGGTTAGAAAAGCTAGACTTTTAATATACATTTTATATCCTGCCACTTTGTTAAAAATGTTTATCAGATACAAGAATTTTCATAATAATCATGACACTAAGGGAAAACCATTAAGAAATAAGTACATTTCTTCAAAAAGCATGATACCAAAAAAAAAAGCAGTGACATTTTCAAAAGAAGTGTTAGATGAATTAAGATACTTCTTGCCAACAGTAAAAGATTGAAGCAGGAGATGGAAGGGGAAAGGACAGGTCTTTCTGTTTATCATTTGGCTGTTCACATGGAGCTTCAGAAGGCAAAATTCAGATCAACTTATGAAAGTTTAATAGATTTTTTATAAGCATAATTTCTGTATTGATTTAATATTAATAAGAAGAATACAATTGAAATGGGGAGAAAGAGCATCCCCTAGAGAGTTCTTAGTCTCACTCATAAAATAATTTAACAATGGACCCAAATGGAAACTTCAGGACAATTTTACTAAAATTTTAAAGAAAACTCTTCAGGGAAAGTGAGCTGGGAATCTCAGCAGCTCTCCTGAGGAGGAGAATGGAGCAGAGAAAGTAAAAAGGCCATGAGCCCATGCTAAAGCCTACATGGTGGTGCACGCCTTTACTCCTAGCACTTGGGAAGCAGAGGAAAGTGGATCTTTGTGAGTTCAAGGCCAACCTGTCTACAGAGTGAGTTCCAGGACAGCTGGGGCTACAGGGAGACCCTGTCTCAAAAAAGATTAAAAAAAAAAAAAAAGAAAGAAAAGATGCTAGTGCAGACCAAATGTTAAGAAAGCATGTTTTGAGAATGGATATGAAGAGGAAAAGGAGAGCTTACACTTTTCTGAGGAATTCAGAATAGTGGGCATATGTACAGAGACCCACATGTCTGTGGCAAGATCCAGAAGCAGTACACTGGGAGCTGCAACTCCAGGCAGGAAAAGTTCACTATCTCATTAACACAGGAAGTATTCTGCCCATCTATTTAAGCATGAGTTAAGGTGAACTGTCATTCCTAGGAGTGGTCCCCTGACCAGGTGTTTGGGCACAACAGCCTGCAGATAGGTTTTGCATGAAGGATGCTTGTACTCATGGATTATCACTTATAGCTAAAAATGAAAAAAAAAAAACTGAGAGAAAGATGCAGGACAGTTATGGCAGAATGCATGATCTGGGATGGGGTGGGGGGGTGGGGGGGGAAAGGGAAATAAGCCTGATCTGAATTGGAAAAAATGTATGAAATGCACAAAGCATCAATAAAAACTAATTTAAAAAATAAAATAAAATAAAATAAAATAAAAAATAAAAGAGAACAAGAATAAAGCCAAGTTTATCACAGGTACCTAACAGTTAAGCAGAGAGAGTATAGAAAGATAAGTAAAAGCTAGCTTGAGTAGGAAAGTGAGGAAAGGGCACAGTATTAGCAGAAGAGGCATGCAAGAATAAGCTACCAGTAGGGGACACAGATTTAAAGGGTTTACAGACTACAAGCATCTTCTGCTGTGGAAGCAAAGGTTATATAAAAACAGCTTAGTGGGGCTGGAGAGATGGCCTAGCGGTTAAGAGCACCAACCACTCTTACAGAGGACACGGGTTCGATCTCCAGCACCCACATGGCGGCCGAGAACCGTCTGAAACTCCAATTCCAGGAGAACTCCAGTTCCAGGGGAATCTGGCGCCTTCTTCTGACCTCCGCAGCATTGCACGACACGGGTGCACAAAACTGCATGCAGACAGTACATTCATACACATACAGAAAAAAAAACAAAAAACAAAAAACAAAAAAACAGCTTAGTGAGATATAGCCAGAGACTGACAGCCCGAGAAACACATGATAGAGGGAAAAAATGCTAAATTTATTAAACAAATGATTATTCAATTTACATATTGAATTTATTTTAATCTTTTTTTTCTAAGAAGAATCATATAAAAAATAAGGCAAAATATAAATAGCTAATTTCCATAAAAGTGAATAATAATGATCAATAAGATGTATTTGATTTTTACTACTTTGATAGTTAGTTGTCATGATAAAATACCATGACCCAAAACAACTTAGTGAAGAAAGAATTTATTTGGACTCTGTTTTTCTGAGGGAGAGCCTGTAATGATAGTGAAGACATGGCAGCAAGTGGCAGGGGCAGAAAGTTAAGAGATCACACCAACCACAAACATGAAGCAGAGATAGCAAACACCATGTCAGGCCAGGCTATGAGTGCTCCAAGTCTACCCCTAGTGTGTGCTTCCTCCAGCAAGGCTGCATCTCCTAAACCTCCCCAAACAACACCACCAACTGGGCACCACGAGATCAAATGCTTGAACCTAAGGGGACATTGGTCATTCAAACCACTACAACTAGTATCAAGTAGAGTAGAAATTAAGAAAAATTGCATGTTTTATATGATTAATAAAAATTAAAGAGACTGATAACTCCAACCAACATTAGAGAGCACCTGGGGAATAAAAAATATGTACAACTCACTATTGATGAAAGTTTGAATTGATATATATTTCTGGTAGGCTACTTGGAAACATTTACTACATCTTAAAGGAATTTTTAGTTTAAGAAATTCAAACAATACTGAGAATAGTGTAGACAACTCAAAATCTGAGCACATCAGAGGTTGAGGTAATACCACCTCACCTAAGGTGAGTTAAGAAGATCCTATCTAAGGAATTCAATAAAAGATAAAAATAAAAGAAGAAATTCTATATAATCATTCTAAATATGGATAAAAATAACCTGAAATCTCATTAGGAAGAAAATCATTAGATAAATCACTATATATCCTGTATTGCTGTACTGGTAATTATTATGATGCTATTAATAAGAGGACTGTATGTGACAAAAGCTCCCCAAACTGAATGTGACAAAAGCTCCCCAAACATGTAAACTTTGTAAACTTTAGTTTAAATATAAACAGCAAGGTTAATGCATTCTATATACTGTAGGTTGCGGAACAAAACTATGTATTTTCGTGTGGATATATAGAAAAACACACATATGAATACAGGATATCATAATCAATAGGAAAATATCTGAGAGTCTGAGAGGACACACATCAAAATAATAACAGCAGGCTAGGATTAGAAGAGTGATGAAAGGGAATTTTCATGGTTGTAAATTGTTAAAATTTTAATAAGAATACTTTGTACATTGAAGTATTTTATGAATTGTAAGCATTGTTTTTAAATCTGTGGGGAGTCATTGAAAGGTTTTAAACAGGAAAATCTCAAAAGCACATTTGCATTTGAGGAATATTTTTTCTGCCAGCTGAAGGACTGAAGAGAAGTTAAAGTGAAGACAGGAAAGTCAATAAAAAGTATACTAATAATCTGAGTAAAAAATAAAGGTGTACTTTTTAAAATATTTTTTTAATTTTATTTATATTCGTATGTGTATGAATGTACTGTCTGCATGTAGGTTTGTGCACCCATGTCGTGCAATGCCGCGGAGGTCAGAAGAGGATGTCGGATTCCCCTGGAACTGGAGTTAAAGACAGTTTTCGGCCGCCATGTGGGTGCTGGGGATCGAACCCGGGTCCTCTGCAAGAGCAGTCGGTGTTCTTAACCGCTAGGACATCTCTTCAGCCCTAAAGGTGTACTTTTAAAATGTCATGTGACATCAGTGGATAGGAAAAGACGATGACAGAGATGTACAGAAAATACAAAGAATATCCTGGGATTAACACTCCAGAATGAATGTTATTGAGTCTAAATGAACTTCAACTTTCTACCTCAGCAATTGACTGACTAGCCAATTACACTTACTGAGGTGAGCAAAGAGGGAGTGTAAAAAGTGAGGGAATGGGGCTAGGGAGACAATTAGTGTGATTTTTAGACCCTTGCAATTATGTGCAATTAGAAGTTCTGAATAAGAGAGCTGTCCAAACAGATTTTTTTTCCTCAAAAAATGTTTCCCCATGAAAAACTATTTCCTTCTAGAACAAGTCAATGGCAAAGGAGTTTCATCTAAATGCACTAAGTTTCTATAATGCCTCATTAAATTTCTTGACTCCACAAAACTTAACCCAGAGAGCAGCTCCACCTACTCATTCTGTATATGTTATTGTCATGGGAGAGTGTCAATCTCATCCTCTAGCATCTCGTTCTGCCTTCTTTCTATACCAACCAACAGCCTCCTTGATAAACACCCTCAGATGGTGGTCCAAACATTTGGAGAATATTTTCTGTCTGAATGGCGTTGACAAGTTTGTGTTCTCTGAATCAGCAATAATTGTGGTCCCCATATTGAATTTGAGGTTGTAGAACTTAAGTTAAAAAAAATTCAATCTCGGTAAAGTGCTTGTTTCTCCAAATCCAGAGCATATCATCTTTTTTTTTTATTTCTGTGTATGAATGTACTGTCTGCATGTGGGTTTGTGCACCGTGTCGTGCAATGCCTCGGAGGTCAGAAGAGGGCGTCGGATTCCCCTGGAACTGGAGTTCTCCTGGAATTGGAGTTACAGACGGTTCTCAGCTGCCATATGGGTGCTGGGGATCGAACCCAGGTCCTCTGCAAGAGCAGTCGGCGCTCTTAACCACTAGGCCATCTCTCCAGCCCAGAGCATATCATCTTTAATGCATATGTTTAATTTTGTTATGGACAAATAAAAATAAAACCTCAATCATATTTAAAACTGTGACATTAACATTGATATTGGACAGTGGAAGGGGTATTTGCTTTTAGTCATCAGAATTCATCCTTACCCAAATTAAAAATGTTTGTATTACATAATTTTGTAATATATATAGGCATATTTTGGAGCAATACATGTGGGAGGGAACAACAATGACAAAAATGACTGGGTCAAAGAACTGACTGAAATAGTTAACTTGTGCCCAAACAATAAACCTCTGTAGAGAAAAACTTTAAAAAGACTGAGAAAAAGATGCAAGACATGTATGGCAGAATTCATGAACTTAGGGACATGGAAAAGGGAATCTATCTAAATTGGACTAGGAAATGATGTATGAAATACACAAAACACCAATAAAAATATTTTATTAAAAATATTTGCATTAAATAAAGGTAGAAACTAGAAGATTCATTAAGTCATTCATCAGTGTCAGAGTTCCAATGACCCCATGAGCAAGATGACAAGATTTTGGTCTTCATTGGCTTTGCAGGACACTAGGGCAGCTTGATAGCAGCCTGGCTGTGAGTCCATTTTTGGATATTTCTGTCATTTAAAAAAAAAAAAAACCTCTAATGATTCATTTGAAAGTAGAATTGCAAGTACTGAGTTGGAAATAGTGAGACTGAAAACATAAAATTGCAAAGAAAGAAATGAAATTTTTAATAATATTTAAATAAAGAAAGAAAGAAAGAAAGAAATAGTGAGATTAAAGATGCTTCCAAGAGTAAAATATATTCCCAACTACCTTAGTTACTTTTCGGTTGCTATGATAAAATACCATGACCAAGGGAACTTATAAAAAGAAGAGTTTATTCGAGCTTATGGTTCCAAAGCAGCAAGAATTCATCACGGCGGGAAGGCATAGTGGCAGAGCAGAAAGCTAAGTGCTCACATCTTCAAGGAGACACAGGAAGTAGAGAACTACTGAGGATCAGGCAAGGCTTAAAAACTCTGTAAGCCCACCCCCAGTGACAGACTTCCTCCAGCAAAACAGGACTACCAACTGTGAACAAAATGTCCAAATACTTGGAGCTTATGGGGGGTGTTTTCATTCAAACCATCACACCAGCTAAGCATAAAATTTTCTTTCTCATGGGAAGGAAATGCTCTTGGTTTGCAAGGCTTCTTTCCCTTCCTTTTTTCTTTCTCTTTCTTTTCCATTCATTGAACAAATAATCAGCAGCCACAAGATAAACTTTGGTTACAGGTTTTAGAATTTTAAATGTTCTACCTTTTGATAAATCTGTGAAGAACTTTGTTCCTGATTTGTAGATTCTTTCTTATCCTTCTCTTTAGGATTGGGACCCATCAAAGCAATATTTTCAGCTGATGTTCTAAGCACTGCCTAACATGACCAGTTAAGGAGAGAATAATTTCTCCACTTATTTACTTCTTATAGCGAATTAAAAATTGTAGGTGTTTTCTCAGTAAAAGCAAATTAAGCAGTTATTTCCACATTTCACTCTTGATTTTATTTGTCCTATATGGTTTCTTCACTGAAAAAGAAAGATTAATATCAGGCGCTTCAGTAGTATAACTGCATTTTTGTTTATTTTGTGATCCAGTGAGAGAGAACAATCCAGGTAGAAGGTTGATATCTAAACTGGTAAACAGATTATGAAATAATAGCTTAGATAAAAAGCATAAATCTAGAACAACCTAAATGGTGATCATGAACTCTGTTACAAATTCTAAGTTGAGAAAAGTTATCATAGGGTACTGACTTATGAAAAGACCAGCAATCTAAATGCAGAACAAACTGTGAGCTTTGACTAAGAATGTGTTATGGATGAGAGAAATGTAAATACAAGTGGCTTCACAAGATAAGGATGATTTCCCTCACAATTAAGTAGCATCCAAATGGAAACAATCCTGAGATGGGATAACGTCTCTGCAGTCCTAAAAACCCAGGCTTCTACTTACTGAGCAGCTATCTGTCACATGCTGCAGCAAGGACAAGGAGCCATGAAGTATTATATTGACCAAATTTATCACATGGCCTCATCTGGATACACAGAGAAGCTGGAAAACACTGAGTTTCATTCTATCAAGCCATATTTCAGCTTAAAATCAAGGATTCCTACTATAAGGAAGAAGGTGACCAATACTGAAAAACCTACATTCATTTCCGCCACTGTAGAGTCTGGCTAGACTTTCTGAAGTTATCAAATATTTATTAAGAATGTTCCTTTTGAAGAAAACTCTCATGAAAAGCAAATATTTTATTTTTGAAGAACAGCATTATACATATGATGAAAAATTCAAACACTCGCACACAACTTTGTCTTCATGAAACCATGAAACCTTTTCCCCATTGACCTATATATGACATTAACTCAAAAATCTGTTTGAGGGACCAGAGAGATGGCTCAGCAGTTAAAGAGTACTTGATACTTTTATGGAAGACCTGGGTTAGGTTCCCAGAACTCACATAATGGCTTACAACCACCTGTAACTCCAGTTTTCCACTGCACTTGGTGCATATACATACACACATACACACACACATACATACACGCACACATACATACATACACACACTAAAATAAAACTTTTGTATAAATCTATTCTTTGTTATTTCTTGACAAGCCTCTTCTACCCTTTAGTATTTATCTTTGCCAGCAGTGTTTTTCTATAATCACAGTTTTTAATATTACAGCTCAGTCTATACTTAAATATAAACTCTCTGGGAATCTCTCCAGGCTCCAAGTTTGTAATTACACTTGAACACTATTGTTGCTTGTTCACCCATCTCCTGAAAGTACTTTATCTCCTTAGTCACTGCCATTCAGTGCTGTGAAGATGTGATTTGAAGCATGCTGATCTGAGACTTTCTAATCAGGCTGCACTCATTTCTGTTTTTTCAGTCCTGTACCTAGGTTTTCCCAGAGTTATATGCACCCAATTAAGGAACATTCAATTTGAGATCTATATGCCTTTGAGTATGAATGGTAATGCTCAAAAATTGAGTTTGATCCAGCTGCTCATTCAGCTGAGGTGAATGAAGTCTTCTGGGGCACTAGAGTACCATTTAGTAAATTACCTCATCCGACACACTAAATTCGCCTTACATGGGTGAACAGCTCCCTTCTAGGGAGCAGTTTCATCTCCTGCACTGCCCCAACCTTATTGGTGCTTTGGAGTGATTCACATGACAGTATTTGCCCACTGTCCCCTACAATAAGATTGCACTGTTTCCTTTGAGAGAACATGTGTTCCTATGTAAAGGGTAGAGGAGAAAGCTGATTATTCATGTGTGTGTGTGTGTATGTGTGTCTGTTTGTGTCTGTATCTCTGTGTATTTCAAATAGAAAAGAAGCATCACAATTCTCTATGCTCTGCAACTGCAAAATATTAGTGATAAATCCACTATAATGTAATAAAATGATATGGCTTCTTAAAGGTTTCAGTAAACAAGGATCCTTTTTAAACCTTCAACACAACAACATGGACATAAAATGATCCTACTTAAATGAGAATGAAATTGAATGTGATACTTGGAAAGCAGTACTTTTTATGTTTTACTTGCAAATATAAATGTTCTTTTAATTTTAACTAAGCCTATTCTTCTCTTAGCTATTAACACTAGAGACATTTATGGGTTTCTCTTTTGAAAATGAGCATCCAGTGGATAAGACATTTTTTTGTGGACCCATGATTTGCTAAATAATGCTTTGAAACTGGTTTGGTGCCCAGAGTCCATGCAGCAATAAAATGCAGACGGTCTGCTTCCAAATGTTTCTTCTCCACACAATCAGAGCTACAGTTTCTCTCACAGTATTACCATATCCAAAAAATTAACCATTTACAATGCCTAGCAGAACATTTTACCAAACTATCCACGTTTACATCCATACAGGTGTTGAAGAAATGTGACACAAAACATGATTGCTAAGTGAAGGGGATCTAAGGATACAGGGCTGGAAAGTGTGTTGAAGTCAGCTGTGAAGCGTGTATCAGTAGGAACAATTTCTATGGTTAACACCTGCTAGCACTTTTTTCCTCACTTTTCTCTATAGAAACCTTAAACTTCCTTTAGCTGTATTCTCTTAGAACAGGAAGTACTCAGATCCTCATTTTGAAATCAGTCTAATGGGCTTTCAGTGATAGCCTCATAGTAAACAGAGTTGAACAGTGCTGAATAGCAAGAAAGATGAGTGAAGACACCATTTCCGCATGCTCAGTGAATGTACCTGAAGAATAGCAGGAACCAGGCTTCTTTGAGTCTGTTTCTATTTCCTCCATGACTATCAGAAATGAGCATTAGCTCAGATCAGATACTTAAATTCATATACCCTTCAATGGTATCAAGCTTTAAAAGGAATAGCTCCAATAAAGCTTTTCTTTTTTGATCTTTTTGAGACAGGGTCTCCCTGTAGCCCCAGCTGTCCTGGAACTTGCTCTGTAGACCAGGCTAGCCTTGAACTCACAAAGATCCGCCTGCCTCTGCCTCCCAAGTGCTAGGATTAAAGGCGTGCGCCACCATGCCCGGCCCAATAAAGCTTTTTAAATGAAATAAAGTATGTAATACTAACTCTTCCCAAGATCATTTGACATTGTATTAGCTAATAACAGAGCCCAACATACACTTGTTACATTCTGCCTAGCACACACTGCACAAGCAATTGCAAGCTTATATCTAGAGTCAGGCCCCTGGAGAATGAAAGCTCAGTAAGTCTCTCCCCTTCCTGGGATAAAACCTCTACTCCTGTGTCTGAACTTGTTTCTCATTCTCAGGGTCCTAAATGCTTCCCAGTCAAGCTTTCTCCTTGCTTCTTAAACACATCAATGAAAAAGAGCATGAGTGCAGAGGCAGAGAGACATATGGGGAGTTTGTGTGCGTGGAAGCCTCTGTTCAAGTATTGTATGACTCTGGGAATGAAAGAACTCATGAGCTAGTGAGTGTGGCTGCACATCACACTGGTGATTCTAATGATGTAATAACTAATTCTAATGCTATCCTAACTACCTCTGTCAGCCACTTGCATGAATTCCTTATTTGACCTTTAGAAATCAATATCTAATCATCAGTAACATTGTCACAAGTAAGGAAAATACAGGAAAGCTCCCCAAGTCTCATTCTTAATTACTTGCACATTTCACTCCTCTGTGCCCTATGACATGCCATATTCTTTTGCTATAAAAATGAGAGGCTTTTGCAAATGGTTTATGGTAAGAGTGTCAAGAACAAGAAATATCTCTGCTACAATGGGAAAGAGGTATTTGTTATGAGTAAAAGAAAAAAAAGTAACATCAAAAGTTTCAGAGAAGCCAAGCATGGTGGCTCATGCCTTTAATCCCAGCACTCGGGAGGCAGAGACAGCAGATCTCTGTGAGTTCAAGGCCAGCCTGGTCTACATAGCAAGCTCCAGGCCAGCTGGGACTAAAGTGAGACCCTGTCTCAAAAAAGACAACAGAAAAGGGTTTCAGAGAGGCCTGTATGATGTTCTGTGCCAGGTGTTTTATAAACCTAGTCTTAATTACCCTCAGAGTATAGCTTTTCCTATTTCCATTACCAAAATGAAAACTGAGTTTTCCTTTTGTGACCTGCATGAAGTCATTCACGTAGGAAGTCATGACACATCAAAGCTGTGACACCAGGTGCCTCTAGGTCCAGAGTGTGACCTCTTCCCATAAGGAAATTGCAGCTTTATGGCAGAGAAGGTGAATCCAAGCAGCAGAACTGAAAAACTCATAGAAGAGTTGATACTTCAGCAGCATAACTAGAATGTCAGGGATCTTCTCTGTATGGAAGTGGGATATTCTCTATATGGAACACATGCAAATAACAAATGTAGTATGACTGGGGAAAAATGTGAAGGATTTTGAAGTAATCCTAAAGTCTTGAGCTTTTGCCCAACCTACCTCCTATGGTGATAGGAGGATTTTGAAGTTAATTAAATGTACAATGATAAGATCAGAACTAGCAAGACTCCAATAGCCATCCATGTAAATGCTCACACCCTATATAGCCAGCAGCAAAGGCTAAGAAACAAATTCTACAGGGTGCCCTCAAGCAGAAAGTGTCTACCTGGGGCAGCAGTTAAGTCTTTCTGCTAGCATGCCTCTAACACAAACCATCAAAGCACAGCCTGTCACAGATTTACCCCTTCAGAATTGACCTACAGTCCTCTGGGAGCCTCACCAGGACTCACTGTCTGCTGGATGTTCTGATTTTTTTTTTTTAACATCGATTGTGTTCTCTCATCATTTTCAATCCAATCCAATATTCAGCATGGTGATAACTAAACCCATTTATCTGCCCGCACAGCCCAACCATGCACATTCTGGTTGAGATCTGACCTGAAAGACCAAATACTGCAAAAAGAAATTCAGTGGTTTAGTATTGAATAAAAAATGTTTGGCAAGTATTAACCCATTTGTTTGTAACTAATGATAACAAAGGTGTTATCGTCATGTATGTAACTAAAACTAAATCCCCACATTTTCTTTCAAGCTTTGAAAGCAATGACCTCATGTATATAAAAATCAGGATACAATAATGACAAGTCTGGTTTGCAGCCTCCTTTGAAAGTTTCACAGAGACAAATACAGCCTACCTCCAGAGCTCTTTATCTAATGTTGCTAAGGGCACAAGCCTTATGGTAATAACATGTCAGATAAGCCCACAGTTCATAAATATTAAATACATAGCACACTTTGGCTACAAACCTAAGCACATCTAACTCCAGTACATGGTGATAAATGCAGTCTAACATCTCATTAGCTGACTCCTTGGCACCTGAGGTGTGAAAGCATTTGTTTTAAGAACATATACTTTAAAACTGTGAGTGTAGAAGGCAACAGCTGAGTGGTAATCTGCTGACTGAGGCAACTTGGGACTCAACTGGAAGAACATGCTTTGTAGATTCACTTATTCCCTGTAATAGTTCTTAGATAAATGAACTTTAGAATTTTAGAAATTTTTGAGCTTAAGCCTCTCCCTAGTTCCTGAACACTGGCTTTTCATAGGCATTTAAAGTAGAAAGTCATAAACTTCATTAAACTTTAATAATTATACATATTTGAGGCTACATATATACATATACATATACATAGCCAAAGTATACATAGTTTTGAAATCTCAGTCTGTTATTTCTACAAAGTCAAACTGCCTTTGAACTATTTATGCAAAAATGATTTTAATTTAACTTGATAAATATTACATTGAGTTTCTCGCATGTGTAAGCTCTGAGACTGAGTGTGTAGAGGACAATAGCACCTTTGTGACAGGTCCAGTTCCATTCTTTAGTCTTCAAGTATTTGTTTGTTTGTTTGTTTGTTTGTTTTTATGTACACATGTTTGCTGTCATGCATTTATGTGAACCATGTGTGTAGTTGCCCTCAAAAGTCAGAGGGCATCAGATCCTCTGAAACTAGAGTTATAAATGGTTGTGACCACCTGATGTAGGTGCTGGGAACTAAGCCCAAGTCCTCTGGAAGAGCAATAAGCATTATTAACCACCTAGTCATCTCTTCAGCTCCTCATCCCTGTTCTTCAGGGTTCACAGCCAGTTGGGGAAGACAGAAAAATAAGCCAGAATTGTAACCCATATACTCAAATCATCTAAGAGATGTGTGTCAATGGATTTTTTTAAAATATTTTTAAACCGGGCGTGGTGGCCCATGCCTTTAATCCTAGCACTCAGGAGGCAGAGGCAGGTGGATCTTTGTGAGTTCAATGCCAGCCTGGTCTACAGAGCGAGTCCCAGGACAGCTGGGGCTACAGGGAGACCCTGTCTCAAAAAGATCGAAAAAAAATTTTAAGCACTTGAATTAATTTCTAGTCATAACTTTCACCCTCAGTTCCATTGACTATCTCTCACTATGTTGATTTTCTTATTACTTCTGGTAAGCCCCTAGCAACATCTGAGATTTGTATCACAGAATAGAAAAGCAAATACTGTACCTATGGTAGTGCTGTGTATGTTACAACATTCAAGATTAAATGATGTTGTGAGACACTATTTCTCTGGGGACATGAACAAATGTCTGCTAGGTAAGCCCAGATAGGGAGCAAAGGGCAGACCAAAGAAAGGATGCCGTGAAAGAAAGCCCAACTCAGTGGACCAATGACTTTCACTGGTGTTCTTTACAGGTATAGAAATGACTCAAAGACAGCTGTATCACCAAAACTCACCCAAACATGGATGGCAGCTCACAAAAACAGGAGACCTGAAGTGCACTGCAGGATCTGCAGGCAGCTCAACAGGCTGGAGAGTACCATTTACAGGCAGCCAGGCTGCTGTGAGCCTCTTCTGGGCAGCTTATCTAGTCTGAGACTTCCTCTCAGCAGTCTTGAGGAAGAAGGGGCCTAGTAAACATGGTCAATTGGGAACCTCCTGAAGCCACTGAGCTGGTTACTTCCTGAGCTTAACAAGTTACCTTGCAAGATGGAATATTTTATCTGCTCTCAAAACATGTTGTTTTGCCATCATCTCTCAAAGATGGAATTTTTATCTTAGAGGAAATTGCTATACAATATATGGAAGCACAGAGGTTGGAATAGAGAATTCATTCCTGCCAGACACGCCAAACACACTGAAAAAGGAGGTAGGTGATGCTCCCCAAGGCCGGAAAGGCTGCCTAGATGGAGGAAGCAGGGCAGAGGGTGGAGAATAAAGTTGGAGCTCCAGTTTAGGAGAGTCGGGAGGAGAAGAAGAAAGAAGAAATTATTTGCCCTGTACTTATTGTTTCTTCTTAACACTGATAGACACTTCCTGTTCAATTAACAATAAACCAATATGTTCATTACTACTGCCTTCAGATTACCCAAAATGAATAAGCTGGTAAAGTTTAAATTCAAAGTCCTGCCTGGCCTTGGTTATAGGAATTTTCACTATTCAGCTTACTGGATATATTAACAGATTGCAAATTTATTCGAGATACACATTTTATAGTTAATTTCCCATGACTCGCTGACTACAAACATAGATAAGACCACTGGATATAATTCCCACCTGGGCAAAATACCACAACCATTCAAAGCAAGAAATGGAGTAAAAATACCTAAATTAAGAAGGAAACACAGGAAGTCAATGTGGCCCACTTCATCATCCTTTAAATAGGAAAACTCAGGCATTTAAATATTTTCTTTTAAATATTCATTTTAAATGTAGAATAAATATATTTTTATTAAGAATTTTAATCAGTTTCAATACATTTTAATTGCCCTTGTTAATGACATAATTAAACAAATAAATAGTACTAAGTTCATCATATATAAACTACAAATACTAAAAGGTTGAAAAGTAACTGTGATTGGGGGCTGGAAAGATGGCCTAGTGGTTAAGAGCGACGACTGCTCTTGCAGAGGACCGGGTTTGATTCCCAGCACCCACATGGTGGCTGAGAACCGTCTTTAACTCCAGCTCCAGGGGAATCTGATGCCCTCTTCTGACTTCTGCGGCACTGCACGACACAGCTGCACAAACCTACAGGCAGACAGTACATTCATACACATAAAAATACATAAAATAAAAAAGGTGAAAAAAGGAAAAGTAATTGTGATAAAGATGAAAACTTACTTTTAAAGTCATTGAAGAAAATATTAAAATCTAGTAATGACATTGCCCTTTCTGCTCTAATACTTTGATTATGAACTATTGAACATTAATCAGACGCAAAAATCTATAAAATTCTTATTTCAGTGACCTGAAGGATATAAAAAGTCAAAAACAAAACAATGTTCCTTTGATCTTCAAGTTTATAATATTCTGAAGAATCTGCATTATGGTTACTGATGAAACTGCAGAATAAAATGCTAACTTAATGCAGGGGTATTTCTGTTTGTAAGAATTTAGAAAATGGGGGCTAGAGAGATGGTTCAGCAGTTAAGAGCACTGGCTTCTCTTGTAGAGGACTCTAATTCGATTCCCAGCACCCACATAGTAGCTAACAACTGTCTATAACTCCAATTCCAGAGGAATTCGTCACTCTCTTCTGACCTCCGGGGGCATTGCATGACACAGGTGCACTCACATACATGCATTCAGAACACTCATACACACAAAGATAATAGATAATTTTTTTTTTATTATTTATCTTTGTATGTGTATGAATGTACTGTCTGCATGTAGGTCTGTGCACCCGTGTCGTGCAATGCCGCGGAGGTCAGAAGAGGGCGTCGGATTCCCCTGGAACTGGAGTTCTCCTGGAATTGGAGTTACAGACGGTTCTTAGCCGCCATGTGGGTGCTGGGGATCGAACCCGGGTCCTCTGCAAGAGCGTCAGTGCTCTTAACCGCTAGGCCATCTCTCCAGCCCCATAGATAAAAAAATTTTTAAAAGGAATTTAGAAAATGGTTGCAATTCTATGATTTCGTCTTTAGCTTAGATTGGAATCATTTCTTGGAAACAAATATTGTTTATCAAATAGTGTCATATCGACTATTTGATATCTTATTTTTAAATACTTTATAATAATATCAGGCTATTTGGCTAAGGAGAAATGTGTCACTTTTTATTTAATCATTCTTATATCCACTTATACAAGGGCCCATAAACCTATGTGTGCCAAAAGACATATTGGCTGAGTATTCCATCCATTCCTAGATGTGCTATCTGTGAGGGCATCAAAACAAAGGTCTCCATGAGGTAAAGATGCACTCTTTCAGTGTGTCACATAGAAATGACTCTTCTTCCTATTGTTGGCCCTCCTCCCTGGTGATCTGAACTTCATAAGTCATCAGTATTCTTCACCATCACAAAAAATTAAGTGTTTGCACAAACATAATGGGTTTATGTTTTTCTTCTATACTTCTTAGTGGAGGAGAGAATGCATGGTGCTATAAATTACTATATCTGATGTAAAGAAAAGAGGTGTATAATGCAAAAAAATTATTGCTAGAAAGAACAAAGAATATCCATAAAGTATTATAAAGAAAGAGTAAGTGCAATTAGAGAGCACTGGAGGTAGAAAATCTTTATGATTCAGAAGTGGGCATGCCTCATTAACAATGACCCTCAGTATAACATTTGGTTTAACAAACCACTACATTTTCATGTTGAAGTTATTGTTACTAGAGTACAAAAGTACTTAATCCAAAACTCAGCTATGTAATAATTTCTATGTGTCAGCCATGGAATTGTATCCTGAGTTCTGAAGGATAAAGAGAGGATCCTTCCTTTGAATACACTCAGCTCTATAAGCTTTTGTTTACTCCAGGTCTAAACACTTTTGAGCAATACCTTTCTGGCACATAGATATTTATTTGTATGTCATTTATATAAACTACTTCATTGTGATTATTATGTTTATCAGAAAGAACATAATGGAATGAAATTAGGAGCAGTGGATCCGCTCCTAACTGCATCCCAGATTTCGCTTCCATCAGCACCAGTGGATGCAAACTTAGTTGATGTAAGTGGTGGTCTGGAGTCAGAATCTTCCAATGGAAAACATACACTAGAAGGCACTGGGGACACTTCAGAAGTAATGGATACTCAGGCAGGTTCTATGGATGAAGAGAATGGCTGACAGTTGGGCGAGGTCGAATTGCAATGTGGAATATGTACAAAATGGTTCACAGCGGACACCTTTGGCATAGACACCTCGTCATGTCTGCCTTTTATGACCAACTACAGTTTCCATTGCAATGTGTGCCACCACAGTGGGAATACCTATTTTCTCTGGAAGCAAGCAAATTTAAAAGAAATGTGCCTTAGTGCTTTGGCGAACCTAACATGGCAATCTCGAACACAGGTTGAGCATCCAAAAACCATGTTCTCCAAAGATAAGGATATTATTCCATTTATTGATAAATATTGGGAGTGTATGACAACCAGACAGAGACCTGGGAAAATGACTTGGCCCGATAACATTGTCAAAACAATGAGTAAGGAAAGAGATGTATTCTTGGTAAAGGAACATCCTGATCCAGGAAGCAAAGACCCAGAAGAAGAGTACCCCAAGTTTGGACTTTTGGATCAGGATCTCAGTAACATTGGCCCTGCTTATGACAACGAAAAAAAAAAAAACAAAAAAAAAAACAAAGCAGTGCTGTTTCTACTAGTGGGAATTTAAATGGTGGAGCCACTTTGAGAGGGGGAATTGCAGCAGGAAGCAGTGGAAAAGGAAGAGGAGCAAAGCGTAAACAGCAAGATGGAGGAACAACTGGGACCACCAAGAAGGCCCGAAGTGACCCTCTGTTTTCTGCCCAGCGTCTCCCCCCTCATGGCTACCCTTTGGAACACCCATTCAACAAAGACGGCTGTCGGTATATTCTAGCTGAGCCTGATCCACATGCCCCTGACCCAGAGAAGCTTGAACTTGACTGCTGGGCAGGAAAACCTATTCCTGGAGACCTCTATACATCCTGCTTGTATGAACGAGTTTTGTTAGCCCTACATGATCGAGCTCCCCAGTTAAAGATCTCTGATGATCGGCTGACTGTCGTTGGAGAGAAGGGCTACTCCATGGTTCGGGCATCTCGTGGGGTACGGAAAGGTGTCTGGTACTTTGAAATCACTGTAGATGAGATGCCACCAGATACTGCTGCCAGGCTGGGCTGGTCCCAGCCCTTAGGTAACCTTCAGGCTCCCTTAGGTTATGATAAATTTAGCTATTCTTGGCGGAGCAAAAACGGAACTAAGTTCCACCAGTCTGTTGGCAAGCACTACTCATCTGGCTATGGACAGGGGGACGTCCTAGGATTTTATATCAATCTTCCTGAGGATACAGAGACAGCCAAGTCACTGCCTGATACTTACAAAGATAAGACTTTGATAAAGTTCAAGAGGTACTTGTATTTTGAGAAAAAAGACTTTGTGGATAAAGCAGAGAAGAGCCTAAAACAGACTCCTCATAGCGAGATAATATTTTATAAAAATGGTGTCAATCAAGGTGTGGCTTAAAAAGATATTTTTGAGGGAGTTTACTTTCCTGCCATCTCACTGTACAAGAGCTGCACGGTTTCCATCAACTTTGGACCATCTTTCAGATATCCTCCAAAGGATCTTACTTACCATCCTATGAGTGACATGGGCTGGGGCGCTGTAGTAGAACACACGTTGGCTGATGTTTTGTATCATGTGGAGACAGAAGTGGATGGGAGGCGCAGTGCCCCCTGGGAACCTTGACTATTTTTCCTACTTCATACTTGGACTTTCTGTGGAATAATATTTGGGTTTTGGTTTCTGTTTTTTAACTGTAAAATGTTCTCCCAAAGATGCTGCAATACAGAAGTTAAAAGAGGCTGGGTAGGACTGGGGCAGATGCCCTGCCCTTCAGCATATTCCCTCCCCACTTCCAGCAACCGCTTTCATTTTGTGTGCCATAAGCCAACAACTGCTGACTCTCAAGGTCCCACAAACTCCCTGTGAAACTGGTGCTGTACTACATGCCTGCCATCTCAAACTTGTTACCTTACTGTAAAAGGATGACCTATGTGACCATTGATTCCATCTCATCGGATTTCTGTGGAGGTGATAAGCCTGTTTCTGAGAGGAGAGCAGCTGAGATCTGTGGCAGTACATTCCGAACCAGTCTAGTGAGCTGTTTGCTTTTGGGGTGGGGTTTGGGGATCTCTGAACCTGGTAGGTCTCAAAGAACTGCAATTATGAAAAGAATTTGCCTGCAGCTTTAACAGAATTAGAACTCTTCTCCACTAAAACTTGTTTTCCAGTTAAAAAAAATAAAATAAATAAAATAATATTTATATATTACAAATTTTAATAATTTAAGGTTTGATCATGTGTTCAGTTTATCTTGATAGTTGATTTAATATAACACTGCGCACAGTTACATATATAAAGTGCTACATATTTGTAAACATGTGTTATGACTGAATCCTTAGTTTCCTTTTTTTTCCTTTTTTTTTTTTATCCATAGAGACTGTCAAAATTTGCCAAAGCCGACTATATTTCAAGTTGTCATGGCGGGGTATTGGGAAAAGTTCTCAATTAGCAATAATTGCACCTCGGATAAACCTCATTGGCTATGATACTGCGCAAAGCTTGAATCCTTAGTTTTAATACTATGTCCAGTGAAAATTTTGTGGTCTTATTTTAAATATCTGATTATATCATCCTTACTTGTCATAATCTAGTTGATAAAGAATCCATTCAGGACTCGAGATATGGATACTCAACACTGTCATTGCAGACTTGTCCCTTCACTGTGCTTTCTAATCAATGCAAGGTTGGGAACAGTTACATAAGGAGATGCAAACTCTTCTAGAATCATTGTAAAGCCTTCCTATAATTATTAAGTCTTTGAAAATATAACTGTTTACCCATACTTTGGCATTTTTCTCATCATTTTATTATCTAAAGTGATCTTCAAATTCTCCAATTAAACACCACCTCTAACAATAAAAATGTTTGTGCAACCATCCCAAGGAGTATTATGAGTATATTTTACTTCTAAACTTTTCATCACTTGCTAAAAGAAGAGCTTATATAAGAATGTATAAGTATATAAAGAAATAAAGGTTTCTGCTGCATATCTTAAATCCAAAGTCCTACTTGGCCTCGGTTGTGAAACTGCTGGTATGCCCACCACCCTATTTTTTTTTTAATGCTGGCAAAACAAAACTCATAGTTGCATAAGCTATAAGACAAGAAGGGCAAACTATGACCAATATATTGATCTTCCTGAAGCAGTTTGCTTGTGTGACTGTATCTTAAGCTTCCAATTCACACAAGCAAACTGCTTCAGGAAGATCAAAATCATCTTTAAGTCAATGTTTCTATTGCCTCACATAGGACATATGATTATTTGTTAAAATGCAACCTAATAAAAGCAGTATGAAGGAACTATATCACAAAAGATCATATTTTGTGACATTGCCTAACTATTTACATTTGGCTCAAAGTTAAACAATATATAGTTTTCATGGAAGGATATTCTTTCTATTAAGGACTTCTGAATAAATATATAGGTAGAAACCACAAAATGTTGTCAATGTTTATCTTTGTTTTTTTCCTAAAGCAAATATTTTTTTTAATGTCACAATAGTAACAATAGCACTGGCTTAGATCTGTGGTTACCTGATTTCACTACTTCAAATTGTCCCTATGAGGTAAGGTCAGTTATAATTTTCATTTTGAAAATGAGGAAAGTGGAAGCACAAAGTTTAAGGTTGTAATGTTTTATTTTTTATACACATACATAGTGATGTGTAATTTGGAATGCAAAGCTGTTCCAAGGAAATTGGTATAATATCAAATTAAAAATGGAATTTTTGTTTCATACAGTTTGTGTCAAATGTGTCTTACTGAAAAGGCTCTGCATGCCAGCTTATTTTCAAATGCAGCAAACTAAGTAACCCTCCATTATGTGGTCAAGTCACATATGAGGATAAAGTCTATGTCAACTCTGCTTTTGTAGTAGTCTCATATATGGCCTTTTATGATTTAATAATTGTTTAACATAATTTTTCTCAGTGGATGATGAGAAATAGAATTTAGAGACAGAGTTCTCTTTCTGATAAAAATGTTATTCTTTGCAGGGCCTTCAATCCTCTACCTATTAAGCACAAGTAATGATTTCCCCCAGGCCTAATTAGTGATATATTAAGTATGAAGGTGCCACCAAACCTGAAAATCACTGTACTAATGAAAGACTCAAGACCACCAGCAACCAGAAATGCAACTATTGTTATAAATACCTAATAAAGATTTATTCTACTGAACATATAAAATATTCATGGGAATTGACAAATCTCATACTATAAATGTTCGATATTAATCTTTTTTCATATGTAAAATATTTAAAATTTTTCATAACTACTAAAAATAAGTCAGAGAGCATGAAAAACTTGAGCACTCAGGCAAACCAAAATCATCTAATGTCAAGTCCCAGTTCTACTGTGGCTATGGTGAACACCTGACTGAATAACAATTTAAAGGCAGTAGTTTACTTTGACTGACAGACATCAAAAGTTCAGCCACACTTGCTTTGCTCCATGTGCTGTGGCGGAATGTCACATGGCTGGACATTCTTCTTGGTGAGTAGAAAACAGAAAGGGAGAAACAGAAAAGAGTCCATAATAAGATAGCCCCAAAGACCTCTTCCAGTATCTACTTCTTCTTAAGCACCACCTCCTAAAGTTTCCAGAAAATTCTGGATTAAAGGCGTGTGCCACCATGCCTGGCCTTTATTTTTTTTTTTTTAATTCACCTAATCGAGGACCTATGAGGTGACTTCTAGGTAAGGACACTTGGTGACTTCCAGGAGAGGGAGAGGCAGGTGCGAATCCGAGTAGGTCAACCGCGCTCCAGTGGATGCTCCCATATCAACGAGAATATGAGCAGGACAAATAGGAGTCAATGGGTTATTTTCTTAAGATACAAAGTTGGAGGTAATGAGGTGGAGTAGATGGATATAGGGAGAGGAATTGGAGGTTAATATGATCAAAACACATTATATAAATTCTCAATGAATTAATAAAAAATGAAAAAGGATATATCAAACTGTTCATTTTGTTTTATTAGTTAATATAAATACTGTCCAAGAAAACTCCAAAATTTTGCCATTACTTAGGAACCAGGAAGACAAAACAACAACTTTGGAGACACAATTTACTTACCATCACAAATCCTAAAGTAACGAATTTTAGCTTTTCCTGACAAAATTGTGACAAAGTAGTGTGGCGGTGTTGCATGGTCTATTGACATAGCTGACCTTAAGAAGAAAAATGAGAAGCATTATTATCATATAGGCTGGTATGTCAGCTGAATATGCATTCATGCTCAGGAGTCTCATGGACTTTTAGGTATAAAAAGTGACAATTCTTTAAGAAACAGACACTACAATAACAGAAATACCATGGTTAGAAACATAACAAAGCCATTATGAATGATGCAGCAAAATTTAGGAAAATGAAAGCTGCTATTAAATATGACAGGCTGCCACCACAGCAAAAACAATAATCAATGTAATCCCTGCAATAAAATAATATTTGTATTTAGTTCTTTTCAAGGAGTTAAAATAATGGACATTTTTTCCTAAATTAGTAGTTTTGGAGAATGTAGTCAAAAATAGTAAAAACAAGATAAAAATCTTGAAGTGTGCAGCATATTTACATTACTTGGAGCTACTGTGCTAGACAGTTTTTATTTCCTTCACATTTCCTTCATGATTATTTCATTTGTAGCCTGTTAGTTGTTGCTCTTTGTGACTAAGCTATTCTTTTCTTTTAAATCTAATATACTCGAACCAATCTTTCTATTACTTTGCTTTAATAAATCCATAATCAGCTTAAATTTTACCATTTCAGTTTTCACAGAATATAATAAATATGTATTTCCCATACATTTTTCCTATTATAACAGTATTATTAATTTTGTAGCTTTAAATAAAAATGCCATATAAATATATGATGATTGCCTCCACCTGGCATTCAGTGAGATGCCTTCATTAGTTGTATTTTCTCAAGCAATGATGAAGCATTGCGATATAGAAATACCTTCTGTGGGAGACATTGCACATTGAAACACACTTATTTGTTTTTGGTGATTAATATTCCATGCAGTGACAAGGGAGAAATTTGTTCCACTATTTGTTGAAAGTTTTATCAGAGTACTTCCTGGCCTACCCATGGGCACTTGTGCCACACATCTTAATGTTGAAGGAATTCAGCTCTGCATGATAGGACCAGTTTATTTAAGACCTCATAAAATGCATAATGTATGTGTCTCACCCATTAAAATACACACTGGGCACTTTGCCTTTTCCTGAAACCATCTCTAGAGACCTAACAGATGCTGGCTTTTCTTTACATGCAACTTTAATCCGGAAAATAATGTAAGTACGACATAGTAAACCTTCTTAGTTCTGACCCAAGTACAAAGATTCTTCCAATTTTAACTTATTGTCAGTGGAAATTTTGTTCTGAGAAACAGCATATTAGTTAATATTTTCTTATGGCTATATATAAATACATGAAAAGAAACAAGGAAAGAGTTTATTTGAGGTTGCATGTTTTAATGTATATTTTTGTGCATTTCAACAATATATTAATCATATTTAGGCCCCTCCTCCATCTACAACCCCCTGGAGCCCACTCTCTGGATTTCACACATTCTGCCATGTATGTCAAGGCCTGTCAAGTCATGTTTGTGCACCCAGATGGTCCTTAGTGTGCATTCATACACTGGAGACTGTTCAGCCTATCTAGCATCACATCCTTAAAGAAGACTGACTCCCTCACCATCACTGATCAGTTGCCAATAGCTCCTTGGCTAAGGTGGGGGCTTCCTCCCCATTTCTTCAGATCTATGCTGCTGTGAGTCCGATTGGGTTTGCATGGATCTTGTGCATGCCATCACCATTGCCGTAAGTCCATGTGAACAAGTTCCCAGAAGCCTGGAAGTGTCTCCTTCCTTATGTTCATGTACCACCCTTAGCTCTTACAATATTTTCACCCCCTCTTCCAAAATGGTTCCTGAACCCTGAGTGGGTGAGGTTTATAATAGGAGTCCTATCCAGGGACACATACTCCATGGTCTCTATTCTGCACACTTTGGCCAGTTGTGGAATTCTGTGTTCCTTACCCTCTGTTGCATGAGGAAGGTTCACTGGTGAGAGGTGAGAGATGCATTAGTATTCTCTCTACTCCTTTCCCTATGTTCTGTGAGCTATGTTAGGTATAGAGGTTCCATTCTAGTTGTGTCATTTAGGACCAGGCATCTCACAGACCTTTATTCTCCATGTGTGACCAGTTGTAGAATTCTGTAATAGTCTCCATCTACTACAAAAAGAAGCTTCTTTGATGAGTGGTAAATGATAACATATATGCCAGTATATACTTGTCTGTAAATATAAGGATACATATTTAACATACAGTAAGAAATTACATTTGTCTAGATATGTAACAGATAATAGAGCTTTCTCCAGGCTCTATGACCTCGCCAGCCATGTGCGTTTGGCTATGTTTATAATGCCACACATGAATCCCTTCCTATTGAGTAGACTTAAGTCCAATTAAATAGCTTGATTATCCCCAAGATAAACATGCCACTAATTCACCAATATAGTTTCCTGTGACAGTCCTTGTATTTATTACGCTTTAAAGCTAAGGTTGGGGCCTTGATTGTTTTTCCCCCTTAGCTGCTTGAATTGTTTTTCCCCCTTAACTGCTTGAATCTATGCTTGAGTCTATGAGAGGCAGTCTTCAGGGAGGTGGTTTCCAGGACAGTGTCAGCTCCATTGCTCCAAGGCCTGCATCCAAAGAATGTCTTGTCTTCAGCAATAGAGCCTTACCTTCAATTTCTGGGAGGTAACCAAGGGCTGTGACAATGCCCTATGTTATCTATGGAGCCTCTAGAACTATCCTGACCAACAACTTGAAGGGAGGTTTCTCCTGTCTGACACCATGTTTCTTATTACATACTCCTTAGCTGTATACTTCCACTCATGTACCAATATGGGGTTAGAGTTTGAAAGATACAGTCCATCATAGTAGGGAAAGATGTAGCTGCAATGACCTGAGTCAACTGGTCAACTTTCCTCTGCAGTCAGGAAGCAGAGTGAACAGAACATGGTGCTGGGTTGTAAAATCTCAAGGCTTATCCCTAGTCATCCACTTCCTTAAACAAGGCTCCACCTCCAAAAAGTTCCATAATCTTCCAAAATACCACACCTAAATTGTGACCTCATGTCCAGTAACATGAGCCTATATGGAGCATTTCATACTAAAACCACAGTACAGAGTAAATTGTCCTCACAAATGCAGGACTTGCCATACCTGAGCATGGACAGAGTCTCACTCCAGGACATAGCATATAAAGGCACTCAGCCTAGGAAGCTTGCCAGAGAGCTAAATGAGATACATGCCATCAATTTGTATGCTTTTAGGAACAACAGTGATTTTACCTTAGATTGGTCACCTGAATTATCACTGTTATATAGTCACTAATATTTCATGCATAATTAAGATAATTATAAATGTTTCTATTTTGAAATGCAGAATTTCTGACTCATATAAAAGGATAGCAATCTCTCAAGTAGGAATTTGTTCATTGTTTACTTTCTATAGTGAAAGAGTTTGTCCTTGTAGTCTGTCAACTCTCTGACATCACTTCCAATTGCCAGGCTTCAATTTGTTAGTTTGAAAAATGTAGGTCTTTCACTAAAATGTATTTCTTCCCTGATATTCACTTACTATATGATTCATTATGTGATTAGAAGGATAATTTCCTGCTTTCTACTTCTTTACTTTATAAATAACCTTCATAAATATTATAAATATAATTTATATATGTTCTTATATATTATATATGTCTGTATGGTTCTAACTTAGTAAACTCTTCTCTTGTCCTTAATAAATGAGTGTGATAAATTAATTTTTATGTTTGTGTGGTTTTATACATGGTCAAAAACATATGTAATAATTGCACATATAAAAGGTTATGCTCAGGGCTGGAGAGATGGCCTAGCGGTTAAGAGCACCGACTGCCTTTGCAGAGGACCCGGGTTTGATCCCCAGCACCTACATGGCAGCTAAGAACCATCTGTAACTCCAATTCCAGGAGAATTCTAGTTCCAGGGGAATCTGAGACCCTCTTCTGACCTCCGCGGCATTGCACAACATGGGTGCACAAACCTACATGCAGACAGTACACTCATACGCATACAAAAATAAATAAAATTAAAAAAAAAGGTTACACTCATTTATAGGCACTGGTATTCATACTCCCAGAACAAAGCACTATTCTTTTTGGTGCAGCATAGGCTGCACCAAAACCTGCTGTGGCAATTTTCTGCATGTTTAGTACACATGTGAGCATGAACTGTACAAATGATATCAATGACTGCCACTCAGGTCCAACTTGGCATTCCATTGTCTGACTCTATTATCTAAATGCATATTTAGAAATTTTACAGTTGCTTTCTAATTCTGCTAATCCCTCTTTAATTATAACTAAGACGAGCTTTCTTTTCAAGAATAATAGACTGATCCTATAAATTTATGAGAAAATCTCATCCTAGTCTTTTAATTCCATAACTTCCTCTTGAGATTTAGTGTGTTTATTGATTTTAGGTCTATTACATGTCATGTAAGTGATCAATAACCTTTCCATGAAGATGACTTTGATTAATGTTAATTTTTATCTCTTCAAAGGATCCTTTCCAGCTATTGGGGTGGAAGCCTTCTGCCCCAGCTTCCTGAGGGCAGGGTTTCTAAGTAGCATCCAGGCCCCACATCCAGTGCCAGGAGGAGGATCTCTACCACCCAGGATTCCTGCTGGTAGGTATCCAATGTGCACTTCACCATCAGCATATAAAATAGTGGTAATCTAGTCAGAGCAGATAGAGAATACAGAGACAACTGTTTCTATAAGATGTTTTAGCAACATAATGAAAAGAACTTTTTGTAAGGCATAAATTAAATTTATGGTGCCCAGTTATGTGAAAACTGCATCAAAGAGAGGGAAAAGTACCTGCACCCAAGGGCACACTTAGCATGGAGCCTCTTCTGGGGAAAAGTTTCCAAGAGCAAAAACTAGAGCCACCTTGTCTCTTGGAATTGGTCAGAAATAAAAGAACTGAGACCTAAGCATTGATGAGTAACTCCGCATTTTTGGTGAGTTTACTGAGATTTAAGTAAAGTTCCATTTCACTAAAGAAAAATAATTTGAACTTTGGAAGAACTTTTTGAGATGTAAAATTAGTCTTCAGTCCTCTCTACAAAATAGCAACCTGACCAAAGCCATGAATATTCAACATTCTGAGGAGCTTCAAAATTTAACGAAAAGAATTGTGGTTTCCTCATGGTATGAGTAATCGCAGGTCAATGTTTCCTGTCATTTAGTGAAGTCTTGAGCTACCTTCCCCCAATGTACCTAAAGGATACAAAATTACCTTGTATTGTATGTGTCTTAGAAAAATATAATGAGAATATTAACTCTTGAACTTTTTATTATTATCCCTGTGCATTTATCATAACTAATAGAATTCCTCAAATTATGTTAATGGCATAAGTGTATCCAAGAGGGCTGGCCTGTCTACAATATAGAAGAAACATTTGGAAAAACTGGGAAATTCCATTTTTTTAAATCCCAATATGCACGTGTGTTTGATTTTCTAGGCATAATACCAACTCAGCTTAAAATTATTCTATTTGCCTCTTGTCTTTTAATTCACTCGTCTATTTTAAATATATAAAAGTCAACTAACAATAAATATCCTTTGATGTCATTTACTTTTATCATTTTCATTTAATATGTTAGGAGACTTTGTGGCCAATAATGATAAAAGTAGGAACCAAAATTATGTGATTTCAAAGATCAGTGATTCTACTTCAGATAGATGCTAAGTCAACTTTTATCTCCATAGAAACAGAGATAGTGTGAGTGACATAGGGAATTTTGCTGTTGTTGCAAAAGATTATGGGAAAAGTCCATATAAACTGAGCTCTCAGAACTAACTACTAGCGATGAGAAAAAAAAAAAAAAGCACAGCTGTCACTTCAAAGGAAATAGAAGATAGTTTATTTTTAAGACAAACATGAGTGAGGATGATAGAGGAGCACAGATTTTGGTTACACAAAACTATATGTTTCAACATGGTAGCAACTTTATGAAGCTTTATAGTAACAGGACAAAGGAAGTCATAAATCAAAACACTTAAACTATATCTGTGGAAGCATTAGATGACCAGGTTACATCAAAGTGGAGAAATTTGTGATAATGCCTAGTGTGTTATCTGATGACATTCTGACCTTCTGTGATGGATGACAGTAGGGGTCTGCTTTTATATTCCAAACATATTTACCTGATAGTCACAAGGATATAAGGTCACACATAGAGGTAGGTGATAAATGGTTATTTAAAGGGCTAAGATAATCCTGCAACATTCCAAAGTCTCTGAAGTTCTGGGTCATTCAGCTCCTGTAGAATGTTCGATTTATGTGATGTTTCTTTCTGGGAACTTTAGTTCACACTAGAATATAAAAATGCTGCTAGACTGGACACTCATTTGATCAACTTGATTGAACATACAAGCCCCCCCCTGCTGGATGGTGGGACCCATGAGCTGTGTGGGTTTGGGCACAACTGCTTGCAAATTGGTTTTACATGAAGGATGCTTGTATTCACAAATTATCACTTATTGTTAAAAAAAAAGTGAAAACAAAGCAAAACAAAACAAAAAAGCAGAGAAAGATGCAGAAAAGTTACAGCAGAATGCATGATCTGGGATGGGTAGGGGTGGAGTGGGGGGAAGGGGAGGGGATATATGCCCGAACTGAATTGGAAAATGATGTATGAAATACACAAAGCATCAATAAAAATTTTAAAAAAATGCTGCTTTGTTTATATAATTAATGCCTTAGTGATTATAGTTGAAAAGATAAACAGATAACTTTTAGTTTACTAATCAACTAATATAGTAGAAATCTGGTGAATTTAGATATGTCCGGTAGAAATGACATTCTGAAGTTTAGCAGTGACTTGACTTACTCAATATCACTAGTAAATGCTAAAGTAGCTTTTATCACTTAGCCATTGGGAATGACAGAATGAAGATGATTTTTTTATAACAAAACACAAAGACTAACTTCCAGAGAGAGATCTGAAAGAACATTCTGCACTCTATTCTTCTAGGCTTTAAGCCAAATTCGCCTCCAGCTTTCATAGGAGAAAAAAAGTCTATTCAGTGTTCATGACTTACATACAAATCAGGTAAAACAAAATTGCTTTATAAAAAATTTATGGTTCTAAACTTGTTCCTGTTCCTTCAAACTGAACTTAACTCAGCTCACTTTTTCTGACTTCTAACACTTTGATAAGTGGTCCCTGTCCACTTGGTTACTTTTGAGGAATGACTGCTACATTTTCAAAGGTATTTCTTAGATTCGCTCATTAAATTCTAGCTTATTAAAGTATTTCCTTCTTAATTTTATGCAAAGAGAAGTGATATGGTAATCACGGAAACTTTTTATTGATCCTTATTTTTAATACCCTGAAGTATTCCTTTGCCATCAATTAGCTTCAAGGATGCTCCATCAGGGCTAGAGTAGGAAACAAGGAGCAAGGAGCACTTTCTTCCACCCTGCTACCTTCCAGAGCCAGCTGAACCGTGATGCCTGCTGGCATCCCACTAATTGATTATATGCCACAGAATTTTGATGGTCTCACAAGACCTTTACTGTATCCCCAAAGAATTGACAAATTTCTCTAGTGCTGCTGCTAATTTAGTTCTTGTTAATCAAATTTAAATGCGTAACTATTTTTGTATAGAAATCTTGATTCTTTGTTTCATATCAATCATGCTAATCCAGTATTTCTATGGTATTTACTTTTACTCTAAGTCCAAGCATAAGACAGTCCATCATGAGATCCAGAAAGCAGACAAGTTTGTCAGTATTTAGGTAACAGTACTCAATCATTTGTAAATTTCTTCTTTCTAGAAAGGTCATTTAAAAGGATTATTTTTCTGAGTCTCCCATAAATAAAAACACTAGGATATATTAGCTAAATGCTGATTAATACATGGGAACAGGTAGAATTTATTCATAGGTAAGTTCAGAAAAAAAAAAAATTCAGGTTTGAAGAGCTCCCTAATGTTTTCTTTGCGGTTAATCTTGGAAGCACATGTTACTCCAAAGTGCTGTCCCAGTTTTCCAGTCTGTGCCATGAATGCAACACCATTTACCCTTTGTATCTGAGCTTCACCCTATTGTAGGAGTTGTATTGGTTTCAAAGGAAATGGCAAAGATAGAATTAAACTCTTCCTTTGTTTACCTGGAACCAAATAACTGGACAAATATGAACAAATGGTGTTCAAAACCAGACATGCAATTATTGAATATACAGTTAATAAGGTTTAATATCACTTGTTTATTTACCCTTTACAAAGAAACCTTATTCATCCTTAAATTCAAAGATCCAAATCTTTCCATACCCTCATTCCTTCGCTCTGACTAGCCACAACAGGAAATGGATTTGCAATCCAGTATTGTATGAGCCACAAACTTTCCAACTGTACCATTTCCACAGCAAAGAAGTCATAGTCCTGACTCAGTATTGAAATAGCTCCACTGCCTATTAATAAACAGTCAACACTTTTTCTATACTTCATGTGAAATACCATCTGATATGGAGTCAGTACAAATATTGCACACACTATTATCCTCTACACATTTTTTAGAAGTATACAGTTTAGATGTTGGAAATAGGCTAGGCATGATAAGTATGAAGCAGTGGAAAGTTATGTCTGTGGACTGCAATATTATCCAGCTTGTGACTCTGCAGAGGACTGCAGGAAAGAAATAATAGAAATAATAGAAATGATTATGACTAGGCAGCAAACTCTAAAGGGATTTACAATAAGTTAAGGAAATTTAACTCCATGCACCAAGGGAAATCAACAGTAGGAAAGTATATACTAAATTTTCAATGTGATCAAACAGAAGTTCAAAAAATCAAATTAAACTATTTAATTTCTTCATATTTTCAGGCATGCTAAAAAGAAGTTAATGACTTTGAATATGAAATATTTCAAATCAGGTCACTAGCAACTAAGCCACTTCTATTGGGGCAGTAATTCTACCAATAAGATGACTATTAAAATGCTTTTCCATAGAATGTACAATGCCTTATTTTAATAAAATATTTTAATAAATATACTAATAATGTTAGTATAAATATACATTATAAGATACAGTGCTTACTGTTGTTTTGTATTTGAGACAGGGTCTCCCTGTAGCTGCCTAGAGGCCTTTTATCACTCAAGAACTCTTGTGCTCTCAAGTTTTTGCAGGTGCAGGCTTTAGAAGGAAACCCTGAAGAATGCAACTATGAAGAAAGAAAGAAAAAAGAAACTAGTATATAGACCCAGGCAAGTCTGGGCAAGTAACCATGATTCTGCTGTGTCAGAAGTGAGGCTTGAGAGATAGGGTCACTGACAGAATGAAACACAGAACAGGCCGGGAAAACCAAAGCACTGGGCAGATGATATCTGTGATTGTAGTATTAGTCCTGTAATACTAAATAACCCTTTATAATATTTCCGACATTGGTAATGCTAGGTTCAAGGATTATTTGAAAACATCTCTTTAGGATATATTCTACAATCTATGCAAAAAACAGAACATGACCAAGTTTTATTCAGTCCCCTTGCTTCTGGTTCAAACTCTTTAAACTAAAAGGATCATGGCATACTTTGGTTCTTGGGCTCACTTGAGGAAAAGTAGCCTCCCAAATTAGTAAATGATTTTAAAACTCAACATATTACATGGAATTAAAGAGTCAGGATGAGTACATGAAGAAAGTTGAAGCTTTAATTCAAAATACTAATGCTGTATATGAGTTCGGGTAATCCCATGGCCAAGTCACATGATATAGCTGTGTAGGCCAGGGGTTCAGATTTCTTATGAATTATGCTTTGTTTCTTGTTCAAACAGATTCACACATCTGGAGAGGTCATTGATCTTAGACCTGTAACTCCAGCTGGACTGAAATTCGTTTTTTTTTTTTTTTTTTTTTTTTTGGTGTTTTTGAGACAGGGTCTCCCTGTAGCCCCAGCTGTCCTAGAACTCACTCTGTAGAACAAGCTGGCCTTGAACTCACAGAGATCCGCCTGTCTCTGCCTCCCAAGTGCGAAGATTAAAGGCATGTACCACCACGCCCGGCTGGACTGACCAGGACAGCCTTGGTCTCACAGAGATCTACCTGTCTCTGCCTCCTGAGTACTGGAATTAAAGGCATGTGCCACATGCCTGTCTAAAAGATTCTTTATGAAAAAGACCAAGGAAACACTTGGTAGTGCCTTAACCTCCATCCCCAATCCCAACATTGCAAATTAAAGGAAGGCTATAGACTCTTCCCCAAGCGCACAGTGTGTAGAAATACTTGTCTGTTTCAGAGGGTCTCTAGACAACCTGAAGCTCATAAATGAAGACACCCTTGTTCTGAAGAACTAGACGTTCTGTTTGTAAAGTTCTGCTTCACAGATATAAGTGAGCACTGAGATCCTTATGTAGCCAGCCAGTCCATGAAAAAGGCAAGTGCGTTTGATGCTCTTGAACATCAACAAAGTGAGGGATTTTCTTTTTCTTTTTCTTTTTTTTTTGTCAGACAGAAAGACATGAAATCTTAAAAGAACCTTTAAATACTCTCTTCCTCATTTCTTTGTGCCTATTCACAGTCCTTAAATAGCTTTAGCCTTTGACCTTAGCTAAGCTTTCTTATTAACATAAAAGCTTCTTTTATCTAACTATCATTTAAATAAGTTTGAATCTTAAATATACAAATCTTATATGTAGCATTTAAATTCTCATTAAGAATGTATCTAGAATCCAAAGGTCTTCATGTTTTATTACTACAGATTATAACATTTATTTTTGGTTCTATTTGAAGAAATGGTCATTTCTTTCTAAACATTTGACAAAGAATCATTTTAGTCTTACAAAGAAAAATTTCTAAACCCCTTTACACCATTTGCTGATTTAGCTGGGTCTCTGTGTCAATCAATTTAATCTTGGCATTGATGGAATTTGTTTTTGTCAGTGTGGTTTCTCCAGAATTAGGAACAGGAAAGATACCTAACTGCTCCAATTCTCCTTCAGAGATCCATTCCCTGAGGGCATAAAGCATGCCCTGCTGGGCAGCTGGGCTACTTAAAAGCATAAGAGAGAGACCAGCTCTGATACAAATATGTCTTCTTTCAGTGTTCATTCTAATGCTTTGTTGGATAAAGCACAGAGGAACCCACCTTCTGACACAATGTGGGCTTTTCATGGTTCTGTTCTTGGAAGGCTTACAGACAGTGCACTTCGCCAAGTTGAACTTTGAAGAAAAAAAAGACCCTGTAAGAGTTGCAGCATGGCTTTGTACATAAATAGTAACTTACCCAAGTGCAGAGGAAGCTAGTCAGTGATTTAATTATGTATGATTCATTTAACAGAAGTTCTTTCAGTGTAACTAAAATTCCACCATATATACCTATGTAGCTAGTGTTATGGGAGATTTGCCATAAGACACAGCAGGAATTTCCCAGGGGCACCTGTTGAAATCTACAAGTCCTCGTGTCCAAGGATTATGAACTGGATGAGGAACATTTGGTTAAAAATAGAAATAGAAAATGTGCTCAGGGGCTGGAGAGATGGCCTAGCGGTTAAGAGTGCTGACCGCTCTTGCAGAGGACCCAGGTTCGATCCCCAGCACCCACATGGCGGCTGAGAACCGTATGAAAGTCCAATTCCAGGAGAACTCCAGTTCCAGGGGAATCTGACGCCCTCTTCTGACCTCCGCGGCATTGCACGACACGGGTGCACAGACCTACATGCAGACAGTACATTCATACACATACAGAAATAAATAAAAATAAAAAATATTTAAAAAAGAAAATGTGCTCAATAAAAATTTAAATAAATAAATAAATATAAACTTAAAAAAAGAAATAGAAATAGAGACAGTTTATTGAGAAAGGCAAAACACTCTTGAGAATGAGAGTGGACTAGTGGGTTAAGGGAAAATCATGCACTTCAAAATCTGCATGACACTACAGATGTATCTACCTTATGGAACTATCTAAGATCTATGACCTCTCCAGATGTGTGCATCTGGCTATGCTAATAATACCACACATGAGTTTTTTCTCACTGAGTGGGCTTCAGGTCCAATTAGTTAGCCATTGAATTCCCCCAAGATAGAAGTGCCAGTATTGCACCAATGTTATATGCTGTGCTGGTCACTGACATTGATATTGGTCTGAGGGTGATGTTGCACCATCTACTGATGATCTCCCTTAGCGGCTTGTATAGTGGTCCCCACAGATATGAGAGCTAGCTTTCATGGGTGGTAGCTCAAGATCCTGTCTTCAGCAATAGGGTCTTATCTTTACATTCTGAGAGGCAATCAAGGGCTGTGGCAGTAGCCTGTGAAAATCTCTCGAACAACCCTGGTCAATGACTCAAAGGAAGATTTCTCCTGTTACTATTTCTTGATATGCAATCTTCATCTTTGCATATGGACTCACGTATAGGTATTGTATGTGTAATTTTTCAATAGATTGTTAGACTACTATAGTTCTTTCAAGTTTTTTACCCTAGCAAGGCATTAGTTATCTCTCCTCTCTCCCTTTACCTGCCTCGCCCTCCCTCCATGTCTTCTCCATGCCTTTTCCATTTAAAGTATCCCATTTCTCCCTTGATACTGCCAGTCCCCTATGGCCCCACTTTTCTTGAGCTACTTCCCGCCCCCATCTCCCCCTTTCCTTCTATAACCCTATCATTATCCTTCAATTTAGATACCCCAATTTTATCCATCCCTCCCTTAGTAATTCCTGTCAACTACAATCCTTCTGTCTCAGATTCCTTCTTTCACTTTGCCATCCTGGTTCCTTTACATTTACCTGGTTCATGCAGTTACATCATGATTTATATGTAGTTATAAAGATTTGGTGCTAGGATCCACAAATGAAGAATGACATACATAGTTTGTTTTTCTAAGGTAACATTTTACTAATCTTTACAGATAAATATCCCAGACACCACTCAGAAAAGAAGCATCTTTTTTTTTATTATTTATTTCTGTATGTGTATGAATGTACTGTCTGCATGCAGGTCTGTGCACCTGTGTTGTGCAATGCCGCAGAGGCAGAAGAGGGTGTCTGATTCCCCTGGAACTGGAGTTCTCCTGGAATTGGAGTTTCAGACGATTCTCGGCCACCATGTGGGTGCTGGGGATCGAACCCGGGTCCTCTGTAAGAACGGTCAGCACAAAAGAAACTTCTTTTGCACCAGATGAGAATAGTACATAGTCCCGCAACTGGACATACACAGATATGGTCTGTGAATAGCTCATGCCTAGGTGAAACATCTACAATGCAACCGCTACACACAAGACCCAAGCATCATAGAACAAAGACCCAAGAAGTTATTTACTACCTTTTAACTCTCATTAAGGAAGGTCTTCCATCCAATAGACCAGGAAGCCAAAAGTGCCTAAATGGCCAAACAATGAAGATTAGGAGGTACAGAGTGGTTCCATGGACAGGCTGCCTATATTCAGGTTCACCACCCAGGGCTCAGGGAACATTACAGAAGAGGGGGCAGAAAGATTGTAAAAGCCAGGGAGGTGATGTTAGACCAAAAGGAAATGAACTCTACAAGCTTCTGGGACCTGGTTCATTGAGCCTACAGCATTGCTATCAGCATGCATAATACAGAAATGTAGGAATGGATAGCAAAGCCCAGACTTGGCTGAGGAAATATTGGCAGTGGATGGTGGTCAGGTAAAGAAGACCTAGCCTTCTTTAGGAAAAAGACTTTGGATAGGCTAACTAAAGCTCAGGGGAAGAGCTGGCACTGACGAGTGAGGGGGAAGAGTAATTTGGCCCAAAGAACTCTAGCACAAATGACAGGTGTGAACGCGGGGGGGGGGGGAGTACGTATAATGGCGTTTAAGACTGACTGAAAAATTTTATATGAAACACATAAAAGATTCCATAAAAAATAGCTGCATGACTCTAGATAGGTAATCCAAAAGGTACTTATATTTCCCATGCTTGTATAAACCATACAGCAAGCTTTTTTTGATTTTTTCAGTGTAATAACAATGTCTTTTATTAAATTATTATAGAGAAAACAAAAATAACTTCAACATAAACCAAATATACAAAAATTAACTCATTAACTAATTGTACAATTTAAGTCAGAAATTTAGAAAAGACAGAGGAGAAAATATTGGTGATGCAGGTCATTGAAGAGTTCTAAGGTTTGTCACCAAACACCTTAACATTCTTTGAATGTCTTATATGTCTGTGTATGAGTGTATTGCCTGCGTGTGTGTAAGTCGACCAGTGCTATGCCTTTTTATAAAAAAATATTGGATTTTCTTGCAAAATTAACATGAACACACCATTTAATCCTAGAATACACTGCAGAGCATTTACTTTAAAGAAAAGAAAGCAGGTTCACACACACAAAAAAAAATCAAGGCAGGAATGTTTGTAAGGGCTACAGCTTATTGTAAACCCAGTGGACTTGTTTCATTGAATGTTCAAACAAACTGTCATCTTCCCCTATAATGGAATAATATTCAGCAATGTCAATAAATAAGACTTTGATGAATATAGTGTTGATAAACTGTCATGAAAATTATGACAATTGTGAAATCCCAACACCAAGAAGATACATACTGTATAAACCCATTCATGTAAATTCCTTGAAGTATCATAGAGAGGGTTAACAAAATATTGGTTGCCAATATGTTCAGTGTATAATTTCTGTACAAACCATGGGTTTCATAAGAATGTTTCTGTTAGAGAATATAGTGGACTATTGACCATATTCACTCCATACTACATCTTTGTCTCCCCACTCTGGGCCCTTCCTATTCCCAAATAGGTCTTTTTTATTTTCATGTTTTGGCATATTTACATATGTATATAATGTATGTATATATACATATATGTATATATTTTAAATCTTAAATTTCCCATTTGAAAAAATGTGATACTTATTTTTATGAGTCTTGCTTGGTTTATTTAAAATGACTATTGTGTTTCATCATTTTATTACAAATTGCTAATCATATGGATGTGGAGTGTGTAAAGCTACCAAATGAGCAGAAAGGAGATTTGTAGTGATGAGATAATTAGGTAGCTTAAGAGTGGCCATATTTACTCTTCACCCAGTGAAGAGTATGTAGCCATATTTTAAAGTAATATAAAATTAATGCAGGAAAATGTGAATTCCTAAGCTTAAAAAAAAAGACTGAGAGAAAGATGCAGGACGGTTATGGCAGAATGTATGATCTGGGGTGGGGCGGGTGGTGTTGGGGGAAGGGAAAGGGGAATATGCCTGAACTGAATTGAAAAATGATGTGTGAAATACACAAAAAAATTTAAAAAATGGAGTTAAATAATAATAATATAATATAATTAAAAAAAAAATAAAAGGCATTAAACATCCCTTTTCATCAAACCCCTGCAATTCAAATCTTAAAACTAACTATGGGAAAAGATTTGTTTGTTCCAACAGGACAAAACGTCACCAACTTAACGGCTGAGAAAGAAAAGATACAGGTTTGCATTGAGTAGGATGCACCAAAAAGTGGCAACGGAAAGGCTGACCCGTCTGAACATTCAAAGGAAGAAAAGCCTCAGATTGCCATAAACATCGAACCCCTCTGTGGATCCTACATGTAACAACTAGTTATAATGAGTCCTAATGAAACTTACCTTCTAGGTGCCACAAAGGTTCTGATATGAGAGACTTCCTTGCCTTTATTGTAGAGGTAATCTCTATAAAACGGTAAACTGCTTTCTTTAATACTAACTAGACATAGGAACTGGGAAGAAGGACACTCCTGTTCAGAACCAAATATAATACAAAGTCTAGGGCTATGCACTCAGGCAAAATATATTTAATACAGGACGCTGACATCAGCAATGGAGGTTCTACCAGGTTGGAGTGTTGGCCAGGGGATCCAAGGCCCCACAAAAGGTAAGGCTCCTTGCCTCTAAGTTTGGGATACCTATGCATGAGGAGAGGCAATAAGACCCGGCTGCCGAAGACATGACGTTAACATGGGAGGGATGTATTGAGACCACACATGCAAGTGTACAGATGGCCTCTGGAATGCCAGAGAGTGTTACCAAAGGCCCCTAAACCAAAAAGCAAATATGGTCTCCCTGAGTCAAGCAAGACTCCACCGTCAGCACAGCTAACCTCACCTGCCTGGAAATACTGTGCAGCAGGGAGCCTTATGCTGTATATCCAAATCTAATTGTATGTATATCCCAATCTATTGGCTATTGGCTCTCGCCCTTGGAGAAATAACACATGGCTGATAGCCACAAGCTTACATCCCTACAGGTTAGATTTATAAGCCACAGTAAGACCCTGTCATATTTAACAGGGGGGAAAATTGTAATTCAAGGGATTAACATATCCAAACATGTGTCTACTGCTAGTAACCTACCATAAAAACTTTAGTACTGTTTAAATACCCTATATATCTAATTGCGTGTTCTTCATTAGTAGGATCGAAAGGTTTATTCCTGGCAAACTGTCAGCCACATGAAAGGAAACAGCCAGAACTGACCAGAGTCAAGTCAAAGCTTCCAGAGAGAGTGGACTGTTTTTACCCTCATCCACCTGTGCCCCTTTTCTAAGCCTAGGGAACAACCTGCGGAAGAGGGGGCGTGGTAGAATGTAAGGGCTGCGATTGGGGTGAATGGGTGAAACTACAGCAATGTAGTCTGGACACTCATTTGATCAACTTGATTGAACAAACAAACCTGTCACCCCCCACTGGATGGGGGGGCTGTAGGTGTTTGGGCACAACAGCCTGCAGATAGGTTTTGCATGAAGGATGCTTGTACTCATGGATTATCACTTATAGCTAAAAATGAAAAAAAAAAAAAAAAACTGAGAGAAAGATGCAGGACAGTCATGGCAGAATGCATATCTGGGATGGGGTGGGGGTGGGGGGGGAGGGAAGGGAAATAAGCCTGAACTGAATTGGGAAAAATGTATGAAATGCACAAAGCATCAATAAAAATTAATTAAAAAAAAAAAAAAAAAAAATTAAAAAGGCATTAACATCAAAAGAAAAAGAAGAGGAAGAGATGTGACAACATACAAGCATCACAGTATCTGCCTCAGGTCCCTGCCTGGGAAGGAGAGAGTAGGGCTAGTTAGCTGAGAGCTCAGGTCCGGAGGAAAACCAGAGTGCGAAGACCTAAGACGTAAGCAGCCACCAGCTTCTGTCCCAGGGACACGTGCAGGACTTGAGACAGCTGGCTGCCCAGGTCATCCTGCAGCGTCAAAAGCAGAAAGGCACCAGAGACGATGCCTGAGAGCAAGAAGAGGAGGAAGGGGTTGGGGGCCAACTGCTGGGGAGCGTCTCAGAAGCAAGGAGCAGTTCCAGTGGTGGTGTAGAGGGTCAGCAGCTGCTGGGGTCCAATTCTTTGGTTTGCCCTGAATACCAGATAGGGAGAAAGACAAGTACCTGGACAATGGGTCCTGAGGGAGGAGGGGCGTCCCGGGACTCCATCCCACCCCCCACCCCCGGATCCAGCAGCTCCTGGTCCTGGGGCGCCCCACCGCGCACGCAGGCTCTAGGTGGTCGGACATCCAAGGGATCTTGGGAATCTAAGGCCTTTCCCTTTCCACCGCTGGACCCCCTTTTTTAGCTTTACTTTTTCTTTTTTTTTTTTTTTTTTTTTGTTTTGTTCTTTTGTTTTTTTTTTTTTTTTNCCCCACCCATAGAACAAGGAAAAATGTGACAATGATGAGGTCGCTCCCCAACTCGTAACATGTGGAGACAACTATTGTAGAGTGATCTCTTATAAAACGGTAAACTGCTTTCTTTAATTAACTACTAGACATAGGAACTGTGGAAGGGACTACTTCTGTTCAGAACCAAATATAAATAAAGTCTAGGGCTATGCACTCAGGCAAAATATATTAATACAGGAGCTCTGACATCAGCAATGGATGTTTCTACCAGGCTTGGATGTTGGCCAGGGGATCCAAGGCCCCACAAAAGGTAAGGCTCCTTGCCTCTAAAGTTGGGATACTATCAGGAGGAGAGGCAATAAGACCCTGCTGCCGAAGACCTGACGTTAACATGGGAGGGATGTATTGAGACCACACATGCAAGTGTACAGTTGGCCTCTGGAATGCCAGAGATGTTACCAAAGGCCACTAAACCAAATAAAGCAAATATGGTCTCCCTGAGTCAAGCAAGACTCCACCGTCAGCACCAGCTACAACCTCACCTGCCTGGAAATACTTGTGCAGCAGCGGCAGCCATTGATGCCTGTATACCCAAATCTAATTGGCTATTGGCTCTCTCCCTTGGAGAAATAACCCATGGCTGATGCCACAAGCTTACATCCTCTACAGGTTAGATTTATAAGCCACAGTTAAGACCCTGTCATATTTAACAGGGGGGAAAATTGTAATTCATGGGATTAACAACATCCAAACAATGTGTCATATGCCAAAGTAACCTACCATAATTAGTATGTTTAAAACCTATATATCATTTTGTTTTGCAATGAGATCCAAAAAGCGTTGTATTCTCATTAGGCAACACACACCCAAAAAATGAAAAAACAGCCAGAACTGACCAGAGTCCAAGTCACAGCTCTCCAGAGAGAGTGGACTGTTTTTACCTCTCATCCACCTGTGCCCCTTTTCTAAGCCTAGGGAACAACCTGGGAAGAGGGGGCGTGGTAGAATGTAAGGGCTGCGATTGGGGTGAATGGGTGAAACTACAGCAATGTAGTCTGGACACTCATTTGATCAACTTGATTGAACAAACAACCTGTACCCCCCACTGGATTGGTTGGGGGCTGTAGGTGTTTGGGCACAACAGCCTGCAGATAGGTTTTGCATGAAGGATGCTTGTACTCATGGATTATCACTTATAGCTAAAAATGAAAAAAAAAAAAAAAAACTGAGAGAAAGATGCAGGACAGTCATGGCAGAATGCATGATCTTGGGATGGGGTGGGGTGTGGGGGGAGGGAAAGGGAAATAAGCCTGAACTGAATGGGAAAAATGAATTATGAAATGCACAAAGCATCAATAAAAATTAATATAAAAAAAAAAAAAAAAAAAATTAAAAAGGCATTAAACATCAAAGAAAAAGAAGAGAGAGAGATGTGACAACATACAAGCATCACAGTATCTGCCTCAGGTCCCTGCCTGGGAAGGAGAGAGTAGGGCTAGTTAGCTGAGAGCTCAGGTCCGGAGGAAAACCAGAGTGCGAAGACCTAAGACGTAAGCAGCCACCAGCTTCTGTCCCAGGGACACGTGCAGGACTTGAGACAGCTGGCTGCCCAGGTCATCCTGCAGCGTCAAAAGCAGAAAGGCACCAGAGACGATGCCTGAGAGCAAGAAGAGGAGGAAGGGGTTGGGGGCCAACTGCTGGGGAGCGTCTCAGAAGCAAGGAGCAGTTCCAGTGGTGGTGTAGAGGGTCAGCAGCTGCTGGGGTCCAATTCTTTGGTTTGCCCTGAATACCAGATAGGGAGAAAGACAAGTACCTGGACAATGGGTCCTGAGGGAGGAGGGGCGTCCCGGGACTCCATCCCACCCCCCCACCCCGAGATGCCCAGCAGCTCCTGGTCCTGGGGCGCCCCACCGCGCACGCAGGCTCTAGGTGGTCGGACATCCAAGGGATCTTGGGAATCTAAGGCCTTTCCCTTTCACCAGCTGGACCCCCTTTTTTTTAAAGCTTTCTTTTTTTTTTTTTTTTTTTTTCTTTTTTTTTTTTTTTTTTTTTTTTTGTTTGTTTCCAGGCAGGGTCTCCTGTAGACCCACATGTCCTGCGAACTCCACTCTGTAGACCAGGCTTGGGCCTTGACTCACAAGATCTGTCTGCCTCTGCCTCCTTAGTGCTAGGATTAAAGGTGTTTCTTAAATTGAACGTTTTTTTTTGTGTATTTTCAACAGAGCTATCGTGATCAATCTCAATCCACCTTTCCCATTGGCACCGTTCCACAACCCCCCCCAAACACTGGAATTTCATTACTCCTTTTTATTGATCCCAGCCCGTTTTTTTTTTAAATTTTCTGGAACCATACACAATTGCTGTATGAAGACCAGGCAGAGAAGGGCCTCCAGTCTTTGCAAACTTGCATCTTGATGATGCTTTCTCTAGTCTCTATCCCCCTGTCATACTAGGATAAAGTAAATATATGGTATAGGGGTTTGTTTTATTTTTAACTTTACCGGTGATTTTTTGTTATATGAATGATACAGTAAGCCAGGTAACCACATATCTTATCACTTATATAACCCATAACACATCTGGGTCACCACCAGATATAAAGATCTTGCTACTAGCGGCTTAGGGACTTTTAAAATACTCGGGATGTAACACCTCCCCTGATGCCTTCCCAGAGGTATTGCAAAGAAATATTTTTATTCATTTTTGCCTACTAAAATCTCATATGCCTCTTACAACATAAAATTTAAACTAATGAAACTTTGGTCATTTTAAGTCTTCATGTGAGTTACAATAATTCAATACATAATAAATATGACATGATTACCATAACTGATGTTTGGAATTGGCAAAAGAAACCTAAGATTTTTCTAACCCATTTTTCCTTATCCCTCCTTGCCTGTTTAACCAACCTTCTCTGTAAAACCTCTTTGGGTGGTGTCCGGAATAATTTGTCTGTAAATATAAGTACTATGGACTCATTGTAGGTTGTAAGGTGATGCTTATTAGATGTTGTCTAACTTGAGATATGTCTCAGATAAGGTTTTTCTCTAGAATTATGACCTCGCCAGTTGTGTGCATGAACCCTAACCAAATGAAAGAATGTGTGAAATTCAGGGTCAGGGAGTGGGGGCGTACAGGACGGTGCCAATGGAAAAGCCAGTATGAATGTTATTAAGACTAATTGAAAAAATATGTAGGAAACACATAAAAAATTCAAAATTAAAAAAATTCTTTGGAAGCCGTGTAAGCACATTGTCCATAATGTACTTTCTAGAAATTTTTAAAAGTGGAAACAAAGTTAGATTGATCATTTATGTTTTTCAAATGATTGATGAAGACCCCAGTATTATTTTGAGCTAGAGCAAGACATTCAAGTATTTGGGCTCTAGAATTTCTTAATACCTGGATATATTGCTTAGCCCTCACTTCATCAGTAATCCCACTTGTTAAACTGCACTAATATTGACACCACATGAAAATATGAAGATTAAATTATCACATTAGAATATTCTTAGAAATATGCATATCACCATTATAACCATACAAAAGAGTATACAGTACAACGCAGAATTAGCATGCATCAGTATAATTTGAATCTGAGCTAATGTTTATATGCGTTATGAACATTCTGCTCCTCCATCACATAAGATACCAACAATTCACAATATGCGATACCCGATAGCCAAAACCAAAAACAAAATCTTAAAACAATACAACCCCACATAGACCGAATGAGCTAACAACATCCAACAACAACGGCTCAACGCACAACCCGATCCAACAATAATCCCAACGCCTCCTCCGGACCCAAACCACCCAAACCACTCAAAAAAAAACCACGCCAACCAACCACAACCACCACCAAACAACCACCCAGTCAAACACACAACCCCACCACACTCCCGCCACAACAAGAATACAAAACGACAACGACTACAGTGGCTGCATACCTAAACCTATAGTGACACCGGTCCCAGTACTAGCTGTTTTTATGACTATAAGCCCTGTAATATATTTTGAAGTCTCGGTACTATTGATCCCAGTATGCACATTTTTTGCTCAGGGTCACTTTTAGCATCTGGGTTCTTTGTTTTTTCATATGAATTAAGGACTTTTTCCCAATCTGTGAAGAAAATCTTGGGGATTTAATTGGATTGCATTTTATCATGTTATATATAATTTGGGAAGAATGGACTTTTACTATATTAATTTTTCCAATCCATGGCATGGAAGTATTTCCATCTTCTGATGTCTTTTTTTTTTTTTTTTTTTTTTTTTTTTTTTTTTTTTTTTTTTTTTTTTCTTTGTTTTTGGTTTGGTTTGTTCCTAGGCATTTTTTGTGGCTATTGTGACTGAAACAAGCCTCTGACCTCCCTATCTCCAGTTGCTGTGGTTAGGTGTATTTAAGAGTGATCCAGGAAGAGAGCAGGTTTTAGAAGCTCTGATGAGTTGATGCCAGCCTGTCTTCACAGTAGAATACCTGGGCCAGCCAGGGTTATACATGGGATCCTGATTCCAAAAAAGGATCCAGCGCGTGTAGCCACCACAGAAATGCTAAGCAAAAGTACTTTGATGCCGGTGTGGTGGTGCACACCCTTAATCCTATACACTTGGGAGGCAGAGAGCAGGCGGATCTTTGTGACTCCAAGGCCAGCCTGGTCTATCACAGTAGGATTGCAGGACAGCTGCGGGCTAACACGAGGAACCTGTCATCAAAAGGCCAAAAAAGTACTTTAAACTTTAATCCCTCAGAAAGGCTATTTTCAAGAAAGCAAATGAATGCTGTAAAAGAATTAGGGAAGGAGAAACTTACTATTGGTAAGTGGTAGTGTAAACTGGTGCAGCTACTATTGAAATACATTAAAATTTTTCTCAGAAAGCCAAAAATAATTCTATTATGTGACCCAACTAAACCATTCATGGGAATGTACCTAAGACAGTAAATCCTACTCTTTCTACAGAGATACTTGTATATCCATTTTTTCATTAGACTCTTGCTCACTATAGCCGAAATGAAACCACCTAGATATCTCATCAACATGATCCATGAAATATAATTGTAGATACACATGTACCTCTAGGGAGTTTTATTCATCTGTGAGGAAAAATGGAGATATGAAAAGTTTTTTGCCATTAAATGGATAGAACTACAAAATTGATACTAAATGAGATAGCTCAACCCAGAGTATACAAGAATATCATATTTCCTCTCATTTGTGGATCCCAATCTAACATTTAGACTATCGTCGTCAAGTTGGAATCTTCTAAAGTTGGAAAGCTAGAAAGGGCCATTTGAGATATGGAGGGAAGAGGCTTGAGGCCAGTGGTAACCAAGTAAATGTGATGTGACAGCAGAGGTGGGGAAAATACTGGGGGCAGAGGGCCTTACGTGGTGATGTGGCACGGACCAGCATCGTGGAAGGAGAAAACCGACAACTGCGAGCTCTCCTCTCACCTCTGTAAATAATCCATGACCTTAGTGTGCCCGAGTGTTGAGAGCCGGTGAGATTGCTTAGAAGGTGAAGTGCCTTGCTGCTAAGCCTGACAAGCTGAGATTGATCACTGGAATGCACACTGTGGAGAAAATACTCATGCAAGTTGTCCCAGACATCTCTCTCGCCCACATTGTATACACACCAGACACGAAAATATACACACATAAACACAGACACGACAGTAAACATAAATTGAAAGCATGTTTGAATTAGATAGATAATGCTCATCCCAGAAAAACAAGGTTATTAAATTAAAAACACAGAACATAGGGAGTTTCAAGAAATATCTGGGCTACAGGGATACCCTATCTCAAAAAGATCATTCCCCAAAAAGAATATTTAAATATTAAAATTAGGCTAAATATATTAGAAACAATTGTAACCTTGTATGAAAATTTTACATGTCACATACTCTGTGGAAAAAGTGAATATGATCAATAAAACTAAAAATAATTAAAGAATAAAAATGAGTCTACTCGATATTTCTGAGTCAAGTAAAATGCCCAAAGAGGCTGCTCTTGTGTTGCTGCGCTGTGGTGGTGTGGTGTAGTACTTTTCATAGTCTCCCTGTAGCATTCGGAGGTCCTGGAAACTCGCTACTCTAGACCCAGGCTGGCCTTGAATTCACAGAGATCTACTTGCCTCTGCCTCACCGGAGAGTGCGGGATTCACAGGAGTGTGCACATGAACAGCATATTATTTCATTTTTTTTTTTAATTTTTTTTTTTTCTGTAATGATTGAAAGGCACTGTTACTGTCTGCAGAGTTGTGCACTCGTAGGTTGATTGACAAGGCGCGGAGGATCACGTATAGAGGGCGTCGGAATCCCGAAACTGATGTAGTTCTCCCCTGGAATTGAGCACGTTCCAGACAGGCTGCTCGAGCCCACATGTGGGTGCTGGGGATGAGACCCGGGTCCTATGCAAGAGTAGGTCGGCACTCTCAACCCTAGGCCATCTCTTCACAGTCCCCGCCATATTTATTTTCTTAAAAAGAGATGTTGTCACTTTTATAATTGTTTATGGGTTCCGCCTCCGCCCTAAGTAATAGTAAAGTGTACCACAAATACGCAATGCCATCAGACGTCAGAGAAGGCCACAAATACCCTGGAAATGGATTTACAGATGACTGTGAGCTGGCATTTTGATGCTGGGAACCAACCTGCATCTTTGTAAGAGCAGCCAGAGCATCAATTGCTGGGCCACCTCTCGCGGGCTGCATGTGTCTTCTGCCATCTGTCTTCCACCCCAGCGTCCGAGCAGTAAGAGCACGTGGCCGGCGGAATTTCAGACCTCGCGGGAAAGACTTTATCTTTGAAGGCTCTTTGATGGCTCCTCAACCACCTTTGTCTTTTCTTCTTGATCATGGTGGTCTTCCTGACTGCAGTGAGTGGTAACGGCCTCACCAGGGTCCTCATCTGTGCAGATTGCCATCTCCTCACACCCATGCACTTCCTGCTCAGCCAGCTGTCCCTCATGGATCTGATGCAGGCCTCCACCACCGTTCCCAAGATGGCTGCCAATTACCTGTCTGGCAAGAAGTCCATCTCGTTTGTGGGCTGTGGCACCCAGCACTTCCTGTTCCTGTCCGGGTGGTGCTGAGTGTGCTCCCTGATAGTCTCAATGTCTATGACCACTAATGTTGCCATCTATCACCATGCCAATATGCTGTGCTCATGAGGGCAGAAGGGTGGGAGTGAATGGGCTGTGACGTCCTGGCGAGTGCATCCGTAGAACCTCACTAGTCCACACGGTGAATCATTATGACGCTTCCCTCCCCCCCCCTTCTGTGGGTCTGGATAATCTCCAACACTTCTACTGTGAGTGTCCAGCTGTTCTGAAGTTAGTATGTGGAGACATCTCTGCCTAGGAACCACAGTTTGCATCTGCAGCGTTGTGCTTCTGCTCCTGCCCTTCCTCCTCATCTCTTAGTCCTATGCTTTATTCTGCACAGTGTCACTCAGATGCGTTCATCTGACAGTAAGAGAAACGCCTTTACCACGTGCAGTTCTCACCTCATCATGGTTTCCCTTTTGTTTGGTGCTTGCTTCTCCTGAGACCCACATCCCAGCACACCCCTCTGCAAGACGAGGTTGGTTCAACCTTCTACAGCATCATCACTCCCACCCTGAACCCTCCACTTTATACGCTACAGAATAGGGATGTAGCTAAGACTGTGAAGAGCGTGATGAGAAGAGATGTTATCAGTTAGTGACTGCAGGTGCACTTGCCCAGAATGTAGGCTGGAGCATGGTGTGGTTCTTAAATCAATCTGGGAAAACCTCTTAAGATTTTCGAACAGTACAGATAACTGATGCTCTCTGACTTGTATTTAAATAAATGGTTATCCTATTATTCCATGATTCTAACGTGATTTCCAGCATCAAGTCTCCATGGGGTACATGTCTTTGAGATCCTGAAGAACTCGGGAACAAGTTAAAAAAACCAAACTTTGAATTAAGAGATTGGGAATATAATTTTGTTTGTGGCATGCTTGCCCACCATTCATGAAGTCCTGGGTTAGACACTCAGTATACTTTCTATTGAAAACGGATGCAATGGTGTCTGTGCTGTATCCCGATTGCAGAGGATCACAGTTCAAGTTGTCCTCAATATTATGCAAGGTTATAAAAAAATAAAATAAAATTTTAAAGAAAAAAAAATAAAAACAAAAAATGAATCTTTATGGTAAGGTCTAGGTCAGACTGAAATATAGGAGACCAAGTCTCAAAATTAGCCTCCAGAAACCAAAATCAAACGACCAAATGAACAACAAAATTTTCCAGCAAACCTCCAAGAAGACATATGAATACCAATGACATCAAAAACATTAAGCTAAAAACTACAATGGTTTAGGTGGATAACAGCTCAGCAGGACCAAGCTTTAGAAATTGATGTTTGGTTCTTGGGTTCCACATAGTGGAAAGAGACGATTGATTCCCACAAGTTATTCTCTGACCTCCACTGTGTGAAAAATCAGGAGACTAATGTTCACTGCACAGCACGAATAAATACATATAATCAATCAAATGATCATCCATGTTATTGTTTGCACTACAGGATGCTGATAAAGTTACTTATTCATGTGAACATGGGCCTGAAGTCTATCATGCAGCCCTTGAAAACCTGAAGTAGTGGCGTGCCAGTTCCCAGACGCTGAAGTAGTCCAGGACAGTAGATAGCTGTGCTGGCTGGCCAGAGAGTCCAGTTAATTAGCAAGTCCTCAGTGCAATGACAGAGTCAGCTTCAGTGTAGAATGGTTGAAGGAGACACCCAGGGCTTTGTGTTCCAACTGTCCAAACTGAGCTCCATCCCCAGGCCACTATTTCTGATTGATTTACTAGAGTAAATGTGAATGTTTCTTTGTACAGATTATGCATATTGAAGACAGAACAAAATCCCTGGAAAGGCAGCTTCAAAGAAGAACGGTTGAAAGAGAACCCTCATTGATTGATCATATGCTTCTGATTATGTACAGCACAAGGGCATTGCCCCCCAATCATAATATACCATACACACCTACCTCCTCCCTACAATTTACATATAGTCCTTGCGATTGAATTGATTGATTGATGATTGACTGATTGACTTTAGAGAAGGGATCTCCCAACGCTAAGCCCTCAGTCTCCCTTCTCAACCCCAGCTGTACTGGGAAGTCACTATGCTTATGATCAAACTGTCCCTCATACTCAACAGAGATCTTGCCTGCCTCTGCCTCCTGGAGTGCTGCATTAAAGAAGATAACACCACAGGCGCATAGGCGCCTAAGCAATTATATAACTGAGAGCAATAAACAATTTAAGTCATCATATAAGAATTGTATGTTATAGTTAATCATAATTTGCATTTTGGTAGCCTCAGGTAATGGTGATTAAATATTTGAGCTCTTAAAGTTTATCCAGTCATCTTCTAGTATAGAACATGTAAGTTGCATGAGTTAGAAAAGCAAGGACTCAGAAGGCATATATCATTTAATCTTTAACTTTCCTAGGACTCACAAGCGAGGCAGTGGGAGAGCTAAAAGGTATAAACTACAGTACATCGTTACGACACCCTTACAAGACTGTTTGGTCAGCTTATATTGCCTATTGTGCTGAATCCAGTTATTACTAGGAAAAATGGAACAAAATATATTTCTTCAAAATATTTTTATTAAAAAAAAAAAAACGAACCAAAAAAAAAAAAAAAAAAGAAAGAGAAAACCCCATACATGAAAAGGAACAAAAGAAGTTCACCAAATGCCTATTGGAATGCAAATGAACTTACAATAGAGTATACTTACGGAGGCAGGCAACTCAAAGGCTACACCTGATTCTGACATTCTCAGGGAAAGGCTTCACCCCAGAAGCACACTGCGACATCGTGAGCAACTCCTTTCCAGAGTTGTTACTGAGGTGTATGAATCCTATGGGAGTCCTGGATGGAGCTTGTAAATTGGTCAGGATCTTCCTTATACTTTGATTTGTGTATTACTTCTAAGTCTTCAGGAACTCGCAAATGATATTTCTCATACATTGTATAACGTTTGCGACAGCTCAATCACTTCATAGTCAAGCAAACCTTCTATCTTATTTTTTAAGCGCAAATTCCATTGAATACTTGTGACAAATATTAATAACTCTATAATATCATTTTCCATAAACTTCATTAATCTCAATAAATCATGATTCTCATTTGCTCTCAATTTGGATTATCACATCCTCAATTCAAAAATTAATTGTACATCCATTCAACTTCCGTAATTCCATAATAATGTACAATCATATTCTATCGACCTTTGGATTTTTGTAGGTGGTGTTATTAGTGGTGTGATTGTTGTTTTTTTTGTGGTTATCGGATGATGTGGTGTGGATTCCTTTAAGTGGTATGAGTGGTTTTAGTTAGTTGGGATGTGATGAGTTGTTGGGTATTTGAGTTTTGTGTTGGTTTTTTTTATTTTTTGCTTGGATTAATTCTGTGCTCTGAAGAAGTATTTATCGAAATTTGAGATATAAGAGTCGAGGGGGTGTTGGACTGGGATGCTAAGTGGTCAACGAACATTGATCGCGTGAATGTATAGGTAGGCAGGCTGGTTAGGCACTAGATTCTTTTTATTGAATTTATTTTTTATTAACAGTCTATTTCAATCATATTTAGACCACTTCCCCTATCTCATCTGATTCGTCCCAATTATAATACCCACCACCAACTACCTTCCCACTGCGCTGATTTCAAATGTACGTCTATTCATCACTAATATTTAAAGGGGGACCAACTTAGAGCCAAGCTTGTGTCCCAGAATATCCTTCAGTGTGTATCCATGAACGGAACCTGGTTAACCTATCTTATGTCACATCTTGAAAGAAAATCAAATCTCACTCTGTGACATTCTTGGGTGTGAGTGTGGGCGCGATCAACTGATGAGAATAAGGCCTGGTCCGAAAATAACTATGCAATTGAAATATAAAGACCTGGGAAAATTACCCTATTAGGATTGGCTTCATTTGATCATGTATAGTAACTATGTGCCATAGCAGAGTGAAGATGTTATTTCCATGACTGTAGTGCATTATTTTCTCTTTTTATTTTTTTTTGTCTTTTCCAGGCAGGGTCTCCCTGTAGACCCAGCTGTCCTGGAACTCACTCTGTAGACCAGGCTGGCCTTGAACTCACAAAGATCTGTCTGCCTCTGCCTCCCTAGTGCTAGGATTAAAGGTGTTTCTTAAATTGAACGTTTGTGTATTTCACACAGAGCATCGTGATCAATCTCAATCCACTTTCCCATTGGCACCGTTCCACACCCCCCCCCAAACTGGAATTCATACTCATTTTTTATTTGTCCCAAGGCCCGTTTTTTTTAAATTTTCTGACCATACATCAATTGCTGTATGAAGACCAGGCAGAGAAGGGCCTCCAGTCTTTGCAAACTTGCATCTTGATGATGCTTTCTCTAGTCTCTATCCCCCTGTCATACTAGGATAAAGTAAATATATGGTATAGGGGTTTGTTTTATTTTTAACTTTACCGGTGATTTTTTGTTATATGAATGATACAGTAAGCCAGGTAACCACATATCTTATCACTTATATAACCCATAACACATCTGGGTCACCACCAGATATAAAGATCTTGCTACTAGCGGCTTAGGGACTTTTAAAATACTCGGGATGTAACACCTCCCCTGATGCCTTCCCAGAGGTATTGCAAAGAATATTTTTACATTTTTGCTACTAAAAATTCTCATATGCCTCTTACAACTAAAATTTAAACTATGAAACTTTGTCCTTTTAAGTCTCATGTGAGTTATCAAAATTCAATACATAATAGAATCTGACATGATTACCATAAACTGATGTTTGGAATGTGGCAAAAGAAACTAAGATTTTTCTACCCATTTTCCTTAGCCCTCCTTGCTGTTTATACATACCTTCTCTGTAAAACCTCTTTGGGTGGTGTCCGGAATATTTGTCTGTAAATATAAGTTTGTATCTTATGGACTCTTTTGTAGGTTGTAAGGTGTGACCTTAGGCTAGGGATGTGTCAACCTTGAGGATTTCTCTAAGATCTATGACCTCTCCAGTTGTGTGCATGAACCCTAACACAAATGAAAGAATGTGTGAAATTCAGGGTCAGGGAGTGGGGGCGTACAGGACGGTGCCAATGGAAAAGCCAGTATGAATGTTATTAAGACTAATTGAAAAAATATGTAGGAAACACATAAAAAATTCAAAATTAAAAAAATTCTTTGGAAGCCGTGTAAGCACATTGTCCATAATTACTTTCTAGAAATTTTTAAAAGTGGACAAAAAGTTAGATTGATCATTTATGTTTTTCAAATGATTGATGAAGACCCCAGTATTATTTTGAGCTAGAGCAAGACATTCAAGTATTTGGGCTCTAGAATTTCTTAATACCTGGATATATTGCTTAGCCCTCACTTCATCAGTAATCCCACTTGTTAAACTGCACTAATATTGACACCACATGAAAATATGAAGATTAAATTATCACATAGAATATTCTTAGAACAATGCATAGCACATTAATAACCATACAAAAGTTAGTTATTATGTACATACAGATTTAGATGTAGTATACATTTTAATTCTCTACATAAAATGTTTTTTGAGGAAATAGGAGCTAGAGAGATATCTCTGTAGCTCAAGTACTTAACAAACAAGTATGAATCACCAATACCCAAACCAAAAGCCTAGCAGAGTTGGGGCAAGAGAGATGCCTCAGTGGTTAAGAGCACTTGCTCCTCTTGGAGAGGAGCAGAGTCTGGTTGCCAGCACCCATATAAGGTGGTTCCCAAACACCTATAACTAGAACCCAGGTGATCCAATGCCCTCTCCTGGCCTCTATGGAGAGCCACACAAATGTGCACATACACACAGGCAGAGGCACAGATACACACACGCACACACACACACACAAACAAACACACAAACACACTCACACACACAAACACACATAAAAATAAATAAATCTTTAAAAAATTAAACAATATAGACTGGACACTCATTTGATCAACTTGATTGAACATACAAGCCCCCCCTGCTGGATGGTGGGACCCATGAGCTGTGTGGGTTTGGGCACAACTGCTTGCAAATTGGTTTTACATGAAGGATGCTTGTACTCACAAATTATCACCTATTGTTAAAAAAAATGAAAACAAAACAAAACAAAAAAACAAAAAAGCAGAAAAAGAACGACAGAATGCATGATCTGGGAGGGGTAGGGGTGGGGTGGGGGGAAGGGAAGGGGATATATGCCTGAACTGAAATGGAAAATGATGTATGAAATACACAAAGCATCAATAAAAATAAATTAAAAAAAATTAAAGATCCAAGCATGAGGTGTACGCCAGTAGTTCCATTGATGAAGAATCAGAGATGAGTATTCCTGGGGCTCTGGCCAGCCAATCCAGCCAAATCAGTGAGCTCAGATTCAGAGAAAGACCTTGTCTCCCAAAATAAGTTGGAACACAATTAACTAAGATACAGAACACCAACATCTGGCCTCTACATGCTCTTGACACGTGCATACACTCACACGCACACACACACATACACACACACATGATACACACATGAACAAAGAAACAAGAACTAAAGCAGCATTAAGTCAGTTATTTAATGTGTAACATCATTTAATTTGATTATTAAATTAGTACTTAGACAATATTTCAAAGCATGACAATTGTCTGCTCTTTTGCTTGTTCCTAACTGACATTAATTGAACTATTGATTGTTCTGTAATAACTACTTCTTAATTGGATAGCAATAAATAAAAATAATTTCAAAACATATGCTTTTAATTTGATTATTATTGTTATATCACTCTAATAAATAGGAACATAAATACAGAATCAGGAAAATTTAGTTTTAAAAGTTAAGAGATATAGAGAGAGAAGTGCTGGGGGTGTCTGGAAGGAGGTAGAAGGAAAGGAGTGGGTGGCGGCTAATATAAGCACATTGTATACATGCACAAAATTCTCAAACAACAAGTAAAAAATAAGGTTGGAGAGATGGCTCAGCTGTTAGAAGCACACACTGTTCTTTCAGAGGAACCGAGTTAGATTGGCAGCTACATAAGGCATATCACAACTTCCTGTAGTTTCAGCTCCAGGGGATTTGATGTCTCTGGCTTCTGTCAACACATGCACTAACATATACATACACGTAATTTAAATTTTTCTTTTATATTTTTACTGAGGTTATTGTGCATTTTGTATAATAAAACATAAGCAAATCTAGACTTCCTACCCAATCCCTTTCCCACCCACAACAACCCCCATGGGATTTCATGCATTCTGTCATATATTAAGTGCTATCTGCTCAAGTATTTATACCCAGATGTCTCTTGGCGAAAGTTGATCAGCTAGAGTCCAGTCAGCTTATCTAAAGTCACTCCCTTAAAGATCTACTCTCTCTCACCCCATATAAATAAGTCATGAGTAGTTCCTGGGCTAGGGTTGGGGCCTTCTGCATATTTCCCTAGTTCTATGCTGGGTTTTTGTGTGATTGAGTTGGCATGGGTCTTTTGCATGTTGTAATCATTGTTGCAAGTTCATATGGGCAAGTTCCCACATGCCTAAAATCATTTGTCAGTTGAGGGGCATTTAGATGTTTCCATTTCTTAGCTATTATGAAGAGACTACCAACAAATATGAGTGTACAGGTATTTCTGCAGTAGGATGAGTCCTTTGGTGTATGCCAAGGAATGGCAAAACAATATCATGTGATAGATTCATTTTTAGCTTTCTCTAAGAGTTCTCCACACTGTTTTCCCTAGTGGTTCCAGATGTTTGCTTCCCACCTTCAGTGAATGAGTGTTCCCCTTTCTCCACATCCTTGCCAGGTGAGATGAGTTTCTGGTAAAATACTTAATCCATTCCGTTCCTGTTCCCCATGACTGGGGAGTTGAGGTCATTGATATTTAGAGTCATTTTTGAAAGATGTGTATTGGTTACTGTCATTTTAGTTTGTCTGTAGTCTTGGTCCTATTTTGTGTTTCTGACATTATACCTTCCTCTGTTTTCTTCCTGAAACTTCTTGTGTATAGTTATTCCTGTATTCTGTACTTTGTATTGCTTTGATTATTCTCTGTAAGGCTAGTTTGGTGGACATGAATTCTTTCAGGCTATTGATGTCATGGAAAATTATCTGTTACCTTTTGAGTATAATACATAGTTTTTCTACATAAAGTATTCTGGGTTGGCATCCATGGTCATTTGGAATACTTTGGTTCAGGATCTTCTGAATTTAATAGTTTTCAGTGAGTCAGCTGTAATTCTGATGAGTTTTCCATTATTTGTAACTTGTTTATCTCCAGCATCTTTCAGTACCCTCTCTTTGTTCCATATATTTAGTGCCTTTACTATGACATGTGGTGGGGAGTTTCTGCTTTGCTCTTAATTAGTACATCTTATATAGGTATGTTTGTATAGGTATGTTTTCCCTAATTGCAGGAAGTTTACTTTTATGACCTTGTTGAATATCTGGTCAATGTCATTGGCCTGAGATTTTTATGATGTCCCACATTTCATGCATATACCATTCCTGTTTGTTTGGGTTTTTTAAAATATTTTTATAGTCTTTACTGAGGAGTCCAGTTCTTCAACTGTGTTTTCCAATCTATATTCTGTTCTCCACTTCATTCATTCTGCTTATGAGTCTTTCTCCTATTATTTTAAATTGACTTGGCTTTTCAATCCATTTTCATTTCCACTTGGTTTCCTTCCATATTTCTATCTCCTTTCTGAATTCACTTTTCAAGCCCTAAATTGCTTTTGTTATTTCATTTCATTCACCCACATTTCTGTATTTTCTTAAGCTTTGCTCACAAGTTTATACCTATTCTATTTGAGTTCTTTGAGTTAATTTTCTATGTGTTCTTTAAGTTTTTGATCATTTTAATGATTGTTCTTTTAAATTCTGTGACCTGGCATTGCTCTGGGTGATTTTCATTGTAGGACAGGTCTGAAGTATTGGTGGGCTTTGTTGGGGGCATATTCTTTTGGTTTTTCCTATTATTTTTATTTTGTCTTGCTATTGTACATATGGATATCTTTTGTTTGTTGTATGTTCAATAGTAAATTCTATTCTGCCTCTGTTAAGTTGAAGTTTAATTCTGTTTATATTAATGATGTAGTTTGGTTGCTCTTTGCTCAGGTATAAAAAGTTAATGGTATGTGTTTCATATTCTTGCTGGGTAGTAGGCTGGTTTGTGACAGGCAGATCAGGAGAGGACCTTGTGTCTGGCAAACTAAACCTGAGAATAGAGCTGGGTGCTGGGGATCAGGATGCAGTTACAGGCCTCACTAAGAGGGGAGTCCAGCAGTCTTGGGCAGAAAGAGAAAGACCAGGCCTGGGGCCAAAACTACAATGGGAACAGAGTGTGGGGAGAGAGTTGTTTTGCTCAGGTGCAGGGGAAATCAAAGCTCAGTGGGTAGAGTTCTGGCATGCTTTGGTAATAGGCAGGTGTGTGGCAGACAATTCAGGTGGGGGCACAAAGTGCATTACTTGAGTGGGGACAGAATATTCTTGCAGTGATTAGGACACAATGGATGGGACTTGACTAATAGGGCATTTTAATGATCTGGGACTGAAGGACCAGAAGCCAGCCTGGGCCCAAGGTTAAGATGGGTAGAGTGGAGGGAGAGAATTTATTTAAATTTATTACTGATCTTTTGTGTATTTCATACATCATCTTTCAGTCCAATTCAGATACATTCCCCTCTTCTGTCCCCCACCCCATCCCAGTTCATGCATTCTGCTATACATGTCTTACATCTTTCTCTGTCTTTCCAAACATATTTTTTCTGCAGAGGCTTGTTGTTTGGGGCAGAATTTAACTGTATGAGATGGTTCTTTGACCCAGTCCTTCTATTGTTGTTGTTGTTCCCTCCCCTTTGTATTGCTCCAAAATATGCCTATATAAACATCACATATGTCTCAAATTATGACCTAGAATAAACTGTATGTTAATTCCAAAATATGTTTAGGCATTCACATTTTCCCTTTAATTTTATATTCCTCTAAAATATGAATACATATCTTCCACCTATATCCGGTACTTACAATGCCTGAAAATAAGTGGTAGGTCAATTCTACAGCCCATCAAGGGATTCACATTATAATAGCACAGTTGCTTTTTGGGGAAAAAAAAGTATAACAATAACTTTGCTCAGCTTGAATTTCAACTGGGGATTTGGTGTTAGCATCCACAAATGAGGGAAACCATTTGCCTTGTTTTTTTCTGGGACTGTGCTACTTCACTTAGCATAATGGCTTCAAGTTCCATCCATTTACCTGCAAAGTTCATGATGCCATCTTACTTTTTTTAAACATTTTTTATTTATTTATTATTTTTATGTGTATGAGTGTACTGTCTGCATGTAGGTAGGTGCACCTGTGCTGTGCAATGCTGTGAAGGTCAGAAGAGGGCATCAGATTACCCTGGAACTGGAGTTAAAGATGTTTTTTAGGCACCATGTGGGTGCTGGGAATCAAACCCAGGTCCTCTGCCAAAGCAGTCAGTGCTCTTAACCACTGAGCCATCTCTCCAGCCCCTGATGTCATCTTTCCTTACCAGTGCATAGAACTCCATTGTGTAGATGTACCACATTTTTGTTATCCAGTCATTAGCTGAGGGGCATTTGGGTTGGTTCCCGCTCTTGGCTATTATAAAGAGAGCTGAAATAAACATGGATGTGCATGTATCTTTGCTGTAGGATGAGTCTTTACTGTATATACCCAGGAGTTCAGGTGGTTAGCTCATTTTTTAAGGCTTCTCCACACTGCTTTCCATAATGGTTGTACAAGTTTACACGCCCACCAGCAGTGGATGAGTGTTCCCCTTTCCCCACAACCTCTCCGGAATTTGGTGTATTTTGTTTTCTTGATCTTAGTCTTAACAGAGTGAGATGATATCTTAAAGTGATTTTATTTCCATTTCCTTAATTATTAATGATGTTGAACACTTTTTAAGATGTTTCTCAACCATATTTATTTTCTCACTGGTGAAGTCTCTGTTCAGCTATTTACTCCATCTTTAGAGTAGGTCATTTGTTTTCTTACATCTTTGTTTTTTGAGTGGTCTTTATATTCTGGATGTTAATGCTCTGACAGATGTATCAACGGTGAAGGTTTCCTCCCACTCTATGGGTTTTCTCTTCACTTCCTTGGGTTGTTTTGTTTTGTTTCGTTTTTGTTTTTGTTTTGTTTTCCGCTATACAGAAGCTTTTGAGTTTAATGAGGTCACATTTGTCAACTGTTGACCTTATTTCCTGTGCAGTTGCTATTTGATTTACAAAGTCTTTTCCCTACTCCTCTGCCTTATAGGTTGCTGCCAACTTTTTCTTCTATCCCTTTCAGGGTTTCAGGTTTCACATTGAGATCTTTGATCCACTTGGAGTTGATTTTTTGTACAGAGTGAGTTTTAATTGTTTCTAAGAGTTTTCAGGTGGAGATTTTTAGCATCCCTTAGGTAAACTATCATATCATCTGCAAAAGGGATAGTTTGACTTCCTCATTTCAGATTAGTACACCTTTAATTTCCCTTTCTTGCCTTATTGCCCTAGTAAGCATTTCAAACACTATATTAATTTTGGGCTTCTATAGATAATGATCCAGTTTTGCCAGCACCATTTGCTGAAGATGCTATCTTTCCTCCATTGACCTTTTTTGGCCCCTTTGTCAATATGAGGTGGCTGAAATTGTATGAGCTCAAGTTTGGATCTTCGATTTTGTTCCATTGGTCAATGGGTCTGTTTTTTTGTGTCAGTAGCAGGCTGTGTTTATGACTATGGCCCTGTAATATACTGTGAAATCTGGTAAAGTGATCACCCCTGTAATATACTTTGAAATCTGGTAAAGTGACCCCCCCCCCCGTGTTGCACTTTTCACTCAGGGGTGCTTTAGCTATTGGAGTCTTTTGTTTTTCCATATGAATTTTTTTTTTGTCTTTTCAAGACAGGATCTCCCTGTAGCCCCAGCTGTCCTGGAACTCACTCTGTAGACCAGGCTGGCCTTGAACTCACAAAGATCCATCTGCCTGTGCCTCCCAAGTGCTAGGATTAAAGGCGCGTGCCACCACGCCTGGCTTCCATATCAATTTAAGGATTTTATTTTCCAAGTCTGTGAAGAAGCTCATGGAGATTTTGTCTGGGATTGCATTGAATCTGTATATTAATTTGTATAAAATAGACATTTTTACTATATTAATTTTTCTAATACATGAGCATGGGAGGCCTTTCCATCTTCTGATGTCATCTTCAATCTCCTTCTTTGGGATTTTAAATTTTTTGTTGTAGAGGTCTTTGGTGTCTTTGGTTACATTTGTTCCCAGGTATTTTATTTATTTTCTGAGGCTATTGTGATTGGGAAGGTCTACTTATATTCCTTCTCCAGTTGCTTATTGCTGGTGTAAAGAAAGGCTGATGATTTTTTCTAGGTTCATTTTGTATCCTGACACTTTACTGAAACTTTTAATTGTTTCTAAGAGTTTTCTGGTGGAGGTTTTAGCATCTCTTAAGTAAACTATCATATCATCTGCAAAAAGGGATAGTTTGATTTCCTCTTTTCAGATTAGTACTCCTTTAATTTCCCTTTCTTGCCTTATTGCCCTAGCATGCATTTCAAGTACTATATTGAAGAGGAGTGGTAATAGGGGGCAGCCTTGTCTGGTTCCTACCTTTAAGGGAAATGCTCCTTATTTTTCTCCATTTAGGATAATGGTGGCAGTGAGTTTGTTGTATATGGCTTTCATTATTTTGAGAAATGTTCCCTCCAGTCCAATTCCCTCTAGAACTTTAAGCATGAAGGGATTTTTGATTTTGTTGAAGGCTTTTACTGTGTCAATTGAGATGGTCATGTGGTTTTTGTCTTTCAGTCCATTTATGTGTTTTGTGATATTTATTGATTACATATGCTGAAACGTCCCTGCATCTCTGGTATGAATCCAACTTGATCATGATGGATGATCTTTTTGATGTGAATCTGTATGCAATTTGCAACTATTTTGTTGAGAATTATTGAATCTATGTTCATTAATGATGGCTCTATTGTTTTCTTTCTTGTTTGTGTCTTTGCTTGGTTTTGGTATTAAAGTGATGCTGGCTTCATAGAAGGAATTTGGGAGATTTCCCTCTGTTTTTATCTTTCTGAACAGATTGAGTAGTAATGGTTGTAAGACCTCTTTAAATATTTTTATGTAATTCTGCTGTGAAACCATCTGGGCCTGGGCTTCTTTTAGTTGGGAGGTTTTTTTTATTACATCTTCAATTTCCTCAAATATTATGGGTCTGTTTAAACTGTCAATCTCTTCTTGGTTAAGCTTTCATGATTCCCAGGATTTCAGATATTCATCCACTTCTCTTCTGATATTCATCCACTTCTTCCAAATTTAGTAGAGTATAGATTTTTGAAGTAATCTCCTATGATTATCTGGATATTTTCTTTGTCTGTTGTGATGTTTCCCCTTTAATTCTGAATACTATTGATTTGGAGTTGCAATTTTTTTTTATTAACTGGACTAGAGGTCTGTTTTGTTTAAAAAAAAACAACTTTTGGACTCATTGCTTCTTTGTACTGCTTTCTTTGTTTCTATTTCATTGATTTCTGCTCTGATTTTTGTTATTTATTCATATCTGTTGGGTTTAGGGTTCATTTGTTGTTGTCTCTCAAGCATTTTTAGCTGCAGTATTAGATTGTTTATTTGTTCCCTTTCTGTTTTTGTTTTAATGTGTTCACTTAGGGCTATAAATTTCCCTCTTAGGACTGCTTTTAATGTATCCCACAGGTTTTGTTGTGTTGTGTTCTCCTTCTTTATTTCTTCCCTGACTCATTCATTATTAAGGATTGTGGTGTTTAGACTCCATGTGTTTGGTTTTTTGTTGTTTGGGGGGGGGTTGTTTCGTTTTGTTTTTGTCATTTACAGACAAGGGCTCTCTGTAGATCCAGCTGTCCTAGAACTCTCGCTCTGAAGACCAGGCTGGCCTTGAACTCACAAAGATCCACCTGCCTCTGCCTTCTGAGTGCTACGATTAAAGGCGTGTGCTACCACACCTGGTTTAGACTCCATGTGTTCTTGTAGCTAGTAGGGCTTATTCTGTTGTTCATATTGAGCTTTATTGTACTGTGGTCTGATAGCATGCATCAAATAATTTCAATCCTTTTGTACTTTTTGAGATTTATTTTGTGTCCCAGGATGATGTCAATTTTGGAGGATGTTCCATGAGGTGTTGAGTAGAAAGTGTAGTCTCTGATGTTTGATTGGAATATTCTGTAGACGTCTGTGAGGTCCATTTGGTGTGTTGCATAGTTCAGTTCATTGGAAGGGGTTCAGTGGGATGTTGAAGATCCCCACTATTAGTGTGCTGGTATTAAACTGTGTTTTGAGGTCCTGCAGAATTGTTTACAAAATTCAGAGCACCAGAGTTTGGTGTATAAACATATAAGTTTGTGAAATCTTCCTGGTTAATTGTTCCTATGATAAGGATGTAATGGCCCTCTTTGACTCTTCTGATTAATTTTACTCCAAGGTCTATTTTGTCTGACATTAGAATAGCAACTCCTGCTTGCTTTTTGGTACCATTTGTTTGGAATACTTTTTCCATCCTTTCACTCTAAAGTGGTGTCTGTCCTTGAAGGTTAGATGTGTTTCCTGTAGGGAGCATATGTATGGATTCTGTTTCCTAATCCATTCTTCCAGTCTATGTCTTTTGATTGGGGAATTTAAACCATTAGTATTTAAGGTTATTATTGAGAGATGTGTGTTGCTTCCTTTCACCTTATTTTTTGTTTGCATTCTTGGTCTAGGTTTGTATTTGCTCTGTTATTCTTTTGTTCATTTCTCTCTTTCATTGCTTAGAGATAGTTGCTCCTTTCCTCTGTTCTCTGGATTGCTTCAAGGATTTTCTGAAGTGTTGGTTACTTAGGCATGCATTATTTCATCTTGTTCATGCTGAGAAAGATTTTTCTTTTTCCTTCAACTATAATTGACATTTTGCTGGTTATAGTAGTCTGGGTTGGCATGTAAAGTCGTTTAGCACTGGGAATACTTTGGTCCACGTTCTTCTGTCTTTCATGGTTTGCACTGAGAAGTCAGCTGTGATTCTGGTGGATTTTCCCTTATTTGTAACTTGTTTTTCTCTTGTGGATTTCAGTATTTTATCTTTGTTATGAGCATCTAGCATTTTAACTATGATATGGGGTGGGGAATTTCTTTTCTAATCTGGTCTATTTGGTGTTCTATGCTTTATTTAAATTGTAAAAAAAAATAAAATGTAAATAAAAAATTTAATATAAAAAGTCCTACACTATTTAGATTTATAATCTATTTATAATATTAGGCATCTTTAACAGTAACTTCTGTTGTTTACAAGATATTTTAGTCAAGGAGAATTATTTTGCACATATGGACCTTTCTAGTAAGAAGAACATTACTGAATATCACTGAGGTTCCTTGACACAGTTGAGGTATGCCTCAACTCATTAGTACTGCAGGAAATCTGGTATTTTGTTGGGTTTATTTTTGTTGTTGTTGTTGTTTTAGCTTCACATTTTTCATCTCCTGTTAAATCCAAATTAAGAAATTCTGCTTCCATTATGGAGAACTTTTAAAAGACTAAAAATGAACCTACTATTTGATACAGTCATATGACTCCTGGGTGTATACCCAAAGGATTCATCCTATAGCAGAGATACATGCACAACCAAGATTATTTCAGCTCTTTTCACAATAGTGAAGAGCATGAAACAACCCAAGTGTCCCTCAAGTGATGAGTGGATAATGAAAATGTGATACATTTACACAATGGAGTCCTATATAGTGAGAAAGACAGCATCATGAATTTTGCAGACCAGTGGATAGAACTAGCTGTTATGCTAAGTCTCAGAAAAACAAACCACATATATTGCCCCTCATTTGTGGATCCTAGCACCAAATCCATATATGTAATTCAAGGTGGGTAATTTGTTAGTAAAATATAATGCCACACTGACTGATATTACTATATATAATCTGAAGTTTATGTTTCTGTTTTCCTAAGTTCTAAATTTTATGAAAAAGAATAAATCTTTTTTAAATTTTCTTTAAAACATATATCTTGCGATCTAATTTAGCAATCTAAAGTCATATATAGTTTTTTTTTACCTGAATGCAACTTTACTGTTAAAATGTGAATCCCTAACTGTGTTTTGGAATTAACCTATAGTTTATATTCAGAATTTGTAATTTTTGTATATGTGTCACATGTTTATATGCATATTTTGGAGTAATATAAAATTAAAAGGAAAAAAAAAGACATGTTCAAAGAACTTACCAAAACAGTAAATTTCAGCATCGAAAAAGTTAAAGAAGACTGAGAAAAAGATGAAAGTCAAGACTTAAAATATATGACAGAATGCATGAGTTTGGGGGGGCACATGGATGGAGGAATGGGTCTAAATTTGATTAAGAAATGGTGTATGAAATGTACAAAATGTCAACATAAATTTTAAAAATGAAACAGGACAGTTACAATTTTTGGCACCAGAATCTTTCAGTATCTTTAAATAGTATTAGTGCTTAGTGTCCTATTTTTAAATTATGCACAAATTATAAATCCCTCTTTACCATGCCTATTAAATTACTACTTTTTGAAAAAGGAGAAGAAGAAGAAGAAGAAGAAGAAGAAGAAGAAGAAGAGAAATGTAGCTTTCATAAATGTAGTCCATCCTCCTAATTTGTAGCCAGTTTTTATTACTAGATACAATATTTATCCTTCAGCATTTCTCCAAGGGCATTTTGATCACCTCTAAATTGAAATCAAATTAAAAACAAAATAAAGAAAAGGAAAATGGAACAAAAGTTATGTAGACACAGAAATTTCAAACTGCTCCAATGTTAAATAATTGGTTCCATATTAAGAATCAAATATGCGGTGCCAGGTGTGAATCTATCAGTTAAATACAGGAGGCACAGCACAGGTATTCAGACAGGGATAACAAACTCCTTCTGATAGAGCTGTTTTTTCTTATTTCCTTTTGAACGGGATTCACTGTGTAGCCCTGGCTGTACTAGAACTTACTAAATAGACCAAGCTGGCCTCAAATTCACAGAGATCCCACTTGCCCTGATTTCTAAATGCCAGGATTAAAAGTATTTGTCATCACTCCTGGCTAAAAGTTGTTTTTTAAAAACTAATATATTATTTAAGTTAAACATGGTAGACAATGCAATCTTTGCATTGTCACCATCTGTAAAATCTAAAACCTAAGAATTGACTAGTGAGATTGCATAAAAGTAAAAAGCTTCTTCGAAGCAAGAGAGAAAATTAATGAAGAGCCAGCCTATAGAATGGTAGAAAAATCAGTGCTATCTATGCATCCAGCAGATGATTAATATCTTGACAACACAAATCTAAACACTAAAATATTGAGCAACTCAATCAATAAATTAAATGAGCACGGAAATTTCTCAAAAGATACAGTATAATTGGCCAATAAATACATAAAAACCTTCAATATCTTTAACCATGAGAGAAATGAAAATCAAAATTTCACTAAGATTCCATCTCAACCCAGAAGCTAGGGACAGCTGCTTGGAGCTAGTGGTTCATCACTTCCCACTCCCCACAATCCCACAGCCAAAAGAGGAGGAAAAAAATAGATTCTCCTAACGACTATTTATGGGAAACTAGTGAGTTTAATAGGCTTCTTCACAGAGCGAATGGATGAGCAGGTCACTTACAGGACTTTTGGTGCTCTCCCTGGGTCATGTTTGTCCCTGGACACGGCCTCTGGAATCTCCACACAACATGGCACTGGAGGAGAGAAAGACCTGCCCACTAGCACTCTCTTATAAGCCCTTAGCCCCTCCCCCTGGGTGAGCAGGCCGATTGGCAGGGGTCGCTGGTTCTTTGTCTCCACCTTTCCCTCAGAAGGACAGCAAGTCATTGTTCACAATCTTGGGGGAAGTGGGCCTGTTATGGGTAACATCCATCATTGGAAGATACCCCCCTTACAAATGGCTATTATTAAGAAAAAGCTGTAAAACAAATGTTGGTAAGGATGTAAGGAAGGGGAACTCCTGTACTTTCTTAGGATATAACCTAGTGCAGCCACTATGGAAACACTATAAACAAAAAATATAAGTTCCATATGACCCACTTAAACCACTTAAGGGTATATGTCCTAAGAACTCTAAGACAATATACTTCAAAGATAGCTGCATAGCTGTATGTATTATAATAGCACTATTCATAAGAACCAGTTATGGAAACAGCCTAGATGTTCATCAATGAATGAAGAAAATGTGTTATATATGGTGCCAAAACCATCTGTAACTCCAGTTCCAGGGGATCCAGCCCTTGTGAGTACTGGATATACAGTGTGCAAAGACAAACATACAGATAAAAACTCATAAAAATAAAAAGAAATATAAAAGTAAAATAATAAAAATAATTTTTATTAAAAAAAAAAAAAAAAACAGCAGAACAGCAAGCCCAGTACTTCCAATGTCTTTCAACAAGGATTAATTGATGACATCATCCAGTGTCCAATATGCCTGGATAGCCCCACCTTACCGGTTTTGTTTTCCATGGAAAAAGTGGCCTTACTTGGGCCAGCTCCACTCAGTGCCCACAGCTTTCTTTCTGAACCTAATATGTTTCTGACATCTCAATATCCTGGAATATCAACTACAACTTAGGTTTTGATCTTCACTGCTTCACTCAGTGTCCTCTCAAGGCCTCTTTTCAGGGAATCTGACCCTGCAACATATTGCCTGGACCCAAGGCTTTGTGAATCATTTCTACAGGTCTCCACAATACCCTCACTCATTCCTTCAAAATACTGTCACCTATTGGCTATTTTCTATGTCTTACAGGGTTCTGTATGCTTTTCTGGCTGACCTTGGAAGAAAACATTCCCCGGGAAGCTGTATTACAGCAGGATACTCAAAACTCTTTTCTAAAGACTCTTTCCTTTTTTTCTATTAATTTACACCCTTATACCCTAGAAATCTCAATGGATAAAATCTTGCAATCAAGGCACCTTTCTAATTGTCCCAATAAAATTTTGTGGCTCCCTTTACTGGCTCTAAACTCCTTAACCGCTTTGTCTACATGTGCCTTTTCTGAGACTTTAAAATTACTCAAACTCCTTTGTTTGCCAAACTGTACCTTTTGTCACATCTTCCTGCCATCTTTCACTATAAATCTAATGACAGTGAGCAGTAACTATGTATATAATGCTGCCCTGAAACCTCCTCTACAGAACAACTTAAGTTCCTTACTTTTGAGTTCAGTTTCAGTCAGATTTTTCAGGATGGAGGCAGAACACATAGACCGCTAGAATGTAATATCAATGGTATCTAATACAAGTCCTCACTCAGTTAATGTGTTAAAATATCCTAATAACTTGAATTGAATTGGAGATCATTTCGTTAAACAAAGTAAGACACAGAAAAATAAATACTGCTTCACCTTACCCAATGGGCAATACAACAATGTGGATCTCGGAGAAGAAGAACAGTGATTAACAAAATTTGGGAGGCAGATTAAGTTTTAGAGAACAAGGTATTGTAGAGTTTGTGTCCCTGGATAAGACTCCTATATTATATACCTCACCCACCAACAGCTCAGGGACCATTGGGAAAGAGAGTCCAGAAAGATAAGAGCCAGAGTTGGTACATGAACATAGGGAAACAGAAGCTTTCAGGCATCTTGGAAACTTGCTCATATGAACTTGTAACAATGATGACAGTATGCACAAGACCCATACTGACTCAATCAGACAAAATGCCAGCATGGAATGAGGGAAATGGGCAACACGTCCCAACATTCTCTGAAGAATTATTGGCAACTGCTTACTGCTGGGTGAGAGAGAGTTGACCTTTTTTAAGTTAATTTTTATTGAGTGCATTTCATACAACATTTCTCAGTCAAATCTAGAATCTTTCCCACATCCATGCCCACCCTTCATCCCCCACTACCACCCGCCAGAGCTCATGGACTCTTTCATACATGTTAAGTCTTGTCTTGCATCTTTTTCTCAGTCTTTTATAACCTTTTTGATGCACAAGTTTACTGTTTTGGTCAATTTTTTTATATGTTTTTCTCTCTCTTTTTTTGTCCCCTTTAATTTTATATTATTCCAAAATATGCATATATGCACTCCACACATAAATCAAAACTATAAATTCTGATAATAAACTATAGGTTAATTCCTAAACACATTTAGAGATTCACATTTTAACAGTAAAGTTGCATGCAGCTAAAAAATATGAATAGAATATGAATACATATCTTCCTTTCATATATAGTAATTACAATGTGTGAATACAAGTGATAGGACAATTCTAGGGCCCATTAAGAGATTCACGTTGGAATAACACAGTTGCTTTCAGATACAATGAAATATAGTAATAAAGTTGCTCAGTTTGCCTGCCAACTGGGGAAATGGTGTTAGCAAAAATAAATTACGGAAACCATTCGCCTCCCCCCCCCCCCCCCCCCCCCGCTCTTTTTACTGTTACACGCCCACCCCACTCTCCCTTCCCTCCCACCCCACACGTATTCATTCTGCTTTTTTTTTTTTTTTTTTTTTTTTTTTTTTTTTTTTTTTTTTTTTTTTTTTTTTTTTAGTTGAAAAAAAAAAGTCAATATCATTAATAATTAAGGAAATGCAAAATTAAAACCAACTAAGGTATCATCTCACCCAATAAAGACTAGCCAGATCAAGAAAACAAGACACCAAATGCTGAGAGGTGTGTGGGAAAGGGAAACACTCATCCACTGCTGGTGGGAATGAAACTAGTAAACCACTGTGGAAAGCAGTGTGAAGGTGGCACACACCTATTCCAGCACTTGGAGCAGAGGCAGGCGGATCTCTGTGAGTTCAAGGCCAGCCTGGTCTACAGAGCGAATTCCAGGACAGCTGGGCTACAGGGAGACCCTGTCTGAAAAAGACCAACCAAACCCAAACGCAAACCAAACAAAACCAAACAAACAAACAGGAAACAAACCGAAAATGAAGCCTACCACCTGACCAGCAATACTCTCCTGGGTATTATACCCACAAGAAGAAAATCCGAACCACAAGATACATGCACAACGTATGTGTATTGCAGCTCTCTTCACAATTTTACCAAAGAGCTGGAACCAACCCAATGCCCCTCAATGTTGATGACTGGGCAACAAAAATGTGGTACATCTAACACAATGGAGTTCTATGCAGCAGTAAAGAGAACAGATTACATTGCCTGCATGGGTGGTGCGACTGCCTTTAATCCTAGCATTGGAGAGCAAGGCAGGCGGATCTTTGTAGTTCAAGCCAGCTGTTTAACCAGAGCGAATCCAGGACAGCTGGGGGCTACGGGAGACCCTGTCTGAAAAAGACCAAAAAAAAAAAAAAAAAAAAAAAAAAAAAAGAAGGATGAACATCATGATTTTGTAGGTAAATGGATGGAAACTTGAAGCCATTATGCTAAATAATGCAGTCCCCGGCGGGGGGGGGGGGAGGCGAATGGTTTCCGTAATTTATTTTTGCTAACACCATTTCCCCAGTTGGCAGGCAAACCTGAGCAACTTATTTACTATATTTCATGGTATCGAAAGCAAACTGTTGTTATTCCAACGTTGAAATCTCTTAATGGGCCCTAGAATGGTCCGATCACTTGTATCACACATTGTAATTACTAAATAGAAAGGAAGATATGTTATTCATATCTATCAGATTTTTACTGCATGCAACTTTACTGTTTAAAATTGAATCTCTAAATGTGTTTAGGAATTTAACCTATAGTTTATTATCAGAATTTATAGTTTTGATTTATGTGTGGAGTGCATATATGCATATTTTGGAATAATAAAATATAAAGGGGACAAAAAAGAGAGAGAAAACTATTAAAGAAATAATTGACCAAAAGCAGTAACTTTGTGCCATTCAAAAAAGGTTATAAAAGACTGAGAAAAAGATGCAAGTACAAACTTATACAGTGTATGCAAAGAGTCCATGAGCTCTGGCTGGGGGGTTGAGAAGTGGGGATGAAGGGTGGGCATGGATGAGGGAAAGATTCTAGATTTGACTTGAACAATGTATTTAAAATGCATCTCTCACATAAATAAATTAACTACAAAAAGGTCATCTACTCTCCTCATTCCAGCAGTAATCAGTGCCCAATAATTCTTCAGCTAGAAGTTGGGACGTGTTGCCCGGATTTCCCTCGATTACCATAGCTAGGCATTTTGTCTGATTGAGTCAGTATGGGTACTGTAGTGCAATAATCTAACTTCATCAAATTCGTCTAACAAGCCCTTTCCTATGATGAGCAATGTTCTCCATATGATGGCCGTATAAGACTCTGTTTATGTCCACAATCCACTCGTTCATTGCCTAATTACCGAACACTGGCTTTATTCTTTCTGGATTAAATGATCCCTCCTCACCATAGGTCCCTGAATTGCTGCTTAAGGTGAAGTGTTGATAGGTATAATACAATATTAATCCAGAGGAGTCTTATCCCAAGGTGACACCACTATAAATTCATACAATTAACTTATAATTAGTTTCAATCATAAATAAACTTCAATCATGATCTCCCAAATTTTTGTTAATTCACGTTCAATTACTTCTTCCGAAGCTACCTTCCACACCTTGTTAGTTATTGGGCCCATAACGTAGATGATGGGTAACCAGTGTGATAGAAGCCCATTAGGTTATATTTGGTAACTTTGTTATTCATGTGTGTGGTACTATACTTTGTGTTATAAACAAGATAAATATGTAAATAACATACACAATTCAATTCAAGTTATTAGGATATTTTAACACATTAANTTAATGTGTTAAAATATCCTAATAACTTGAATTGAATTGTGTATGTTATTTACATATTTATCTTGTTTATAACACAAAGTATAGTACCACACACATGAATAACAAAGTTACCAAATATAACCTAATGGGCTTCTATCACACTGGTTACCCATCATCTACGTTATGGGCCCAATAACTAACAAGGTGTGGAAGGTAGCTTCGGAAGAAGTAATTGAACGTGAATTAACAAAAATTTGGGAGATCATGATTGAAGTTTATTTATGATTGAAACTAATTATAAGTTAATTGTATGAATTTATAGTGGTGTCACCTTGGGATAAGACTCCTCTGGATTAATATTGTATTATACCTATCAACACTTCACCTTAAGCAGCAATTCAGGGACCTATGGTGAGGAGGGATCATTTAATCCAGAAAGAATAAAGCCAGTGTTCGGTAATTAGGCAATGAACGAGTGGATTGTGGACATAAACAGAGTCTTATACGGCCATCATATGGAGAACATTGCTCATCATAGGAAAGGGCTTGTTAGACGAATTTGATGAAGTTAGATTATTGCACTACAGTACCCATACTGACTCAATCAGACAAAATGCCTAGCATCGGTAATGAGGGAAACTACGGGCAAACACGTCCCAACTTTAGCTGAAGAATTATTGGGCAACTGATTACTGCGAGGAATGGAGAGAGATTGACCTTTTTTAAGTTAATTTATTATGTGAGTGCATTTATACATACATTGTTCTCATCAAATCTAGATCTTTCCCCATCCATGCCCACCCTTCATCCCCACACTTCCACCCCCGCCAGAGCTCATGGACCTTTTCATACATGTATAAGTTTGTCTTGCATACTATTTCTCTCATCTTTTATAACCTTTTTTGATGCACACAAGTTACTGTTTGGCAATTTTTCTTTTAATAAGTTTTCTCTCTCTTTTTTTGTCCCGCTTGTTATTTTATTATTCCAAAATAGGCATATATGCACTCCACACATAAATCAAAACTATAAATTCTGATAATAAACTATAGGTTAATTCCAAACACATTTAGAGATTCACATTTTAAAGTAAAGTTGCATGCAGCTAAAATATGGAAAGAATATGAATACATATCTTCCTTTCATTTAGTAATTACAATGTGTGAATACAAGTGATGGACAATTCTAGGGCCCATTAAGAGATACGTTGGAATGAACACGTTGCTTTCAGATACAATGAAATATAGTAATAAAGTTGCTCAGTTTGCCTGCCAACTGGGGAAATGGTGTTAGCAAAAATAAATTACGGAAACCATTCGCGCCCCCCCCCCCCCCGGGACTGCTTATTTAGCATAAGGCTTCAAGTTCCTCCATTTACCTACAAAATCATGATGTCATCCTTCTTTTTTTTTTTTTTTTTTTTTTTTTTTTTTTTTTTTTTTTTGGTCTTTTTCAGACAGGGTCTCCCTGTAGCCCCCAGCTGTCCTGGATTCGCTCGGTAAACCAGCTGGCTTTGAACTACAAAGATCCGCCTGCCTTGCCCCAAGTGCTAGGATTAAAGGCGCGCACCACCATGCAGGCAATGTCATGCTCTTTACTGCTGCATAGAACTCCATTGTGTGATGTACCACATTTTTGTTAGCCCAGTCATCGTTGAGGGGCATTTGGGTGGTTCCACTCTTGCTATTGTGAAGAGAGCTGCAATAACATAGTTGTGCATGTATCTTGTGGTTGGATGCTTCTTGTGGGTATATACCCAGGAGGTATGGCTGGTCAGTGGTAGGCTCATTTTGAGGTTGTTTCTGTTTGTTTTGTTTGGTTTTGTTTGGGTTTGGTTTGGTTTGGTTGGTCTTTTTTCAGACAGGGTCTCCCTGTAGCCCAGCTGTCCTGGAATTCGCTCTGTAGACCAGGCTGGCCTTGAACTCACAGAGTACCGCCTGCCTCTGCTCCCAAGTGCTGAATAAGGGTGTGCCACCTTCACACTGCTTTCCACAGGGTTTTTGAGTTTGCATTCCCACCAGCAGTGGATGAGTGTTCCCTTTCCACACACCTCTCCAGCATTGGTGTCTTGTTTTCTTGACTTGGCTAGTCTTATTGGAGTGAGATGATACCTTAGTGTGTTTTAATTTGCATTTCCTTATTTTAATGATATTGAACACTTCTTTTTTTTTTTTTATTTCTGTATGTGTATGAATGTACTGTCTGCATGCAAGTTTGTGCACCCGTGTCGTGCAATGCCGCGGAGGTCAGAAGAGGGTCTCGGATTCCCCTGGAGCTGGAGTTCTCCTGGAACTGGAGTTTCAGACGGTTCTCGGCCGCCATGTGGGTGCTGGGGATCGAACCCGGGTCCTCTGCAAGAGCGGTCGGCGCTCTTAACCGCTAGGCCATCTCTCCAGCCCCTATTGAACACTTCTTAAGATGTTTCTCAGCCATCTTTAATTCCTTACTGGTGAAGTCTCTGTTCATCTCTTTACTCCTTCTTTTGAGTAGGTCATTTGTTTTCTTACTTCTTTGTTTTTTAAGTAGTTTATATATTCTGGATGTTACTGCTCTGTCAGATGTATCAGTGGTGAAGGTACAATCCCACTCTATGGGTTTTCTCTTCTCTTCACTTCCTTGATAGTTTCTTTAGCTGTACAAAAGCTTTTGAGTTTGATGAGGTCCCACTTGTCAGCCGTTGTCCTTATTTCCTGTGCAGCTGCTGTTTGATTTAGAGAGTATTTTCCTATGCCCATGTCTTATAGGTTGCTGCCAACGTTTTCTTCTATCACCTTCAGGGTTTCAGGTTTCAGGTTGAGATCTTTGATCCACTTGGAGTTTATTTTTGTGCAGGTGGAGAGGTAGGGGTTTAATTTTGTTCTTCCCCAAATGGTGATCCAGTTTTGCCAACACCATTTGCTGAAAATGCTATCTTTCCTCCATTGAGATTTTTTTTGGCTCCTTTGTCAAATATGAAGTGGCTGAAGTTATATGAGCTTCAGTTTGTTTTTTTGTTTTTATGACTATAGCCCTGTAATATAGCTTGAAGTCTGGTAATGTAATCCCCCCAGTATTGCACTTTTCACTTAGGGTTGCTTTAGCTATTCGTGGTCTTTTGTATTTCCATGTGAACTTAAGAATTTTTTTTAAAGAAACTTCTTTTTTTTATTTTATTTATTTATTTATTTTTATTTTTTTGTCTTTTCGAGACAGGGTCTCCCTGTAGCCCCAGCTGTCCTGGAACTCCCTCTTGTAGACCAGGCTGGCCTCGAACTCACAAAGATCCACCTGCCTCTGCCTCCCAAGTGCTAGGATTAAAGGCATGCATTTATTTATTTATTTTATGTGTATGAATGTACTGTCTGCATGGAGGTTTTTGCACCCGTGTCGTGCAATGCCACAGAGGTCAGAAGAGGGCGTTGGATTCCCCTGGAACTGGAGTTCTCCTGGAATTGGAGTTACAACAGTTCTCAGCTACCATGTGGGTGCTGGGGATCAAACCCTGGTCCTCTGCAAGAGCAACCAGCGCTCTTAACCGCTAGGCTATCTCTCCAGCCCAAGAATTTTTTTTTTTTTACTGTGAAAAAGCTCATGGAGATATTGATTGGTATTGCATTGAATCTGTATATTAATTTGGGTAGAATAGACATTTTACTATATTAATTTTTCCAATCCCTGAGCATGGGAAGTCTTTCTATCTTTTGATGTCATTTTCAATCTCCTTCTTCAGGGTTTTAAAATATTTGTTGTAAAAGTCTTTGGTGTCTTCGGTTAGATTTACCCCTATATATTTTATTTCTTTTGAGGCTATTGTGATTGGGAAGGTCTCCTTATATTCCTTCTCCAATTGCTTATTTTGGTGTAAAGAAAGGCTACTGATTTTTCTAGGTTTACTTTGTATCCTGTCACATTACTGAAAGGTTTAATCATTTCTAAGAGTTTTCTGGTGGAGTTTTTATCATCCCTTAGGTAATATATCATATCATCTACAAAAGGGGATGGTTTTACTTCCTCTTTTCCGATTAGTACTCTTTTAATTTCACTTTCTCACCTTATTGCCCTAGCAAGCATTTCAAGCACTATATTGAAGAGGAGTGGCGATAGTGGACAGCCTTGCCATGTTCCTGCCTTTAAGGGGAATGCTTCCAATTTTTCTCCATTTAGGATGATGTCGGCTGTAGGTTTCCTGTATATGGCTTTGATTACATTGAGGAACGATCCCTCAAGTCTAATTCTCTCTAGGACTTTAAGCATGAAGTGATGCTGGATTTTGTTGAAAGCTTTTTCTGCATCAATTGATATGATCATGTGGTTTTTGTCTTTCATTCCATTTATATGTTTTATGATATTTATTGATTTACATATTTTGAACCATCACTGCATCTCTGGTATGAATCTAACCTGGTCATGATGGATGATCTTTTTGATGTGGGTCTGTATGCAATTTGCAAGTATTTTGTTGAGAATTTTTGCATCTGTGTTCATTAATGATATGGGTCTATAGTTTTCTTTCTTGCTTGTGTCTTTACGTGGTTTTGATATTAGAGTGATGCTGGCTTCATGTAAGGAATTTGAGAGAATTCCCTCTGGTTTGTATCCTTCTGAAAAGTTTGAGGAGTAATGGTTGTAAGACCTCTTTAGATGTTTTATAGAATTCTGCTGTAAAAACCATCTGGGCCTGGGCTTTTTTTAGTTGGGAAGCTTTTTGTTATATCTTAAATTTCCTCAAGTATTATGGGTCTGTTTAAGGTATCGATCTCTTCTTGGTTAAGCTTTGATGAATCCCAGGATTTCAGATATTCATCCATTTCTCTTAGGTTTTCAAATTTAGTAGAGTATAGGTTTTTAAAGTATTCTTGTATGATTGTCTGGATCTTTTCTTTATCTGTTGTTATGTTTCCCCTTTCATCATGAATGCTATTGATTTCGAGTTGCTCTTTCTTTCTTTTGGTTAACTGGGCTAGAGGTCTGTCTATTTTGTTTATCTTTTCAAAGAACCAGCTATGGATTCATTGATTTTTTTTTTCGTATTGTTTTCTTTGTTTCTATTTCATCGATTTCTGCTCTGATTTTTGTTATTTCTTCCTGTCTGTTGGGTTTACAGTTCATTTGTTGTTGTCTCTCAAGTGTTTTTAGCTGAAGTGTTAGATCGCTTATTTGTTCTCTTTCTGTTTTTTTAATATTGGCATTTAGGGCTATAAATTTCCATCTTAGGACTGACTTTAATGTATCCCACAAGTTTTGTTTTGTTCTATTGTCATTTTTGTTTATTTACAGGAATGTTTATATTTCATTCTTTATTTCTTCCCTGACCATTGTTCAGGCTTGTGTTGTTTAGTATCCATGTGTTCTTATAGTTAGTAGGGCTTACCCTGGTGTTAATATTGAGCTTTATTGCACTGTGGTCTGATAGAATGCATGGAATAATTTCAATCCTTTTGTACTTGTTGACATTTCTTTGTGTCCCAGTATGTGGTTGATTTTGGAGAATGTTCCATGGGGTATATAGTATATTCTCTGGTGTTTGGGTGGAATATTCTGTATATATCTGTATATATCTGTGAGTATTGTATGTGGGTATTGTATTGTTCAGTTTTGATGTCTCTCTGTTTATTTTTTGTCCAGTTGGCCTATCCAAGGGTCTCATTGGGACTAATCTGTGTCTTGAGGTCCTGAAGGGTTATATTTATAAAGTTCGATGCATTTAAGATTGTGAAATCTTCCTGGTTAATTGTTCCATTGATAATGCTATAAAGGCCCTCTTTGTCTTTTCTGATTAATTTTATTTTTTTAATTTTATTTATTTTTCTTTTTTTTTAATTAATTTTATTTATTTCTGTATGTGTACGAATGTATTGTCTGCATGCAAGTCTGTGCACCCGTGTCGTGCAATGCCGCGGAGGTCAGAAGTGGGCTTCGGATTCCCCTGGAGCTGGAGTTCTCCTGGAGTTGGAGTTTCAGACGGTTCTCAGCTGCCATGTGGGTGCTGGGGATCGAACCCGGGTCCTCTGCAAGAGCGGTCGGCGCATTTTTCTATGTGTATGAGTGTACTGTCTGCATGTAGGTTTGTGCACCCGTGTCGTGCAATGCCGCGGAGGTCAGATGAGGGTCTCGGATTCCCCTGGAACTGGAATTCTCCTGAAATTGGAGTTACAGAAGTTCTTAGCCATCATGTGGGTGCTGGGGATAGAACCCGGGTCTTCTGCAAAAGCAGTCGGTGCTCTTAACTGCTAGGCTATCTCTCCAGCCCCTTCTGATTAATTTTAATCCGAGGTCTATTTTGTCTGATATTAGAATAGCCACCCCTGATTGCTTTTTGGTACCATTTTTTTCCATCCTTTCCCTCTAAGGTGGTGTCTGTCCTTGAGGGTGAGATGGGTTTCTTGTAGGCAGCATATAGATGGATTCTGTTTCCGAACCCATTCTCCCAGTCTATGTCTTTTGATTGGGGAGTTTAGACCATTAGTATTTAAGGTTATTATTGAGAGATACGTGTTGTTTCCTTTCAACTTATTTTTCATTTGCATTCTTGGTCTAGGTATTTATTTACTCTGTTATGCTTTTGGTAATTTCTCTCTTGCAATGCTTAAGGGTAGCTGCTCCTTGCCTCTGTTCTTTGAATTTGTTCAAGGATTTTCTGAAGTTTTTGTTTTTTGACATGTGTTCTTTCATTTTGTTTATGTAATGAAAGATTTTTCTTTCTCCTTCAAATATGATTGACATTTTTGCTGGGTATAGTAATCTGGCTTGACATCTCAAGTCACTTAGCACTGGGAATACTTTTGGTCATTCTTTCCTTCTAGTTCCTTCATGAGTTTTTCATTCTCTCCCTTTAGTTCTCTGATTTGTTCTTTATAGTCTTTGAATATGTCTACAATTGTTCATCTAAGGTCAGCATCTTGGTTTACTTCCAGGGAGATCTCATTGTTTGGATTTTCTACAGGATTGGTCGAGTTTGGTGGGGATTTATTTTGAGCTTTTCCCATATTGTTGTTTTTCTGTTGTGTCTTTGGCATGTGTATTTGTTGTTGTTGTTGTTTGCCCCCTTTATTTATTTGCTTGGCTTCTGTTGCTAATCTCAAATGTTAATATGGAGGAGTGGTTGTTCACTCAGTTTGCTTCCTGCTGGTTTCTTCCTTGGTTTTGTGTGTGCAACATTGAATCACTGACACTGCTGGATCCTCCCTACCATAGTAAACCACAACACCAGCAGTTTATACTTTCCAACAGAGTATCAGTAGCTTGAGGTGGGGAGCGGGGGTTGCTCCTTTGGCCTGCACACCAGATCCCACCTGAGCAACAGGGCAACAGGACACAGAGTGTGTGTGGCCTGGCCGTTCTTCTATCCACACACGCAGTTCCTCTCTATGGTTCTAGCTTTGGGCAGTGGGTGCTGGGTTGGGCCCACACAGGTTTGCATGCCAGAAAACCCACCTGGGCAACTGGGCACAGAGCATGTGTGGCCTGGCCTTTCTTCTATCCACACACGCAGTTCCTCTCTATGGTTCTAGCGATGGGTAGCAGGTGGCAGGTGCCAGGGTAGGCCTGCACAAGCCTGCATACCCGAAAACTTACTTGGGCAACTGGGCACGGAGTGTGTGAGAGAGTTGACCTTTAAGGAAGTGACTCTAGATAGAATGACTAGACTCCACTGAATTAACTTGTACCAAGGGACAAAATCTTGACCAGGTAGAACTTAACACATGAGATGTAATCCATAAAATCAAGCGGGGAACAGAACAGAGGAATGCAAATGGGGGAGGGGTCCTAAACTCAATTAAAAGCTATTATATGAATACACAAAAACCCAATTTTTTTTTTAATTCAGGAGGCATGGCAGAGGGTTGGTGACCACTGGGTATTAGATTATAGTTAAGAACAAGAAGTTCTGATGTAGTGCTGCACTATGGAGTGAATATAGACAATAATAATATACTGTGTGTTTTAAAAACCTGGAAAAGTAGCCAGGTGTGATGGCACACACCTTTAATCCCAGCTCTCCAGAGGCAGAGGCAAGTGGATCTACTAGACTAGTAGCCTAGTCTACATAGCAAGTTCCAGGCCAGCTGGGGCTACAAGGAGACACTGACTCAAAAAGAACAGCAACAACAACAAAAAGCTGGAAAAGTAATTCTGAATGCTTTACTTGTAAGGAAGTGATAAATGTTTAAGAGGATAGATATTTACCCTTATGTAAACATCATACAGGGTGTCTATACATTGAAACACCACATCATGATCCATAAATCTGTATTTTTTATGTTTTTAACTATTAGATTAAAATTTAATTTAAATTAAAAAATTAAACCTACTTTAGATTCAGACTCATTGAAGATGACTTTTGTTTGATTCAGGGTCTGATACTTAATTACCAGGCAACATTGTAAAAGAAAAATGTTTCCCTAACTTTACTACTTATCATGTGAATAAAAACATACCTGTCCAAATTTATATTATCTTTGTAAAACAGTATAGGAATGAGAAAGTTATTTCATTTATTGTAAATTCCACTTGAGATTACCATTATAATTCACTATCTATGAAACAGAATCTGGGAGGGAGAATAGATTTAATAACTGACTTAAAGAGTCCTGAATTCCATTTGAAGAACACAAAGACAGGCACTGTGTCAATCCAAGTTATCACTGCAATTTTATTGCCTGGCAGACAAAATATAGACATGATAGAGTGCTAAATAAACTAGAAGGACTTTAATCTCTGATAGAGTTCCAAGGTTGCTGAAAATTGTTTTGACTATTCATTTTTCAGACCACACATTAGAAATTGCCAAACTGATATAAAATATGACTTGCTGCACAGACTTATTACTCATATAAAAATGGTAAATCTCTGTAATCCTCTTTATTCACAAACTTTCTCTGAGAAATAAAAACCTATTTCACCAGCAAAATATCTTCCAAAGATTTCTATAGGACATTTCTTATATTTTTGGTTGTTAGCCTGAGCCTTTAATGGCCAAGCTATTTTCTTTCATTATGCATATGTCTATGCATATGCACATAGATAAATGTATATATTTGCTATACATATATTTACATATATTTTAAAATATGCATAATGAAAGAAAATAGTTTTTCTTGTCTATTACAGAAAGCAATGATAAGGGATTCTGTGATTCTTTATCTTCAGAACATAAATAACTAATTTCTTCTTAGATTTTCATTCTAGTGTAATTAAGACTCTCCATATGATTTAATAATCATGAAAAATGCACTTTGGGTGGCTTGGAAGATTTCACATCAAGCCAGTGAAAGTTATGTAAATGAGGTGGTAGGTTTGAGAAACTACCATTAAGAATATTGGGCACTCTCTGGCACAATTCAAGCACTAAAATCTAATGTAATAATGAACCACATGTTCACTTTTAATCTTCACAGTGTGACTACATATTCGCTACTGAAAACCACAGAAAATGAATTACAGATTAGATGTCAATAGTACTCTGAAAAAAACAGCTCTCTCAATTGACAGAGCTGCATAAAATGTGGAAAATGAACAGCTCAGACTGGAGACTGAAGCCTTGAATTCAAGAGAAACTGGGAGCGTCTTCATCTGAATCCTTATTATTCTTAATGAGAAGTGAAACTTGTCTGTGACGGATTTTTTTTTTTTTTTTTTTTTTTATGTGTATGAATGTATTGTCTGCATGCAGGTCTGTGCACCCGTGTCGTGCAATGCCGCGGAGGTCAGAAGAGGGCGTCGGATTCCCCTGGAACTGGAGTTCTCCTGGAATTGGAGTTACAGACGGTTTTCAGCCACCATGTGGGTGCTGGGGATCGAACCCGGGTCATCTGCAAGAGCAGTTGGCGCTCTTAACCGCTAGGCCATCTCTCCAGCCCCACCAAGTTAATTTCTTAAGAATAGTGAAATCAATAAGAAAAAAAATTGATTTTATGAAGCACCTAATTTAGCTCTACAGGAAGTGACCTTGAGAAGTCTAGTGAATGGAGACATAAGCCACTACAGGAAGAAAAGCAACCTGATGGAACACAGCACATCATGGTACACACAAATGCTCTGATGAGAATCTATGGGAAATACCACTGGGGTGAATTTTGAGACAGAAATACAATGCAGGAGAGGTGGCATTGCCAGGACTTGGGAGACAGAGGCAGGCAGATCTCTGTGAAACCAAGGCCAGTTGGGACTATGGAGAAACTATATCTCAAAAAATAATTAAAAATAAACAAATAAATAAATAGATGGAAGGAAGGAAGGAAGGAAGGAAGGAAGGAAGGAAGGAAGGAAGGAAGGAAGGAAGGAAGGAAGGAAGGAAGGAAGGAAGGAAGGAAGGGAGAAAAAGAGAAAAGAAAAAAAGAAAAGAAAGAAAAAGATGCATCTCCTGGAGTGGAAAGGCACTGTGGTGGTGTTAGAGAAGCAGAATAAGACAAAGTTCTAGCAGATAAAGAGCAAAAGGGTAAGCCCTAGACCGGATTGAACAAGAGAAAGTGATAGACAGCTAGCAGAGTGGAGGGTGCCAAGGCTGATGAGAGAACTGCTTAACCTGTATAGACTTAGAGCTTTTACCCCCAAATCTTTTCTGAGAGGTTACTGTTCTAAAGAATAACAGATTCAGAGTTTCAAATCAGGATGTCTGACACTGTCACCTACTATTTCTTATCCCTCAGTTTCCTTATTTGTGTGACAGGGATGAAGCAATACAAGTGAAGTATTTGCAAATTCTTTGTATTCTAATGAAACTGATTATTCAGGATAAGGTGCATAAAAATCAACACTTAGCTGGGTGTGGTAGTGCACACCTTTAATTCCAGCACTCAGTGGGCAGAGGCTGGTGGATCTCTGTGAGTTCAAAGCCAGCTGGTCTACAAAGTGAACTCCAGGCCAGCTGGGACAAAAGGAAGACCCTGTCTCAAAAAGACCCCCCCAAAAAATCAACCCTTGGCAACAATGGCCACAAGAGATTACAAAGTTCTTCACTCCCCATCACAATGTCCCAACTTTGCCCTTTAACACCCACACTTCATTACCTTTAGCTGAAATATTAGTCTCAGAATTTTCCCCACCTCCTTTTCTCACAGTGTGCCTCAGTTTCCTGTCTCTAAACTCCCTGAAACCAATTGCCAAATAAAAGATACTATGACAAACTCAGACCTTCTAGATCCCCATCTACAAAAGAGTGCTGACAGTTCATCTGACCTCTATAATTGCTGATAAAGTTCTTCATTCATATATGGGTATAATTAATGGCTCCAAGGCGCCTTAGAACATGTTAATATTCCCTACAAATGGAAAATTTCTTTGGGTTTGAATTCTATGCATGACAAATTGGGAGCTTTATTATTGCCTTTAACCTTTAGCATATCATTCCTTAAAATATAGATTCAAATGTAAAATCTAGCATTTACATACACTGTAACCATTTTTCGTGTTTACCCTTTCTGACCTGCAAGGTTCTGAGTTCATAAAAAAAAAAAAAAAAAGATGTGAATTGTGAATTGCAATGGGATCCAATATTCCTATCATGGGCACTGGTAGTTTTCTTTCCAGCTGTTTTTTAAGGTGTGGTATGGGGTTCATGTGGGGTGTGTGTGTGTGTGTATGTGTGTGTGTGTGTATGTTAATGAAAAACTATGTGCCATCTAGATTGAATCATCAAGGATTTTAATAGGAAATAAGAAATACAGAAGTAAAAAGTAAGCATGTGGTATAAACCTATTTCAGGGAAATATCATTTCCTCTCTGTTGAAATTTATCTTTTAAATCTATGCAATTGGAGAGAACAAATACCTTCTCTTCTATGGAGCAAATCAAAGTCATTTATGTCAAATATTCTACCTAATAGAGATGTATTGGCAACTGTAACAATTGATTTGATAAAATGAAAAGTAAATGGTGCTCAGTTCTGATCTTCACTTCTGCACTAGATTACAAAGTCGGAGTTACTCATTTTTCACGCCCTGCCATCATTGCTCTGTTGATCAAATCTGTGTCCAATAAAGACATGATCAGGGATGCGTACAAATCCTACCCACTTTGCAGCATTCATCAATCTACTGAAAATTTTTGGCTTAGAAACCCTTAAAAGCAAACTATGCCTGATCATTTATAATTTCTAGAGGAGAATTTATGAATTCCTCCTTTCAGCTTTGATTTAGATATAATTTCAGAAATGCCCACTCTAATGTAAGTAAGCAAAAATTTGCTCTACCATCATAGAAGTTGCGACAAAACTGTGAAAACAGCAGTACTAACTGCTTAAACCATGACTTTAGTATATTGATGTTCTTTTATGGAAAGACTAGAGGACAAAAAGCATATACAAGTGATCATAAGATATTTGGAAAACAAATGTTTAGAACATTTATAACTCATATTCTAATCCATTTCCCCTTTATAAACTCAGAAATAAATAATGTTATAAAGAAATAAAGAGATGCCAATGTCACATGTGTTTACTTTTATAAAAGCAGACTGGAAAACAAAGTTCATATTAATAAAATGCAAATAATTTAGCTCTCACAACTGGAGAGCTCTAACTGTAGCACACATTTCTGTAATTGCTCTAATCCTATGTGTTTCTTGCTTTTTTGCAGGCCGGCCAGTAATGATTGTGGTAGAGTATATGGAGAATGGATCCCTAGACTCCTTTTTGCGGGTGAGATGCTCTTTTTTGTTGCCATTTATATATGTTATTCTGAGTTCTAGGCTTGAAATATTTATCATAAATTAATTTTTGCATAATGTTGTGCATGGGTTTTCAGTGGAGAACGGCAGCATTTTATGCCAGGTGCATTTCTCTGATTCTGTGAAACAGTGTCACAAATGGGCAGAATGAACACTTAATAATATAAAGAATTCCTCGTATAGATTCACCAATCCTATTAATAATTACATATTCTAAATAATGTTATCATGAAGAAAAACATAAAAAACTCATTTGCCTTACATAGCTATCATTAGTCTGTATCTCATTTACCAATTTAGTGAGATTTTTATGCATTATCTAATGTACATTACTGTGCATTTACCAACAGAAAATCAGAAAGCTCCTTCTGCCAACTTAGTCCTTCAAGTTCATTTGTCAGAGTATTTACAGAAACAAATGAATAAAACTTCTTCAGAAGTAATATCTTTTTGAAACAAACTTAAAAATCATTCTATTAAGGGGACTTCCTAAAAGTACAATATACATAAAAATCATGTGTTTTACATTGTAGGGCCAAATAGCAAAACCAATAAGGCAATATAATATTATATTTCAAAGTGTGTTTATGATGTGTTAAGATTTAAAATGCCACCATGTATTTGGAAAATGATCATTGGTTGTGAAATTTTAAATATAAAAATAATCGCTGCCATAAATGATTTTGCCCAAGAGAGATGATGTATCTGCATGCCACTGTGTTCTTTTTTTTACTTTACATAACACTTTTATTTACTTATTTATTCTTTTTCTTATTAAACTTCTTCCATAGGTCATGCATCATTTTTCAATCGAATCTAGACTTGCTTCCCTTTCCATGCCCCCCACCCCACCCGAGTCCATGCACTCTACCATACATGTCCTGCATCTTTTTCTGAGTCTTTCCAGAGTTTTCTTTTTCAGTTCTTTTGTTGTTGTTCTCTCCAATTTCTATTGCTACAGTATATATACATATATACATAGTTATGTATGTACATAAATATATACATACATACATACACATATCACTTGAACTGAAGGATTTTTTTTTTCCTAAAAGATGTCATGTTTAATGCCAGATGGGGACTACTGAGATACCCAGCTTGTGGACTAAACAGCTAAGGGGATTTCAGCCTCATCAGAGTATAGACTGCCATCGTTGGACTACCTGGGCTGTATCATGGAGGCCAGTGCAGGGGGATCAAGACAGGATGTGTGCTTACTGGACTTCATTTGGGGGACCATGGGAGGGAAAGATCCCAATATGGAGCAAAAGTGCAGGACTGATGGTTGTTTGGGATTGCCAAGGAGGAGCCACTGTGTTCTTTAACATATCTAGCAGAGGCATAAGCATTAACCCTGCCTATGAAATGGCAAGCTTTTCCATTTCAAAAGTGTTTTCTCAGTGGGTTTGGGCACAACTGCTCGCAAATTGGTTTTACATGAAGGATGCTTGTACTCACAGATTATCATTTATTGTTAGAGAGATGGCCTAGCGGTTAAGAGCGCCGACCGCTCTTACAGAGTCCCCGGGTTCGATCCCCAGCACCCACATGGCGGCCAAGAACCGTCTGAAACTCCAATTCCAGGAGAACTCCAGTTCCAGGGGAGTCCGACACCCTCTTCTGACCTCCGCGGCATTGCACGACACGGGTGCACAAACTTGCATGCAGACAGTACATTCATACACATACATAAATAAATAAAATTAATTTAAAAAAATGAAAACAAAACAAAACAAAAAAACAGAGAACGATGCAGAAAAGTTACAGCAGAATGCATGATCTGGGATGGGTAGGGATGGGGTGGGGGGAAGGGAAGGGGATATATGCCTGAATTGAATTGGAAAATGATGTATGAAATACACAAAGCATTAATAAAAAAAATTTTTTTAAGTGTTTTCTATGCCAGGCGTGGTGGTGCACGCCTTTAATCCTAGCACTTGGGAGGCAGAGGCACGCGGACCTCTGTGAGTTTGAGGCCAGCCTGGTCTACAGAGTGAGTTCCAGGACAGCCAGAACTACAGGGAGACCCTGTCTCAAAAAGACCCCCAAAAAACAAACAAACAAACAAACAAAACAAAAGTGTTTTCTTTCTCTTTATTTTCATATGAAAGTACAGCATTCTTTCTTCACTTCATTTTCTGTCTTGGGATTTAGACAGGTTCCATTTGCATCTCATCTGTTCAAGTTGTTTTGCTGGATTTGTTTTCTCTTCTTCCCACCACTCTCTGTGTTACCAGTGATGATGTATTTGCACTATGACTAGAAGTGATGTTCAGATTCAATCTTAGAAGCTGAATTCAGCAAAGTCTCCCGGTTATGGTAGAGCAATACTACTTCTACCATGCATATGGCCATGTGTGCTCTTTAAAGCAAATGAAATGCATAGGGTTTGGGGACATGGGCTATTTATTCTCTACTCTGTCTATTTCCAGGTGTGCTATTTATGGCATGTGTTCCTTTCACTTGTAAATGTTCTAAGTTATTTTAGAATAATTGATCGGGACTACCTGTTGTTATTGAAAGGCACATGTTTTGTGCCTTTCTATTATGGTTATTCAAAACACAATTTATTAGATATGTATCAAAATGACTCCTCATCTATTGGGCTAGGCTTCTTATTCTTCATTTTTTTTAATTTCTGTTTCTGGTACCTACTACTTCCCAAAGCAAATATAGTGGCATATGATCTTATAAAATATTCAATATAAATTACTGCTGAAAATTGAATTCAATGACTGCTACAAGAAAATTAGGTTAGAAAGGCTAGTTTCAAATATGCTTGTACTCAACTTAATTAGGAATAGATTATAACATTACACAAAGAAACAATAAGTAAACGATAAAGGCATCCTACTCCATGTTCACAAGTGGTGTATTTAATGACGTAAATTTTCAAACCTAGTATTTTTCATCTCTAATTATACAGCATATAGGTAAGGAATTACCAAACTTCCTGGGAAAAAACAAAAGTTTAATTAGTGTTAACCACTATGACTACTAATAAGAAAATCTGAATGTCTGTATCTGCAAATTTCTACTTTACCTTTCAATGGCTGTGTGTCCTCAGACATGCTAACAACTTCTCTGTGTCTCTACTAATTCTACTATGAGTTTTTTTTTTAATTTTTTTTTTATTTTTGTATGTGTATGAATGTATTGTCTGCATGCAGGTCTGTGCACCCGTGTCGTGCAATGCCGCGGAGGTCAGAAGAGGGTCTCGGATTCCCCTGGAACTGGAGTTCTCCTGGAATTGGAGTTACAGACGGTTCTCAGCCGCCATGTGGGTGCTGGGGATCGAACCCGGGTCCTCTGCAAGAGCGTCGGTGCTCTTAACCGCTAGGCCATCTCTCCAGCCCCGCTCTTAGCTTCTTATAAGTCATGGCTAGCTATGCCTAGGGTCTGTATTACCTGTGCACCTACAGGATTTACTAAAGACTTTATGATTGACTAAAATATACAAAGAACTTTTAAAACAACCTTAAAATTAAGGAATCCAATTTGATCAATGGGCTAATGAAATGGACAGTTCTCAAAAGATTCGTTACAAGCAGCCAATAGCTTGTGATCACAAGTCATTAGAGAAAAATGTGACAACAAGGAGCCCTCCTACACTGCTGGAGAGAATTTCAACTGCCAGTCACTACAGAAATCATGCAGTTACTCAAAATATCTAAGCCTAGAACTGCCAATATGACCAAGTTATACCATTTTAGGGTGTTTATCTGAAGGGCTCCAAGTCAGCATATCACAGAGATGCTTGGATATCAGTATTAGCTGCAGTACTATTCACAATACCTCAGTCATGGAACCAACCTAGCTGTCTGACAACAGAGGAGTGGAGTAAAAATATGCTACATATGCACTGTAGATTTTCCACTCTCAAAGAAGAAGCTATACTGATCTCAGAAAAATGGACACAACTGGAGATGATCACATTAAACTAATTGACAGTCTCAGAAAGAATAGTGTCGTATTTTCTGTCATATGTGGTTCCTATTTTATGTATGTACATACATAAAATCAATCTTGTAGATGTATCAAAGTTCATATGAAACTGCTTAAAGGAACAAATGAGACTGATGAGAGGGAGAGGAGGTAAAAGTGGGGAGACAGATGGAATGTAGGGTAAGAGCTCAATGGAAGAGTCACATATATGAAAATGTCCTCAAGTAACCCAGTGTCATGCATAATGAATAAGTTTTCCAATGGAAAATGAATTAATTAATTTTATTTTTTGAGGCAGGATCTCCTGGTATTCCCAGCTAGCCTGGAACTCACTTTGTAGACCAGCCTAGACTTGATCTCACAGAGGTCTGCCTACCTCTGCTTTCTCCATGTAGGGACTAACTGGGTGCATCACCACATCTAGGTGTTGTTGTTGTAACCAATTAATTTTATTCTATTATTTTCTTTTTTTTAATTTTATTTATTTCTGTATGCGTATGAATGTACTGTCTGCATGCAAGTCTGTGCACCTGTGTCGTGCAATGCCGCGGAGGTCAGAAGAGGGTCTCGTAATTCCCCTGGAACTGGAGTTCTCCTGGAATTGGAGTTACAGACGGTTCTCAGCCGCCATGTGGGTGCTGGGGATCGAGCCCAGGTCCTCTGCAAGAGCGGTCGGCGCTCTTAACCGCTAGGCCATCTCTCCAGCCCAATTCTATTATTTTCATTGTATGTGTATTGCCTGCATGCATGTAAATGCACCTGTATCATGTAATGCCTGCGGAGTTCAGAAGAGGGTGTCAGATACCCTGGGGCTGGAGTTACAAATGGCTGTTATCTACCATGTAAGTGCTAGGTATCAAACCCAGGCCCAAGTTGTTGCAATTAATTTTTTAAGCAAGTAGTAGAGGTAGATATGCAAAACCAGTTGTCTTCATGAAATGAAATTCTGTAATCATAAAATGTCAGAGGCTGAAATGGGAGGATTGCCATGAGTTCGAGGTTAACCAGATCGATATAGTAAAACTCTGTCTCAAAAAATATACTGAAATAAAACAAAATGCAAAAAGAGAAAACCATGAAAGAGGAAAACCTAAAGCCAATATTCCTGCCTCGCCCTTCATTAACATTCTTACCCTTGGAATCATATCCCTGCTATACCAGGAGATCAAAGTACTTTATAACCTTTATGTCAATAGAGACTACATAACACCCCTTGGCAAGAAGTAATAAAATATATAAGTATACATAGCCCATAAATTCTGAAAAGTAAAGCCATTTTTCAAACAACTACCTTAGAATTTGATCATTGCAGCTTCTGAGAGCACAGAATGAAGGAGGTCGCTGACTATACTGCATGCTGGGGGAGTCCATGGTGGCTCATTAAGAGCCTTCTGTGCTTACCGGAGGCAGAAACATTTCCCTTTAGTCTCCCACACTGTCTGAAAATCACTTCAATTTTCGATTTCATTGTGAAGCAGTTGTACCTCAACCAAGTAGAAGATTGCAACTCAGTGCCAGTGCTAGTGGCTGGCTGAGGGTGATGCTGCTCCAAGTCATAAATCTCATGCTATTTGGGTCCTGTGGATGTTCTTCCAGGTATGGGAGAGGTGTGGTTGACAATGGAGGGGTGTGTGTGTGTGTGCGCGCGCGTGTGTGTGTGTGTGTGTGTCTGTGTTGTGTCTGTGTTTCTGTGTGTTGTTGTGTATGTCTGTGTCTGTATGTGTCTGTGCTCATGCATATATGGAGAAAAGAGATTTGCATATTTGCGCAACTATATTTTTTTTGTTTTAAAATAAAATACATTACAGTTTGATGAGTGACATGTCATCCAGCCTGCCCAGAAGGCAAGACATCACAAAGGTGTCAATTTTTTCTGACATTTCCAATGAATGAACCAGGGTGAATTAAGGGTAACCTTAACCACCATCCCCACACAGACTCTCTTTAACTAGACAAATGAATTTCATAAGTGCTTTATGTGGCACTTGCATAGAAATTGTCTCCAAATCTTAGAGCTTCCATTTTATAATAATATTAATGAGCAAACCAAATAAAAACAGTTACAAACTACTTAAAAACTTTGAGATGTCATATATATCAGCACTAAAAAGGTTTTATTTTATAATATTTCTCAATTCCGAGTTTAACACATCACAAAATTCTGTTTCCCTGAAGGATAATATCATTGATTTCAGTACCAGTACACAGTGGTATACTGGGTCCATCCTCTACCCTAATCTATTTGCATCATAAAGCAGTTGACTTAAGAAAAAAGACAGATTAACAATTTTTATGAAGCAAAAATAAGGTGGGCAAAAAGGAAGATGTGTTTATACCAAATCAAAACAAAATACAAATTAAAACCAGCAGGAATAAATTTATTAAAGAAACTGCAGGCCAAAATATGGTGAAGAAAGTATGATCTTTACCAAGAAGAGTGTGTGGAAGGTGTTGCAGTACACCAGAATAAGTGGCAGAATGAATTGGTTGTTGAGAAGAATGGGGATTTGTTGCTTGGTCATATTATAAATGAAATGCCCATTAGTATATGCCAAAGATTTCAGACAGAAGTTAGAAATACCAACTGAAGCCCAGCAGAAAAGTCTTGAATAAAATTAAAAATCTGAGAATTGGTAGTTTTTATACTCAGGCCATAATGACTTTCAGGAGGAGCTTTTAGAAGAAGAAGTGACTTTGAACAAAGTTGGACCCTGCTAAATTAACCAATGTAGTCCAAAGGATCAAATGTCTAAAGGTAACTAAGAATGAGGGGTCAGAGGACAAAGAACGTACAATGTCCAAATCCAAAAATTCAGAGCACTGAAGTACAGAGCACGCAAGCCACTCTGTCAAGTACAATAAGAAAAACTCTGAAAAACATCTGTCATAGTATGTATGATGATGTCTGTGAGCTCAGAAATGCATTGCTTTAATTTTTGGTGAACTTCTTTTTCTTAAGCACATTCTATTTACATAATTTCCACCCCTTTCACCCTACCCAACTCGTCCTAAGTCTTCCCTTGAACATCCCCCCCTCAAACTAATGGCCTATTCTATAATTATTTATAAAATCTAATTTATAAAACCTAATGAGTCTCCAAATAGTGTTGCCTTTATGTACCTGGATTTAGGACTAGTCACTTAGGATTGGGCAACATATCAGAGAGCTCATGTCTGAAGAAAACTGATTCTCCCTCCCTCATCTAGCATTGACTGATGGCCCTTTGCCTAAGGATCAGTCCTTGTGAACTTGTCTCCCATTCAAAGTGGCTTGTCAACTGCTATGCTCTTGTGTAGGTCATGTACAGGCAACCATAGCTGTTGAAAATTCATGGGTGCAGCATCCCTCTCATATGGAAAAGGCACAGTCTCACAGCAGGTGTCCCAGGCCTCTGATCCTTACAATCTTTCTGCCTCCTCTACATCTCGTTCCCTGAACCTAAAATATAGGGACTGTAGATTTCCATTTGAGACTTGGCACCCATAGTAATTTGTTCCCTGAGTTTTAATAAATTGTCCTCTGCAGTATCCTCTGTCTGCTACAAAAAGAAACTTCTTTGATTAAGGATGAGAGCTATACTTAATAATGCATATAAGAAAGACATGTATGGCAGAAAGCATGAACTGGGGTGGGGTGGGGGACATGGAAAAGGGAATGTGTCTAAATTGGACTGAGAAATGATGTATGAAATACACAAAACGTCAATAAAAATATCTTACAAAAAAGATTGAGAAAAAGATGAAAGACATGTATGGCAGAATGCATGAACTGAGTGGGATGGGGGCATAGAAAGGGGAATGTATCTAAATTGGACTGAGAAATGAGGTATGAAATACACAAAACATCAATTAAAAAAGAACACAGTTGGAAAATACATTCATTTAGCAATATAGTTGCTGTAGGTTTTCTCTGGCATCTATGACCTCTCCAGCCACAGGTTGTTGGCTATAGGTATAGTACCAGGCATAAGTCCCCACCTATTGAGCAAGCCTTAGGTCCAGTTACACCATTGTTGGTTAACTCCAAGGTATTTTGCAGGGCCAAGTGTTCTGGTTCACGGGATTTACAGCTGTATACAGTTGATGATTTTTCTCCTTTGGCAGTTTGTATAGTGCCTACAGATACTCTGAGAGCTACTCTTGAGGAGGAGGTCTGCAACTCAGTACCAGATTCATTTATTCCAGTCCAGTGCCCAATGTGTGCAATATCTTCAGGAATAGAATCTTACCCTCAAGTTCTGGCAAGCAACAAAGGGCACATCTGTATTGTTTTGGAAGTCTGTTAGACCTCCCAACCTCTCCAACCAACAACTCAGAAGAGAGTATATATCCCTTGCCTGACATTGGAGTTTTTTTTTAGATAATCTCCTGAGAAGAGCATTTTTACCCCCATAAGGGTTAATACCACTCAAAATATGCATGCACATGCGTGTCTATCTGTGTGTGGGCATGTGTGTGTGCGTGTATTTCAAAGTAAGCTTATAAAATATTTCCTGGGGCAGGAGAGATGGCCTAGTGGTTAAGAGCATCGACTGCTCTTGCAGAGGACCCGGGTTCAATCCCCAGCACCCACATGGTGGCTGAGAACCATCTTTACTACAGTTCCAGGGGAATCAACACCCTCTTCTGACCTCCACGGCATTGCACGACACGGATGCACAAACCTACGTGCAGACAGTACATTCATACACATACAAAAATAAATGAAATTTTAAAATAAAATAAATAAAATATTTCCCTATTTTTCCAATATTAGTATTATTTATACCTCCCTCTTCCCTTTCCCCCTCTCCATCTGCATTACTTTCACCTTCTCTCTCTCCATTTTCCCCTTCATTCCTTCATATCACCTATGTCCTACTTTCTTCCTCTAGAGCTCCTTCTCCCTCGTCCCCCAATGATACCTTTTACTTTTGTGGCTTCTGATTATCTCGAAGTTATATACTTGTATTAGTTACTTTTCTGTTGCTGTGATAAAACACCATGACCAAGGAAATTATAAAAGGAAGAGTTTATTTGAGCTTACGATTGACGGTTCCAGGGAATTAGAGTCCATTGTGGCGGGAGGCATGGTGGCTGGATCTGGAACTGCAAGCCGAGGGTCACATCTCACAAAGAGCACAGGAAGCAGAGAGAGAGCAACTGTAGACCACGAGGCTTGTTAAACTCACTAAGCCTGCCCCCAATAACGTATTTCCTCTAGCACAGCCACACCTTCTAAGACCTCCAAAAACAGTTCCACCAACTGGAGACAAATGTCTGAATACTTACAGCCTATGGGGGACACTCATGCAAACCACCACAATACTCAAATCTAAAGATTCAAAGCTAGAATCATAACAAGAGAGCACATGTGGCGTTTGCCTTCCTAGGTCTGGGTTACTCAGAAAGAAGCTAGAATGAAAGAACATAGAATGGAGACACCAAAAATGTGAATGGACATTTGTTAAGAATTAATTCTTGGATGCAATTACTTTAGAAAACAATGGGTAAAATGTCAAGGCAGGACATAAGAACTAGCAGTCATAAAAGGTCAAAACCGAGCAACAAAAGTAGGAGTATTTTGTCCAAAATTTTTAGTGAGACACAATACATATGACATAAACTAATTACTTTCACCACTTTTGTTCTAACCTTGTGTGTATGAATGTTTTGCCTACAAGCATGTATGTTCTCCACCTACATGCTTGGTGTGATTGGAGGCCTGAAAAGGGCATTGGACACCTTGAACTGGAATTATAAATAGTTGTTTCCTACCATGAGGGTGCTGGAATCAAACCTAGATTGTCTGCAAGATCAGCAAGTGCTCTTAATCTCTGAGCCATCTCTCCAGCCCCAACTTCCACCATTTTTAAATGTGCAGCTTTGTGGTGCCAAGTGCCTCAGTATCACTGTGTAACCATCACCTTCATCTACCTCCAGATCTCTTTAAATTTTTCAAAATTAAAACCTGATATCTGTTAAACAATAGTGCCCTATTTATCCTTTCTTTCAGCTCCTGAACACCACCATTCTCATTTCTGTCCTTAGGATTATTAAGTATATTATACTATTTAATAGCTAACATACACAAAACTGATAGAACATCATCTTGCATAAGATAGAGTGTGCATAGTATCATCTATAATAATACTGTTGTATATTTCAGAACATGTCACTAAGAGTTTTATAATTGTTTGCCTCTTCCTTGCCTCTTCCATCAGGTAGCTAAAAATAGCTTTGTTTTCCTCTTTTATGAAAACCTAGATATACCTCAGAACTATGAGTATTTAATAATGCATATGAGCTCATATCATCATTTCAAAAGCAATGTGAGTCATTTGAGGAGTTCTTTGAACAAATGCAAAGCAAATATTAATTTAAAAAATTAAAGGGATCTTTTAAATATTTATGTCTTCAAATTATAAATCTAGTAAAGATGGCATTTTACCTTATGCTAGTTATTTATTAATGATGAAAGCTGAATTTTATTAGCATACTTTTCTTGTAAATTGTATAGGCCTGGTTATATTAACACCATGCATAAGAGTTGAATTAATCTGCATCACAGTCGTTTTATGTTCAGCAGTGAAAAATATCACATTTACTCACTAATAACACTTCAAACCACAGAAGTTATAGTTTAATCTCATCTTAATTAATTTTAAGAGAAAGTGTGTGAAATTTCATGCAAGAAAATGTTATTATTTACCATGTCTGTTCCAACTTAGCAACAAATAAGATCCAAAGAAATACTATAACAATAATTACTCAAATACAGGAAAGCATGGTGTGTTTAGAACCAGAATGAGGCTGCCCTAATGTTCCTTATTTTTCTTCTTGTTTTAGGGGGTAGATGTTTGCTTTCTAAGCCTTCTTTGACATCTTAAGTCCCTGAATGAATTAATATTTTTTTTAATTTTTTTCTATTTTATGTCACAAATTATTATACAAAATAATGAACATCTTTGTGTTATTTTGTACTTTCCTGATTTTTTTTTAATCTTTGGGAAGGATGTAATGATTTTTATTTATTAAAATAGGAAGAGAAACAGATATCTCAGTGTATTTGGATGCATTTTTGTCTGGATTATTTTTGGTCTTTTTTTTATTGAGCACTTGTACATTTCATACAATGGTTCCTAATCAAATTTAGACCCTCAGTCACCCATCATAACTCATGTAGCATCCAAGTTAAGTCTTATCTAGTCAAATTTTTGAACCCAGATATCCTTCTTTGCAAATTCATTCACTGGAGTCTAATCAGTACATGAAGAAATTTTAAGTAAGGAATATTCTTCCTCACGCAGCAGTAATTAGTCTCCAGTAGTTCTCAGTCCAGGGACAGTCCCACACACATTTATCTTGCTCCACTCAGAGACCTTGGCTGAGTTGGCATGGGTCCCCCTTGCCTGATGCCAACAATGCCACAAGTTCACATGTGAAGCCTTCCAGTAGTCTGTAAGCTTCTGCTTCCCTACATTCACACACCAGCCCAGGATCTTCAATCTTTTCATCCCCTCTTCCACAGTGTTCCCAGAGTGATGTTTAATATAGGTGTCTTATCCAGGGTTATACGCTGTGGAGGATCCCATTTTTTTTGAAACTTGGCCAGTTGTGTCTTTTATTTGTGTGCACTCTATTCTGTAAGGAAGCTTCACTAGTGAGAATTGAAGATACATTCATCTTCTCTCTGCCCCTCTTTCTGTAATGTTCCACGAATCTTAGGAGTAGAGGTTGATTCCATTGAGAAATGATGTATGACTCATGGAAAAAGTTTAATAACAATAAAAAAAGAAAAGAATTGTTTCCATAAATTGCCCTCTTCCACCCAAACATTGTGGCATGTAGGTGTGTGCAAACACACAAATACACACACATACACACAAACACATATACCTACATACAATTAAATTTGTAATGTTAAAATAATGTAAGATTCTTTAATGAAGGGTGAAAGCAATACTTAACTATTTGTATAAGGATAAGTATTTATAGCATAGTTAGAAGCTACATTAACTTAAGGAAATGACAATAATACTTTTTTTTACCAGAGTCTGTCATGTCTCCAGCCACAGATTCTTGGCTAGGTTTGAGGTATCAGGCATGAGTTTCCGCTTGTGGAGTGGGCCTGACATCCAATTAGATAACTGTTGTTACCACCAAGATATACATAACACTATTGCATCACTTGGTATACCTTCCTTGGCCACTCAATTTTGTGGCTTAAAGGCTTTATACAGCTGGGTAGGACTCTTGACAGCTTTCCTTCTTGGCAGCTCACATGGCACCTTCCAATACTGAGAGCTAATCCTCAGGCAGGAAGCTTTCACTTCAATTCTAGCTTGCTTTCTCCAAGTCATGTGCCAGAGTGTGTGGTTTCTTCAGCAATAGGGTCTTCCATCAAGTCCTTGGAGATAAACAAGGGAAATGGAAATAGTCTAGACTGTTTGGGTGTCTCTTATACCCTCCCAACCAACAACTAAAAGGGAAATTTCCCCTGCTTAGCACTGGGGTTTTTTCTAGATAGTCTATGGCTCCGGGGTCCTTGGGCAGGGGGGCAGCAAGAGCATTATCACTCCCTGGGAGGTAACCCCATTTAATAAACACACATATTATTATAGTTATTATATTATAGATTAGTTTTTCTGTGGCTTTTTCAAGTTTCTTGATGTTATCCCTGTTTCACTTTGCAGTAGCCTCACTCCTCACTCCCCAGCTAAGTTCCATTGTTTTTTTCCCCTTTCACAGCACCTGTGTCCTATGTCACTTTCTTTCTCTCCCCTCTCTCATTTGTCCCTTTCTATCTTCCTTGTTTCTGCAGTTACAGTGACACACTCAAATCTAAATGTTTGGAGCTAGGATCTACAAATAAGGGAGAACATGGGCCCTTTTGAGTTACTTGCTCTGGGCTACCTCACTCACTATATTTTCTAGTTCCATCCATTTGCCTGAAAATTTCATGATTCTGTTATGTATATTCTATTGCCAAACTTTCATTTTCCATTCATCAGTTGAAAGCTATCTAGGTTGTTTCCATCCCTACCTATTGTGACTAGAGAACCAATGAACATGGCTGAGCAGATATCTCTGTAGGGGGGCATCAAGACTTTGGGGTATATGTTAATGGGTAGAATAACTATGTCATATGATATATTTATTTTTAGTTTTTTAAGGATTCTCCACATTGATTTCCATAGGAACTATAACAATATGCAGTCCCGCCAACAGTGAACAAGGGTTTCCCTTTCCCCCATCATTGCCAGCATTTGTTGTCAGTTACTTTATTAATCTTAGCCATTCTGAGTGGAATAATTTCAATGGATGCACAGTTTATAAGTATCCTGATATACAGAGAGATTTTGTGTACTTACCTGCAGTCCTCTATGACTTTCCTCTAAGTTTCAACCACGCAGAAGGTTCTAGATGTGCAGAACTAAACCCTGTTCAGACACAGGCCTATGTATTCTGCAAATCCTTCCCAAGCAGTTTTGTTGCACAGTTAGGATGTTCTGCCCCCAAAACTAGCCCAAACAGCTCTAAATTTTCTTGGCTTAATATAAAGACTGAACCCAATGAGTAACATAGATTACTTTCATAAAAATCTCAGTGAATTTTTTAATACCTTTATTGATGATTTGTGTATTTCATACATTATCTTTCAGTCCAATTTAGACACATTCTCCTCTCTCTGCCCCCCACCCCACCCCCGTTTATGCCTTCTGCCATACATGTCTTACATCTTTCTCTCAGTCTTTCCAAAGATTTTCCACTGTAGAGGCTTGTTGTTTTGGGGCTGAATTTAACTGTATCAGTCAGTTCTTTGACCCAGTCTTTATGTTGTTGTTGTTCCCTCCCTTTTGTATTGCTCCAACATATGCCTATATATAACCATCACATATGTATCAAAATTATGACCTCTGAGAATAAACTGTATGTGAATTCCAGAATATGTTTAAGCATTCACATTTTCCCCTTTAATTTTATATTACTCTAAGATATGAATACATACCTTCCATCCATATACAGTAATTACAGAGTCTGAAAATAAGTGGTAGGTCAATTCTAGAGCCAATTAAAAGATTCACATTATAATAACACAGTTGCTTTCATATAAAAAGAAATATAACAATAATGTTGTTCAGGTTACCTTTCAACTGGGGATTTGGTGTTAGCATCCACAAATGAGGGTAACCATTTTTGGAATTAACAGTTTTCCCCTTTAATTTTATATTACTCTAAAGTATGCATACATACTCTCCCCCCATACTACCCTAATTATCCATTCTGAAAATCCAGGTGTAGGAATAAGCTAAATATATACTAGATAATAATCTAACCCATCAGAATATAAATACTATAATTTTGCCCCCCCCTTGGGCTCACTTGGGCCTTACTATGAGGTATTTGATGCTAGCATGCACAGAGGAGGGATATCATTTTTCATTTGTTTTTCTAGGACTGTGTTACTTCACTTAACATAATGGCTTCATGTTCAATCCATTTACCTGCAAAGCTCATGATGTCATCTTTCTTTACCACTGCATAGAATCCATTGTGTAGATGTATCACATTTTTGTTATCCAGTCATCAGTTGAGGGGCATTTGGGTTGGTTCCAGCTCTTTGCTATTGTGAAGAGAGCTGCAATAAACATACCTGTGCATGTATCTTTGTGGTAGGATGCGTCTTGTGGGTATATACCCAGGAGTGTTATGACTGGGTCAGTGGGTAGACTCATTTTGAGTTTTTTAAGGGTTCTCCACACTGCTTTCCATAGTGGTTGTACGAGTTTACATTCCCATCAATAGAGGATGAGTGTTCCCCTTTCCCCATATCCTCTCCAGCATTTGGTGTCTTTTGTTTTCATGATCTTAGCCAGTCTTATCAGCGTGAGATGATATCTTAAACTGGTTTTAATTTGTAATTCCTTAATTATTAAAAATGTAGAACACTTTTTAAGATGTTTCTCAACCATATTTATTTCCTCACTTGGGTTTCCTCACTGAACTCTGTTCAGCTCTTTACTTCATCTCTTGAGTGGGTCATTTGTTTTCTTACTTCTTTGTTTTTTGAGTAGTTTATATATTCTAGATGTTAATGCTCTGTCAGATATGTCACTGGTGAAGGTTTCCTCCCACTCTGTGGGTTTTCTCTTCACTTCATTGATTGTTTCTTTCCCTGTACAGAAGCTTTTGAGCTTAATGAGATCATACTTGTCAACTGTTTACCTTATTTCCTCCACAGCTGCTGTTTGATTTAGAAAGTCTTTTCCTACACCTATGTCTTGTAGGTTGCTGCCATTTTTTTATATCACCTTCAGAGGTTCAGGTTTCACATTGAGGTCTTTGATCCATTTGGAGTTGATTTTATACAAGGTGAGAGATAGGGGTTTACTTTTATTCTTCTACAAATGGTGATCCAGTTTTGCCAGCACAATTTGCTGAAGATGCTATCTTTCCTCCATTGAGTCTTTTTGGTCCCTTTGTCAAATATGAGGTGGCTGAAATTGTATGTGCTCAAGTTTAGCTCTTCAATTTTGTTCCATTAGTCAACAGCCCTGTTTTTGTGCCAGTACCAGGCTGTTTTTATGACTATAGCCCTGTAATATAGTTTGAGGTCTGGTATAGTGATCTCCCCTATATTGCACTTTTCACTCAGGGTCACTTTGTTTTCTCATATGAATTTAAGGATTTTTTTTCCAGGTCTATGAAGAAACTCTTGGGGATTTTAATTGGGATTGCATTGAATCTGTATATTAATTTGTGTAGAATGGACATTTTTGCTATATTAATTTTTCCAATCCATGAGCATGGGAGGTCTTTCCATTTTCTGATGTCTTCTTCAATTTCCTTCTTCAAGGGTTTAAAATTCTTGTTGTAAAGATCTTTGGTGTCTTTGGTTAGGTTTGTTCCTAGGTATCTTACTGTTTTTGAGGCTATTATGAGTGGGTAGGTCTCCTATATTTCTTCTTCAGTTGCTTGCTGTTGGTATAAAGAAAGGCTACTGACTTTTCTAGGTTAATTTTGTATCCCACCACTTTACTGAAACTCTTAATCATTTGTAGAAGGTTTCTGGTGAAGGTTTTAGCATTGCTTAGGTAAACTATCATATCATTTGCAAACAGGAATAATTTTACTTCCTCTTTTCCAATTAGTACTCCTTTAAATTTCCCTTTCTTGCCTTATTGCCCTAGCAAGCATTTCAAGCACTGTATTAAAGAGGGGTGGCAATAGTAAGCACACTTGCTGGATTCCTGCCTTTAAGGTAATGCTTCCAATTTTTCTCCATTTAGGACGATGTTGGCTGTGGGTTTATTGTATATGGTTTGATTATGTTGAGGAATATTACCGCCAGTCCAATTCCCTCTAGGACTTTAAATATGAAGGGATGCTGAATTTTGTCCAAGGCTTTTTCTGCATCAATTGAGATGATCATGTGATTTTTATCTTTCAGTCCATTTATGTGTTTTATGATATGACTCAGTGAAATTTTTTTAAAGAAGAAACTCAATTCAGTAGTAAGCTTTGTGAGCTTAAGCTATATTATATTCAAATTTATTTTAAATATAATTCTGAAATCCAACTGCCATGGTTCACAAATCCATACCTGCTTCTTTTCTTCCTGACTTTCACAGGAATATGAAAAATTACTTTTAGTGTCTTTATGACTGACATTTATAATTCAACTTGGTGTCCTGTCTCATCTATAAGTAAAACTATAACTATTTAAGTTCAAAATCCATAATCAGTACAAAAATACTTTTACAGTGGTGATTAAGCATTTTATAATAAATTATGAGTTTCAATTAAGAGGACCACAAGAACATAGTTTTCCATTAAAAACAGTATACTGGTTCTTATTTTATTCGATTACTCTTATTTAACTTTTCAACCCTACAAATAATTCTAGTCACTTTTTTCAAATTCAAGAACCTGCTAGAAAGTCACAGTATGGCCAACTTTCTGATTTAGAAGCCATAAGCCCTGATTTTTAAACTTTAAATTTGTCATAAAAGTAATACTCCAAGGACTGTTCTCTACAAAGTCACCTATAAATCGACTGTTCAGGACTCTGAATGCACTTTCCCACAGATATTTCTGTTAAATATATCACTACAGTCCCTTGAGAGATCCATAAAAGCCACTTTAACACAGATGCCAGCAGAGGATGTAACTTCCAGTGGTAAAGAGGACTGGGAGTTCCCTTCAAATTGGGAAAAGAATATTTCCCCCTTGTACATGATTTGCCCTAGGTAAAATTTTCTTCAAGTCAATTTTCTAGGTTCTCTGCCTTCATGTTTGCTGCCCAGATTTTCAGATACTTGATTTTTACTGCTATAAATCCAATGTGATATCACCTCTTCCCCATCCTCTTCTGCCCCCAGGCTAGGCTTTTCTCCAGGGGCCACAACCACCTTTAACTTCATCACATCCAACTCCAAGGTCTCCTCCCCTCATTTGTACAGATCTTAGCTGGATATAAGATTTGACTAACTGACGCTACCAATAAGATTTGACTAATTCATGCCAGCAGGTAAGTCAAAAATACTATTTGTATTCCTCCTGAAGACTTTGTGTGCTGCATTTATAAACCCAAGTGAGTTTTAACAGTGGAAAACAAGGTATCAAAACAAAATTAAAAATATGAAGACAGGGGCTGGAGAGATGGTATAGTGGTTAAAAGCGCCGACCGCTCTTACAGAGGACCCAGATTCGATCCCCAGCACCCACATGGCGGCTGAGAACCGTCTGAAACTCCAATTCCAGAACTCCAGTTCCAGGGGAATCCGACACCCTCTTCTGACCTCTGCGGCATTGCACGACACGGGTGCACAAACCTGTGTGCAGACAGTACATTCATACACATACAGAAATAAATAAAATTAAAAAAAATATGAAGACAATATGAATGAAGATACTGTAGACCCAAGGGACATCAGAGCCAAAGGTTAGCACTTTGCTGTACTGCTCACTCCCCTTTGCCCTCTCCTGATCCCACAAAGCTTCTGGAAATCTTGTTTACTCACAATAGCCTCTGATAACAGAAACAATGTAGCAAGAGGCTCATAGTACCCAGGTTTTACATTCCACAGTTTTTGTAAACCATTTTTCTTTGTTTCTTGGTCTGCAGTTTCTTTTTAATATAGCATTTTGCATTTGATATTTAGTCTTTGAGAACTTCATACTTGTATAAATGTATTTTGATCATGTTAACTCTGCTATCACCCTATCCAACTCTTCTTTACACCCCCTTCCAAACTTCAAAGTTTCTTTTTTGTCTGCTTTTATAACCCACTGAATCAAATTAGTGCTACTTGTATACATATGGGTGTGGGGCCAGCCACTAGAGCATGGTAAACTTACTATAATATAGGCCACACTTGAAGAAAACTGACTTTATCTCTCCAATAACCATCAACTGTAAATAGGTCGCAGGCTAGGGGTGGAACCTTCTGAGTCCCTCCCAGATCCAAGCTGGCACGACGACTGGTTTGATGTCTAGGTTTTGTGTAGCCAAGCACATCTGCTGTGAGTTCATGAGTATAGTCATCCTGTCTTGTCCAGAAGACACTGTTCTGCCCTAGCCTACCCCAACCTAAGACTCTTACAATCTTTCTGTCTTCTCTTCTATGTTTCCTGAGCCCTGTGGGGAAAGATTGTGATAGATACCCTATTTGCTACTAAGCACTGCGCAGACACTTACTCTCTGCAGTTTGATGAGCTGTGATTCTATTAACCACTGTCCACTGCACAAAGAAGCTTCTCTGATGAAGATTGAGTGCTGCACTAATCTGTGGCTAGAGAGCTATAGAAGGCTGCCCCTAGGGCCTACGAGCTTCCTGTCCCTATACTCTTTGCCAGATTTACAGTACTAGCCATAAGCCACTTCTTGTACAGCCATTTTGCTGCTTAAGCCAGAGTTTGGAAATAATCATTTTCCAGGTTTCAGCTTACCCTTCTAATTTTGTCATTTAGGGTTTTGTTTGGAAGTTTTTCTAGTTCTCTATATTTTTATTATTTGTTTAGCTTAAGACCACTTTCATGCAAGTATATAATGTACTTTGAACACACTCCCTCTACCCACAGGCAGGCACTCCCTGCTTCCTTAAGTCTGCCCATCCCATTAGTCTTTCTTGTTCTTTAGATAGCTTTGCTTCTCCTTTTCTATCATCTGTATCCCATGTATCATTTTATGTAACTATATAAAATCTAGAACCCACAAATGAGAGAAAACATGGGAATTTATCTTTCCTTGACTGTCTTAATTTAGTTACTATGATGATCTCCAGTTGTATCCAGTTTCCTACAAACCACATAAATTTCTCCTTTAAAGAAAATTCCATTGACTATATTTTGAAAGGCTAGAGCCATTGCATTTATGTAACTTGCAGTTAATAAACCAAAAAGGTGTTCTGACATACACATGAGCCAAGCTTTCCTAACTTGAATTTAGAGCTTACATTGTCATTATCCAATAGTGTTTATCAAACTGTATGTGTGATTTATTCATTGTAGGTAACCAAGGCACTATGCTGAGAACTGGATCCTCTACAAAAATGTGCACGATGAGTAATGTGTAATTTTAAGTAATTCTACTCAGATGTATTAGCTTGTCATCTTCTAAGTGTAATATCACTCAGAGTTAATGTATGTAGGCCATAAATCACTAGAATAATCTACCTCTTAAAGAATATTGCATGTTTTTCATCAAGAGTTTAGAACATTTATTTATTTTTATGGTCCCCAGATCTTTTGTAGTCTCTAAGGCTATTTGACTGGTAGTCTTAATGTTACTGGGATTCTTTGTTGAAGATCCAGAAAGATATATAGCATAAATACAAGACATTTGTTCACCTTGTCTTCACTCTGTAGCAGAAATATAAGGATCTGGTAGTCATGATCAAAGAGTCTTGTTAGCTCTAAGTGCAATCAATGTCATAATACTTGTTCACACATGATATTCTCAGAAGATATCTTATAGCGATGCTAAGTTTTCATAAAAAAATAACATAAGAACACTTCTTACTACTTCCTGAAGGTTTGAATGATCCCCTCCAAGAGAGTAATAAATTAAATTCAGTTCAGTTCAGTGGATACCGCTGGAGTATTTATTATGTGCCAGGCATGGTGCAAGGACTTTGGACTGTAAGGATGAATATGGAAAGGTAAGTTCATTTCCCTAAAAGAAATATTTTGCTTTCCTAGCCAATCTTCCCCTCCATCCAGTTGATTGTAGGTCTTGGTGGTAAGCTTCTAAAATAAATCCCAAACTTCATTCAAACCACTAGTATCTTTCTCTTCTATATCCTAAAAACTTCCAAACATACTTATCTGCTTCCATTCGCCTCACTTACTGTAAAGCTCTTCAATTTCAGACTTCAGGTTCTTTATAATGACTGTTGTGGCTCTCCCTGACTTTACCTTATCTACCTTTTCAGAGTTCATTGTAACCTCCCCATTTAGCAGACTTTGCTGCTCATGCCCACCTAACTCATTTTGGCTTTGAGCCATTGGCACATCCTGGGGTCTCTCACTTGGAACAGTCTGCCATCTTCGCTTAATAGTTCATCATTATTTAAAATGACCTCATTCTTTTTTACTATTTATTTTCTATCTGCCTCCAATAAAGGTAGGAAAACTGTTACAGGCATCTCTCTTTTATTACAGAATCTTCTTTTCTTTCCCGTGTTTACCTGTAGCAAACAGAGCAACCACAGTAAATGTATGATGAATGTTGTTGTAAGGGTCATGAATTTGGGGGAAAGGCACTTGAAAGGCAAACTGTCATGAAAACTTCAGGTAATTAAAAAAGAAGAACTAGGTCAGTATTCCTAGAAGAGGGACATGCATGGCCACAGGTCTTGTCAGTTTGCAGGGGTGAATTGAACACACACAAAAATGAAGCAAGGACAAGGACTAAAGATATAAGGGAGAGTAAGACACCATATTCATGCTGAAAACAATGTATCATATCCTATCACTGAATATTTTTAGGCAGTGGCAGGGTGAGATTTAAGTTTTCATAGGACCTGGGTGTATTTATCAAACGGAAAAACACATTAGACAACGATGTAGTGGTTTTTAGGACAGCATGACACTCGAATCCAATATTTGTCCTAAGCTCAGGCCAGACTGAACCCCAGCCGAAGAAGAATGAATTTTGAAAAGACTAATGGATCTGTGAGTGCAACTCATGGGGGATGGGGGATGGGGGAGGGCCTTGAGAAACATGGAACAAGCGTGTTGCTGCAGAGATGATGTTACATGCCAATGACAGCTCCGATCTGGTGGCTGCTATGCCTCAGTCTGAGGGAGGGAAGGAGGGAGGGCCCGATGGAGCTCAATGCAGCTTTCCAGAATAGCAGGAATTATTATGTATGGTTCTCAGAAAACCCTTCCAATCAGGCTCACCCTTCTGTCAGAGGGTAAACTCCATGTTTCTCAGCAGTCAGATTGAGAGAGCGAAGAACGAACAGACTGAAAACAAACAGAATCCTAACTACTAAGCTCTGGGTGCAGTGTGTAAATATGCTACGTTCACTCACTTTCATTTGGATCTGCCTTTTGGGGAGGAAACCATATGTCATATAAAAAATTCCACACTATCCTTTTGATTAATCTCCAGCAGGAAGCCTAAAGATATTAAATTTCAGTGCTTCTACATTTTCTCTTCCCCTTGTAAAGAATTCAATTGAATTTGAATTAATATTTATCGAGCACTATGCTACGCATGGCAGCATAGTGGCTGCTGTGATAGAACAGCTACATAAAAGGATTAGACTCATGTCCAGTCTTAAGAAAACAATATATTTTATATGAGACAATGGGAATATTGCAGAAGTAGCAACCAGTACACTACAAGAGCCCATCAAAGGTTGTTTAATTCAGTCATTTGTTTAGACTCCTCGAGTAATTTTATTGGCTATATCTGTATTTCTACGCACTTATATATAGTTGTTTGTACCACATCTCTTCATTATGTATTTTTGTAGCAACGATCAAAGCACAATTTTTGCCTTTTACTTTGATATAAAATGTACCTAAAGATTTGCTATCTTTGGACTTTAATGAAATTGATTTGCTTATGAATTATTTCATTTCTTCCAGCCTCAATTCTATTTTGAAGAATAATTCCTAACAAACTCCTAGAAACAGTCATTGTGGAGTAGGTTCTTGCAAGTCTCAAAATTGGTCACGTGATTTTAAAATCTATCAGGAAGTCTGGGCAGGTGCTTATGGGTTCAGCAGGGAGTGGAGGATTCAAAAATCCCTGAACTCCACCCCAACTCCAGACAGATGAGCCCTGGTTTTACCATGCTTTTACCACTAATGCTGCTATGGTTTTTAATTTGACTCCAGGATATTTGAGAATCAGAACAATTTATTTATTTGGAAAATATCCATTTAACCCTTTCTCTTTCTCTTAGAAATCATAGAACTGAATGAAATGCTCCATTTCTTCCAGCCTTGATCTTACAAAGCCCTGGTCTTACAAAGGACAATATATTATATTTAGAAGGAGTATAGAGTGTTTCCTGCTGTTTATTCATTTGGGTAAATATTTTACTAGGGAAGTAAAAAGAGGAAATTATTATTTAGAACTATGATTTGTCAAATAAAATGAATAACCCTCATTGTAATTACATTTGCCAGCAATTCACACAGTTTCTCTAAAATTAGAAGCTATCTGCATGTTTAAATATAACAGGAAATGTTATTTGTAAGAAGGCTAAAATTAAAATAGAGCTTAACATAATAAATATTTCAGGGCAGGCAAGATACTCAGTGGGTAGATGTTCTTGCCACACAAGTCTGACAACTTGAGTTCAATCTCTGGAAACCACATAAAGGCAGAAATAGAGAACCAACTCTACAAGGTCATCATGTGCCCTCCACACATATGCACCCTACATGCACGAGGAAATAACATTAATATTCTAGCATGGAGTGGCAAGGGGATCATGACCCTATAGCCCTAGCTGAGAAGCAATGGACAGCTTGTGGGGGACAGTCAGCTTTCCTTAGGGGTGTGCCTGTTGGTAGGCCTGTATCCTTCTAACTTGTTGCCACCTTCCATTTTATATATTATTGTGTATGTGGATGGATGGGTGCATGCATGCCATAGTATATGTGTGGAAGTCAGAGTACAACTTTCAGAAGTCCACTCTCTCCTTACCCCAGGTAGGCCCTGAGTATGGATCTCAGATAGTCAGGTATAGCAGCAAGTGCTATCTTACCTATCCATCTGCCTACTTCTTTATGAAACATCATGGATAGGAGCAGAGCTAGTTTGTGGAGTAGCACTTCACAGAAATTTGGGGCCCCTTCAAAAATACAAAATTGCAAATATAAAATTAGGTTTAAAAATGAAGATATAGTGGACTGGAGAGACGGCCTAGTGGTTAAGAGCGCCAACTACTCTTACAGAGGACCCGGGTTCGATCCCCAGCACCCACATGGCGGCTGAGAACCGTCCGTATCTCCAATTCCAGGAGAACTCTAGTTCCAGGGGAATCCGATACCTTCTTCTGACCTCTGCGGCACTGCACGACACGGGTGCACAAACCTACATGCAGACAGTACATTCATACACATACAAAAATAAAATTAAATTTAAAAAAATGAAGATATAGTTAGAAAAAATCTTTTAAATATAATTAACTGACAATTACACTTTGGCAAGATGGCTCAAGGGGACTGAGACTGGGGCCCCAGTATCCACATAAAAAGCTAGCATGGTGGCACACACTGTAATTGCAGTGCTGGGGTGGGAAGACAAGGAGGGTCCCTAGGACTCACTGGGCAGCCAGTCTATACAGATTAGAGAGCTCAAGGTTCAGTGAGGGACTAAGTCTCAAAACCTAATGTAGAGAGTGATTGAGGAAGATGCCTGATATTGAGCTCAGGCCTTCAGACTGCACATGCACACACATGCATGCACATACCCCCTACTCTCCCACACAAAACCTCATGTAATACTACCCTTGAAATACTCGGGCACCTCAATAATACCTTTCTGTACATTTTATCTGCCTTTTCTTCATAATCATATAAAAAGATTTACAAATGTTCGATTTTCAATAGAAAAACTAAAAAGCTTTTGGTATTTTTAGCTCCTTCCTCACCATAATCAAGGCAGTATTAATATGTCAAAGTTCTGTGGAAATCGTGTGTAATAGAATTCCTGATAGATTATATCAATTTTTGCTGAAGTCAGAGGAGGCATCAGTGTAAATTGGACTCTTTGTTTTCAGCATTCCACATCTAGAGAATTTTGCAGACAAACTTGTGGCTTTGTACATTCCAAATTCACTTAATTGTTGACAACTGATTAGTTCTGCGTGAAGGAAAGTAGATCATCTTAAGATCTCTAGATAGGCTGATTAGACTCCAGTGGATGAACTTGCACTGAAGGTACAAGTACAAATGCTTGAGTGGATAAGACTTACCATATATGACAGAATGCATGAGGTTTGGCGAGGGCAATGTGGGGAGCATGGATATGGGAGGTGTCGAAATTTGATTAAGAACAGTTGTATTAAATAATCAAAAACTCAATAAAATATTTTTAAAATAAATTCCTTTTTTTTCCTTCTCTACCTGCGCATATCTGGCAGCTAAACTTTATAAAATACTTTCTCATAGTAATATACCCCATGATTCTTCAACATGGTATCACAACTCCTGAGTAAGTTACCTCAAAAGGTAATAGGAAAAACCCCTAGAGACCATTCCTAAAGAGCAATGCCTGTAACAACTGTCCCTGAAAGAGAGATAGAGTCACACAGTTCACAAGTGACACACACTCAAACTCAAGTTCTGCTGCTCTAGACTCAGAGTGTTCCAACTGCCCACAAGATAGAAACAAATCTTAACTCTAACACTAAGGATAGTGGCAACACCTACATTAATATTTCACAGTTTTTCTAAGGATGAAATGAAACAGTACCTGGAAAGATTTTAGACTGTGACTGGTTTGTAATGTTTTATGATGATATCCATTTTCCCTACATCAATATGATAGCAGTTAAGAATATTGACCTCGGGCTGGAGAGATGGCCTAGCGGTTAAGAGCGCCAACCGCTCTTACAGAGGACCCGGGGTTCGATCCCCAGCACCCACATGGCGGCCGAGAGCCGTCTGAAACTCCAATTCCAGGAGAACTCCAGTTCCAGGGGAATCCGAGACCCTCTTCTGACCTCCGCGGCATTGCACGACACGGGTGCACAAGCCTGCATGCAGACAGTACATTGATACACATACCGAAAATAAATTAAAAAAAAAAAAAAGAATATTGACCTCAAGTAATATGGAAGTATTTTAAAAGCTAATCTTTTATCAGACTCATGTTTTCTAAACATTGGATGGATAGATGGATGGACAGGCAGCCTAAAATTTAGATATAGACATTGTAACAGGTTGATCGTATGGGGAATAGAGTATAAAAGGGGACTTGCGGGCTGGAGAGATAGCCTAGTGGTTAAGAGCACCGACGCTCTTGCAGAGGACCCGGGTTCGATCCCCAGCACCCACATGGCGGCGAAGAACCGTCTGTAACTCCAATTCCAGGAGAACTGCAGTTCCAGGGGAATCTGAGACCCTCTTCTGACCTCCGCGGCATTGCACGACACGGGTGCACAGACCTGCATGCAAACAATACATTCATACACATACAAAAATAAATAATAAAAAAAAATTTAAAAAAAAAAGGGGACTTGCACACAAGAATTACAGGAGGCAGAGGCAGGCCGATCTTTGTGAGTTCAAGGCCAGCCTGGTCTACAGAGTGAGTTCCAGGACAGCTGGGACTACAGGGAGATCCTGTCTCAGAAAAAAAAAAAAAAAAAAAAAAAGAATTACAATACTGGGACGAGATCTCAGGATCAATGCCCCTGACTACTGGAGCTTTGGACCTTAGGAGGTTGGTGGCTCTTATCTGAGTCCCTGTCCTATTTCTATTTCAATTGTTGTCACAAAACACTCTGACAAAAACCAACTAGAGGGGAAAGAGTTTATTCATCTTATATCTCCCAGGTCACAGTTCATCACTTAGGGAGCCCCAGGTAGAAACTCAGAGCAAGAACCTGGAGGCAGGAGCTGAAGCACAGGCCATGGAGGATCACTGCTTACTGGCTTGCTCCCCTGGCTCATGCCCAGCCCCTACTTTCTTATCCCATTCACAATACCTGACCAGGGGTGGCATTGTTCAGAGTGGGCTTGGCGCTCTGACATCAGTCAACACTCAAGAAAATAATCCTCTGCAGACATGGCCACAGGCCAATCTAATGGAGGCAATTCCCCAACTGAGGCTCCCTCAACCCACTTGTGTACCCAGTTGACACTAAAGCTATCCAGCACAGCCACTGACTTAGAAATGAATTTGGCTACAGACAGCCATAAGGCCATTACATATTTTCAGATTCAGCCTGAAATCAGCAATTACTTACTGAAAATACACAAGGATCCTTCCCCATTTCCTCAATGCTAGTCAGTACTGAATGTTTATTTCATATTCATACCATGAACATTTCACAGAATAGTTGAAGGCCTATTTTTTAATGTACCGCCATTTAACTCCCCCCCCCCCAGTCCTGATTTTATTCCCTTACTCATTGATGTTGATCTTGAGAGTGTACAACCACAGATAAATATTTTTAAAATGTTATTTTTTCTTCTCTGCATACAGCAAAGGAAAACATGAAAATAGCAATACCTTTTTTCTTGAGTGTTACTGTCTTGAGTCAGGTAAGGCTCCTGTACTTGTTAGCCATCAGAGTTTAGTACCATCAGTACAAATATCAACCTAGTGGTAAAAGGCATATATACATATGTTATGTTTATTATTATTATTATTATTATTATTATTATTATTATTTTGAAAATAGTTTTGACTTCTGGACTCTGATAAAATTGGCCAAATGAGTTAGAAATTAGTAACTTATGTAACCTTATTAGACAACATATACAAGGTGGTTCAGATTATTTTCACATATTACCGTCTCAATTTTCAAATGGCAAGGGTTAGCATTTGTAGAATGCAAATCGCTTGATAGTAACCAAGCTTGATAGGGATCAAATGCAAATGGTTGCTAGAAAGGGGATTAATAAATTTCTCTTCTAATATTGGTAACAACATTCAAATAACCAGTCAGAAACTCACAGGCACAACCTCTAAAACTTGGAAGTAAATAAAATATTCGTCAACTGTGAATTAATATAAATGAATTTACAATCATAATACGGAGATTAAAACACTGATACATACTAAAATAGGAATGATTTTTGGAAATATTAGGCTATGTGAAAGAAGATAATCACAAAAGACTGCATACTATGTGATTCCACGTACAAGAAAACATTGAGAGCAGGAAAAATCTAATGAGATAGAGCATACATTGGTGGTTGCCAGGATGGTGGGAATATTGAGCCAAACAGGATATGATAAGGTGTGTGAAGGTAATGAAAAATTGATTTTGATGATAGCTGCATAGCTTTGTTAATACAATTAAGTTATATGTTTTAAAAGGATAATGGAACTATGAATCAACAAAGCTGTTAAAAATAATTTGGTTGATGCAGAAATAAGGGAAGGGGAAACTTTTTAAATACTGTTGGAGATAATGCAAACTCGTGCCATCCCCATGAAAGGAATATCCCCATGGATAGTCCTCCAAAAACTAAACATAGACGTACCATATAATATAGCTGTACTACTCCTCAATTAACCTGACAGAATCAAAGCAACATGTAGCATATCCCTGTACCCATATTCATCATAGTGCTAGTCACAGCACACACATCACAAAATTCTCATAGGAGCCTATCAATGTATGAACAAAAGAGAAACCTTGGTATGTAAAAACAATGGAGCTAACGATAAAAAATGAAACCAGTGTGATTATTCAGAAATATGGCTAGAACTAGATATCGTTACTTTAAGCAAAGCTAGTGAGTAGTAGGGCTGAAAAGATGGCTTAGTTGATGAAGTGCAAGCATAAGGACTTGGGTGTGCAAGCCCAGCACTCACATAAGAGCCGAGATCCAGCATCTGGGGACATACTGTTGGAGAGGTGGAGGCAAGAAGATCCCTGGAGCCCACTAGTCAGCCAGTTTAGCTGAATCAGCAAGCACCAGTTCAGTGAAGACACCCTGCCTCAAAAAATAAAAATACAAGCAAAGGGGAGAGCAATAGAAGAAGACACCACATATCAACCTCTGGACTTCACACACTTGTCCACATATGTATACACACACACACAAACACAAACACATAATATATGAATGCATATCACAGACATACACAAATATATGAAAAGAAACAATAGCCAATCTTAAGTAAATGTCACATTTTCTGTTAAATACAGAATATCAAAATGTAAAGGCAAAAAGCACAAAATCATGAAAGTAGAAGGGGGCCTATTGATATTGGAAAGGGGGCAGTAGTGTGAAGGACACCAAGTGGTGCATATAAGGTAGTAGGGGCAATTATCCTCAGAACCTGATATACATGGATGGAAAGATCACAGTAAAACTCGCTTTTTGTCCAATTAACATTCACTAACATTTTAAATGCTGTTTAATGATCTTGTTCTTTGTGGTACCCTCAGGTTAGACAGAAGATTTCCATTTAGATGTGTCACTACTATTTCACTTATGTACATAAGCATTTAGGATAACAACTAATTTTTTCAAAAATGTAATTTTTCTGATTCATTATAATTATAAAATTTCATATAATAACAGAATTACCAAATACTAACAATTATAAAAATAACTCAGGGGCTAGCTCTGTATTTTACAGGTGACTCCATAAGTTTGAGTCAGGTGGCTGCTCTCATTGTACAGAGAATGAAACAGGCTTTCTTTAATTTCTCAGACAATCTGTGAACACTTCCTGCTATGTAGAATCTCTTCTTGACCATAACTATTATCTGAGGAAATTTCACTTTCTGAGATAAAAGTACCTTTTTTAAGGTTAGTGTAATCTTTCCAGTCCAAAGGAATTTATGTTTTCAATTCTCAGAAGTTTTGAGATTCATAATATAAGAGAAGAAGGTATAGCACATGACAGAAGAGGCCGATTTCATCTAATAGTGTAGTGTCTCAGAAGATGGATTAGAAACATAAAGAGCTAATAACACCAAAGATTTTCATTGCTGGGTTATCTTTTGTCCATTAATTATACAGAAGAGCCTGCTTAAATGGACACTCTTAGTATAAGAGTACTTCTTTTAAGAGAGGCTTATTTTTTCCTTTTTTCCACACTTGAATTTGGAGATATAATCAAAGAGTTATCAGAGAGATAAGTTGATATGATGAGATGTTTACTTCATTTGTAAGCTTATTTATCTATCTAATCAATGAGATGTCCCTGTAGAGGAGGTTGTATCACTATGAGAGATAAGTGAGTCTCAATTCTTGTGCCTTACCTTCCTGTGGTCTTCTTAAACACCCATGAAAATTGCCATTAACATGGAAAATTTTTAAATACTCTGCCTTATGCTCCTACTATATAAGATAACACAGCCCTATTAATTATCATCAATATTAATATCATCCATAAATTAATTTTGGCCTGGTGCATGAAAAGAACTTGTGATTTTAATGCATCTCTGTAACTCTATTAAAGACAGCAAATAGCTGTCTCCAAATAGTTAAGTACAACAATATGCATTTTTAAAATATTTTTATTAAAGGTTTGTGCATTTCATACATTTCTCAGACCAATTTAGACTCATTCCCCTTTCCATGCTACCTCCCCACCCGAGTTCATGCATTTTGCCATATGTGTCTTGCCTTTTTCTCAGTCTTTTTATTTAAAGTTTTTCTATGAAAATGTTTATTATTTTGGGCAAAAGTTTACTGTTTCAGTCAGTTCTTTGACCTAGCCCTTTTGTTGTTGCTCCCTCCGAATTGTATTGCTCCAGAATATGCCTATATGTATGTCATACATATACCAAAATTATGACATCTGAAAAGAAACTCTATGTTAATTCCAAAACATAAGAATTCACATTTTCCCTTTAATTTTATATTACTCTAAAAAATACATACATACCCTCCACCCATATACCAAAATTACAAAGTCTGACAATAAGTAGTAGGTTAATTCTAGAGCCCATTAAGGGATTCAAATTATAACAGCTCAGTTGCCTTCAGATAAAAAGAAATATAACATTAACGTTGCTCAGTTTGCCTTACAACTAGGGATTTGGTGCTAGAATCCACATATTCATCATTTGTTTTTCTGGTACTAGTTCCATCCACTTGCCTGCAAAATTCATCTCATCATCTTTCTTTACTGCTGCATAGAACTGCATTGTGTAGATGTACCACCTTGTCTTTATCCACTTGTCAGTTGTGGGACACTTAGGTTGCTTCCAGCTCTTCACTATTGTAAAGAGAGTTGTAATAAACATATATTTGCATGTATCTCTGCAGTAGGATGAATCCTGTGAGTATATACACAGAAGTGGTATGACTGGGTCAGGTGGTAGGCTCATTTTGTCTTTTAAGGGCTTTTAAGACTCTTTTAAGGGCTCTCTGCCCTGCTTTCCATAGTGATTCTATGAGTTTATATTCCCACCTGCAGTGGATGAGTGTTCCCCTTTCCCACAACCTCTCCAGCATTTGGTATCCTTTGTTTTCTTGATCATAGCTAGTCTTACCAAAGTAAGATGAAATTTTAAGGTGGTTTTAATTTGCATTTCCTTAATTATTAATGACATTGAACACTTTTTAAGATGTTTCTCAGCCATCTTTACTTCTTCATTTGTGAAGTCTCTGTTCAGCTCTTTACTCCTTTTGAGTGGTTCATTTGTTTTCTTCCTCCTTTGTTTTTTGAGTAGTTAATATACTCTGGAAGTTAATGCTCTATCAGATATGTCACTGGTGAAGGTTTCTTCCCACTCACTCTGTGTGTTTTCTCTTTTCTTCTTTGATTATTTTCCTCTTGAATTTAATAAGGTCCTATTTGTCAATTCTTTACCTTATTTTTTATGCAGCTGCTGTCTGATTTAGAGAGTCTTTTTCTATGCCTATGTCTTAGAGGTTACTACCAATGTTTTCTCTCATTTTCAGAGTTTTGGGTTTCAAGTTGAGGTCTTTGATACATTTGGAGTTGATTTTTGTACATGATGAGAGGTAGGGGTTTAATTTTATTCTTCTACAACTGGTGATCCAGTTATGTCACCACCATTTGCTGAAGATGCTATCTTTCCTCCATTAGAACTTCTTGGCCCCCTTGTTGAATATGAGGTGGCTGAAATTGGATGTGCTCAGGTTGTGATCCCATTTATCTACGGGTCTGTTTTTGTGCCAATACCAGGCTTTTTTATGACTATAGCCCTGTAATATGCATTTTTTATTAATTTTTTATGTGTATGAGTGTACTGTCTGCATGTAGGTTTGTGCACCCTTGTCGTGCAATGCCACAGAGGTCAGAAGAGGGTGTCTGATTCCCCTGGAACTGGAGTTAAAGATGGTTCTCAGCCGCCATGTGGGTGCTGGGGATTGAACCCGGGTCCTCTGCAAGAGCAGTTGGCACTCTTAACCACTAGGCCATTTCTCCAGCCCGTAATATGCATTTTTTAAACATTGTTTCTATCTTTTCTGACATCAAGAGTACTTGGTTTCATTCACACATCTTACAAAGACTATAACTGAATTCCCCCTCCCCCCATGGAGCCATTTCATTTAGAAGGAGGACACTAAAAACCCTCCTTCTTCAGATCACAGCACTTTTAATCTATCCCATTAGCATAGCCACTAAACTCTACTATTGGAGAAAATGTGGTAGTCAACTGGAAAGTGAACTTTTTTATAATTTTATAAAATCTATAGTGTATATAAGTCAAGGTGTGGGAACAAGATCTTATTGACTTGTTATTATATAACACTACCCTGTCAGGCTTGTCACTCATATTGTGATATTTAATATAATCCTTCCAGCCAAGAGCTAAAATATCCTGTTACCAGTCAATTTCCAATATATTCTTTGCTGTTTCCCCAATATAATTGAAAGACTCCGGTTATTTTCTGTTTTATTTTGTTTTCTTGCAGCTTTGCTCACACAATCAGTTCTTCCTCAGTTACCAGGCCTGATTGCATTTTTCACAGCATTTCTCGTCACTACGTGGGTTTCGTCTAGTCTTTTTTTTTATTTATTTTATTTATTTCTGTATGTGTATGAATGTACTGTCTGCATGCAGGTGTGTGCACCCGTGTCGTGCAATGCTGCGGAGGTCAGAAGCGGTTGTTGGATTCCCCTGGAACTGGAGTTTCAGACAGTTCTCGGCCACCATGTGGGTGCTGGGGATCGAACCCGGGTCCTCTGCAAGAGCAGTCGGCGCTCTTAACGGCTAGGCCATCTCTCCAGCCCCTCGTCTAGTCTTAAGCTTTGGTGCCCTTCCACCCTACTAATGCAGCTGAGCCCACCTTGTGAATCCAGAAAGTTCATTTTCTCTGCAGTCTTTGCCCTCACACTATTTTACTTTAGTTTGCTCTTGTTACCAAAAAGTTTTGAAATCATGTTTCCTGAAAATTGATTTGGGTGCTTGCTGGCTTCCCTTGTTTAGTTCCCTATCACCTCTGGGTGGGTATTCGTCCTCCCTTAATTGTCAAATGAGGCTGTGTATTTCTTTATTAACACAAGCAATGCTCAGTACAACAAATTCATCTCTTCATCAGAAGCTATAAAATAAATATAAGGTTTAATTAGTGTATCCATGTGTATACTTTATTAAGATCAGTGAGTAAAACAGATGTGATTCTCTTACAGAAACATGATGGCCACTTCACCGTGATCCAGCTGGTTGGCATGCTGAGGGGTATTGCATCAGGCATGAAATATCTTTCTGATATGGGATATGTTCATCGAGATCTAGCAGCTAGAAACATATTGGTGAACAGCAACTTAGTGTGCAAAGTCTCTGATTTTGGTCTCTCTAGAGTACTGGAAGATGATCCAGAAGCTGCATATACAACAACTGTAAGTTTATACACCCTGTTCTAACAAGTGTTTATTTTATTCTTTTTAACGCAAATTAGAATGAGTCTGAATTTGTTTTCCCGGTGTCATAATTTTTCTTTCCATTTTTATACCTAATATACTTCTTAATTAAGAAGCATTTGCTGTATTTGGGGCCTACCTAAAAAAGTATTGCTTATATTTTAAAGTTTGGCTTCTAATGAACTCAAACTTTACACACTGCTGAGGGTGCATGGTGAGATTGCCCTTAGTAAAAGCGTGCCTTTCTCATAGACAATTTTATGATTAATAAGTATCTCCTTTTATTTTTTTTATTTTTTTTATTTTTTATTTATTTCTGTATGTGTATGAATGTACTGTCTGCATGCAAGTCTGTGCACCCGTGTCGTGCAATGCCGCGGAGGTCGGAAGAGGGTCTCGGATTCCCCTGGAACTGGAGTTCTCCTGGAATTGGAGTTTCAGATGGTTCTCAGCCTCCATGTGGGTGCTGGGGATCGAACCCGGGTCCCCTGTAAGAGCGGTCGGCGCTCTTAACCGCTAGGCCATCTCTCCAGCCCCAAGTATCTCCTTTTAAATGGACTTCCTTATAGGCCAGTGACATCACCTATTAGCACCTGTCTTTTAATCTTTAATTTGTGTTGTTGTCAAAAATATTTTCTAAGAAACTCATCTATTTTTGTTATTCTTTAGTTAAGCAAATCCATGTCTGTCTTTTGGATGTTGTAGAATACTTTCAAATTCCTCAGAGTGCCATTCAAGTACCTTCATAATTTAGTAAGAAATCAGAAATTTGGAAGTGATTCCATTTGTAGATAGTATAGAATGATAATGTCCTACTAAATAATGAACAAGCTTCATTGGAGGCATATAAAGATTCCCTAAACAATTTTCCAAATAGTTGGGGAAATGGAAGCAGGAATAAAAGGCTAAAGTTTTAAAACCAAAGTATCATCCCTAAATTATATGATATCAAATTGACCTATGAATATCTTAAATATTTCTGAATGTTCCAATCAAATTTGCAATCCATCGCCTATTATGTTGTTTTGAAGAATTTAATCTTAGTGTCTTTATTGAAGTATGTTGATGCTATTTACCTATAACTATCATTTTAACTACTTATTTCTTAACGCTCTCACCATTGATTCATCTGAGATTTAAATCAGCTTCAATGAAAAGCAAGTCAGTGAAATTAGTCAAAATCTATTTTTTTCTCTTTTTCTAACATTATATCTAATTTTTTAATGTTGTTCCATTACTTAATTCCCTTTTATTTCATTTTCTATTAAGTTTTTTGAAATTTCACTGTATTCAATTACTCTATACATAAATACACGTTCAATATTATGAATAAAATATTTATGTCCTTACTGTCTTTCCTTTCTAGGAATGACCTGTGTTAATTTATCAACGTTTTCCTTATTTCAACATAAAATTGAATTCAATGAAAAATAAATTAATCTCTGAGTCTGATATATAACATAGCAGTATTTATTGATTTTTAATTCAACCAAAAAACTTTATAAAATAAAAATCTATAGAATCTGAAAATACATTAGTCATTTTAAAGAAAAATTGATATTTTAAATTCCATCCTCTACTTGTAAAATATATCATAGTTATTTTCATTTTTCTTAAGGCTTTTTTCTCTTCTTCTTAAAAACCCATAATTTACAGCAACTTTTAGAGAAAGTGTAGCCCTGATATTTTAAAATTTTATATAAGAATCTTTGGTCTGGAGAGATGGCCTAGCAGTTAAGAGTGCTGACTGCTCTTGCAGTCAATCCCCAGCACCCACATGGTGGCTGAGAACCATCTTTAACTCCAGTTCCAGGGGAATCCGACATCCTCTTCTGACCTCCGCAGCATTGCACGACACGGGTGCACAAACCTACATGCAGACAGTACACTCATACACATAAAAATAAATAAATAAATAAATAAATAAATAAATAAATAAATAAATAATTTTTAAAAAAGAATGTTCAATATAATAGTTATAAAATTCGTAATTCAATAAAACTATTCAAAATACAGCAAGAAACTTATTAATGAGCTCTTTTACTATAGATACAATTGACAGCCCTTATTAAATAATTTAATTGCTCTTTAAAATAAGAAGTTCACAGCTAGATTTATGAACCTCATAAAATGGGTAAGTAATCCAAGGTTAGGTATATACACGTGCTCAGTTTGATCAGAATATGCAAGACTCTGGTATATTCTGTTATGTAATTATCAGTCCTGAGAAGTTTAGAACAGGATTTCTTTATATCTAGATCAGACTAAAATTAAACAGAAAATTAGCAAGGTTACTAGGCATTCAAAATTTTTACTAAAAGTCCATAGATTATTTTGAAGAAGTATTTCTTAAGAGTTATCAATTAAATGCAAAAAATAAACAATCTTCTTTTTTTGGTCTTTTTGAGACAGGGTCTTCCTGTAGCCCCAGCTGGCCTGGAACACACTGTCCAGACCAGGCTGTCCTCGAATACACAGAGATCTACCTGCCTCTGTTTCCCAAGTGCTGAGATTAAAGGCATAAGCCACCACATATGGCTTTTTAAAATATTTTAGTTATTATTTCTATTTTACATGTATGAGTATAATGTCTGCATGTGTGTAAGTGCACCAGTGTTGTGGAATACCCACGGAGGTCAGAATAGGGTATTGGGTTCCCTGGAATTGGAGGTACAAATGGTTTTAGCCACCCTGTGGGTGCTGGGAATCAAATCCCCGCCCTTTGCAAGAAAAGTCAGTGCTCTTAACCACTGAGCCATCTCTTCAGCCCCGTAAACAATCTTTTTTACAAGTTTCAAAATTGCCTTGCTACTTATGGAATTTTGAGGTACAAAATACTATTCGTTGATTTATCACTTTACAATAGACATAGGCATTAAATGCATAAGATAACAAGGCTGATCCTTTAAAGCAGTTTACAAGTTTTTTTTTTATTTTTTAATTTATTTATTTATTTGATTTTTTTAAACAATAGGTAATAAGTAATGAATGCAAGCATCCTTCATGTAAAACCAATTTGCAAGCAGCTATGCCCAAACCCACATAGCCCAAGACTCCCGCCATCCAGCTGGAGAGGCTTGTATGTACAATCATGTTGATCAAGTAAGTGTCCAATCTATATTGCTGTAGTCTCACAATTCACCCCAATCGCAGCCCTTACATTCTATTATGCCCCCTCTTCCACAGATTGTTCCCTAGGCTTTAGAAAAGGGACACAAGTGGGCGAGAAGCAAATCAGTCTACTTTCTCTGGAGATGTCATTTTGGACTCTGATCAGCTCAGGCTGTTTCCCTTCATGGGTTGGCAGTTTATGCAGAAATAATCTTTCAATCCTACTAATGAAGCAAAAGCAATTAGATATACAGGCATTTATTTTTTTAATTAATTTATTTTTTTAAGGGATTCTACAATACAATGACACAGTTTGCAGATAGCACTGACGTCACTCATTATGTCATACAATCAGGTAATTGGTACATTTTGCAAGTATCTATGTCCAAATTTTGAACAACCCAAGGTTCCCATAGACCAGTTGGAGAAGCTTGTATGCACAGACATGTTGATCAATCAGGAGTCCAGACTATATTCCTGTAGTCTCATGATT
>VZQC01012068.1:2334063-2396776 GCA_009823505.1 Rhizomys pruinosus
TTTTTTTTTTCATTTTTAGCTATAAGTGATAATCCATGAGTACAAGCATCCTTCATGCAAAACCTATCTGCAGGCTGTTGTGCCCAAACACCTACAGCCCCACCATCCAGTGGGGGGTGACAGGTTGTTTGTTCAATCAAGTTGATCAAATGAGTGTCCAGACTACATTGCTGTAGTTTCACCATTCACCCCAATCGCAGCCCTTACATTCTACCACGCCCCCTCTTCCGCAGGTTGTTCCCTAGGCTTAGAAAAGGGGCACAGGTGGATGAGAGGTAAAACAGTCCACTCTCTCTGGAGCTGTTGACTTGGACTCTGGTCAATTCTGGCTGTTTCCTTTCATGGGCTGACAGCAAAGCTCTATCTTTTCTTTCTCAACCATTAAGTTGGTGACGTTCTGACCTGTGAGAACTTGCAAATTTTAAGATTTAAATTGAAAAATTTGACAAAAAGGTTTAATATATAATTGTATCCCCCTTTTTTATTTTAGGTTTTTATTTTTTGACCCAAGAATCTCAAAAAGGCAGTTGTAGTACACATACCTATAGGCAAGAATCAAGGTGTAAATTTCATTAAATTTACCCAAGCTGTTTTGGGTGAGTGTATGTTGCTATTTTGGGAAACAAACTTAATTCCTGAAGTTAAATTATCCTACAGGTAAAAGAAAATGTTACAAGATGATACTGTACAACAGAAAAATTATAGAGAATATTTGTATTAATCCCAAAGTTGTTGTTATACAAATTCTAAGTAAAACAAATATGGACAACAATTTATACTTCCAATTAGCTTAAATGTATTACCACTTTTATTAAAACATTTTAACCAATGTTGTTTAATATAGACATTTTTGCTTTTACTAAGTCCTAAAATACCATATAATTTGTAGATAAAGTTTGGGCAAATTTGGATACTTGTTAAACTCACATCAATTAAATATGCATTAATCGAATATAGACCCGTGTTCCCCCTCCCAACCCTCCCACCCCACCAGATTCATCGTTTCAGTTAGTTCTTTGATGCAGTCTTTTCTGTTGTTGGTGTTGTTATTGTTCTTTCTAATATGCATCCCTCCCCACAAGAAATATTTACAACTGGGTTATTGACACTAGCATCCACAGATGAGGGATACCATTTGTTGTTGGTTTTTTCTGGGACTGTGTTACTTCACTTAACATAATATCTTCTAGTTCCATCCATTTACCTGCAAAGTTCATGATGTCCTTTTTTTTTTACTGCTGCATAGAACTCCATTGTGTACATGTACCACATGTTTTCTATCCACTGGTCAGTTGAGGGGCATTTGGGTTGGTTCCATCTTTTTGCTATTGTGAACAGAGTTGCAGTAAATATAGCTGTGCATGTATGTCTGTGGTAAGATGAGTCTCGTGGGTATATACCCAGGAGTGGTATACAATTTTATAGGTAGTCTCACACATCCTGACAATTTGATGCATTCACTGTTATCATAGAAGTCTGAAAAGAAAATATATTGGTTCCAGGATAAATAGTGTGAAGAACACTTTATAAGAAGATTAGACTTTTATTAAGGCATAAAAATGGGCTATTGGAGGAAAAAAGCACTCTACATGAGGAAAGAGAAAGGGGAGAAGACTTGGAAATTGGGTAAGTGAACAGGCACATTGGAGGAGATATACACAGTTTGCAATGAAGGTACTTGAATGGCACTCTGAGGAATTTGAAAGTATTCTACATCATCTAAAAGACAGACATGGATTTGCTTAACTACAAGAATAACAAAAATAGATGAGTTCTTAGAAAATATTTTTATTATTCTTAGAAAATATTTTTGACAAGACAAATTAAAAGACAGGAGGGTTTGGTAGCAATATGGCTAGGTAGGCTTTATTGCTACATACTTGGAAGCTTATCCAGATTTAGTTAGGTTAATGGAAGCTAGACTAAAGAAGAAAGGAGAGGGTTAAAAATCATTATTACCACATATTTTTTAAGATTCAATAATTAACTAGATATACATTAAAGAATGCAGGGTTTTTTGGGTTTTTTTTTTGTTTGTTTGTTTGTTTTTTTGTTTTTTTTTTTTTTTGGTCTTTTTGAGACAGGGTCTCCCTGTAGCTCCGGCTGGCCTGGAACTCACTATGTAGACCAGGCTGGCCTTGAACTCACAAAGATCCGCCTGCCTCTGCCTCCCAAGAGCTAGGTACACCACCACACCCGGCAGAATGCAGATTTAAAGAAGGCATTAATATAACTAGATTAAAAAGCTAGATGTTGAAAGGCACTATTAATCATGACATGGGACCCCCATTAAAGATGCTCTAACTAACAGTATTAGGTCATAAGTAAAATTATAACAAAAATTAATACTATCCTATCTCAAAATTATTAAGAAAACAACAGTTAACATTGTGTCGAATTCTTCTTGGTGAATTGTTCAAGAAGAATTCGACACAATATACTGTAAAGTTGGCAGCAGACTGCAAGACATAGGTGTAGGAAAAGACTTCCTAAATCAGACAGCAGCTGCACAAGAATTAAGGTCAACAATTGACAAATGGGACCTCATTAAACTTAAAAGCTTCTGTACATCAAAAGGAACAATAAAGGAAGTGAAGAGAAATCCCACAGAGTGCGAGGAAACCTTCACTGCAGAAGCATCTGACAAAGCATTGATTTCCAGAAATATTAACTACTCAAAAATCAAAGAAGAAAGAAAACAAATGACCCACTCAATAGATGGAGCAAAGAGCTGAACAGAGACTTCACAAGTGAGGAATTAGAGATGGCTGAGAAACACTTTTAGAAGTGTTCAACATCACTAATCATTAAGGAAATGCAAATCAAAACCACTTTAAGATATCATCTTACTCCAATAAGACTGGCTAGGATCCAGAAAACAAATGATACCAAGGTCTGGAGAGGTTGTGGGGAAAGGGGAACACTCATCCACTGCTGGTGGGAATGTAAACTGGTACAGCCACTATGGAAAGCAGTGTGGAAAACCCTTGGAAGACTTGGAATGAACTTGCCACCTGACCCACTCCTAGGCATGTACCCTCAAGACTCACCCCACCACAGAGATACGTGCACGGCCATGTTCATTTCAGCTCTCTTCACAATAGCAAGGAGCTGGAACCAATCTAAGTGCCCCTCAACTGAGGAGTGGATAGAAAAAATGTGGTACATCTACACAATGGAGTTCTATGCAGCAGTAAAGAAAGACGACATCATGAGCTTTGCAGGAAAATGGCTGGAGCTAGAGGACATCATGCTGAGTGAAGTAACACAGTCCCAGAAAAACAAACGACGAATGTTATCCCTCATTTGTGGATGCTAGTGCCAATTACCTAGTTGTAAGTATTTCTTGTGCACGGACCCTTGAGCTTTTGTCCAAAGCAGCTGGGAGTGATACATATTGGAAACAACAACAACAACAGAAAGGACTGCATCGAAGAACTAACTGAAGCAGTGAACTTCTGCTCAAAACAGTCAACTTCCTCATGGAGAATATTGAGAATGACTGAGAAAGAGATGAAAAACATGTTTGGCAGAATGCATCAGCTCTGGTGGGGGGGAAATGGGGGGACACTGGTCTAGATTTGATAATAAAAATAAATAACTAAATTAAAAAAAAAAAACATTGTGTCGAAACTTTATATGAAACTTTTACACTATAGACATGTCCTTAGCCCCAAAATGCTTTTCTGTATTTTCAATTAAAGTGAGAAAGATAGTTTGAAAGTGTTATTGTCATGTGAAAATATACCTCAATTCATATACAGCCATTGTATGAAAATTCGAAGGGGACTTTTTATATGAAAAGGATGTATTTATTTTAAAATTTACATGACAACAACTTTAAAAGGTAGGCTCTCTTCAGTTATTTTTTAATTGATTCCACATTTTCAATTTTATCTGTAATATTTCTGGAATGTATCTTTACTATAAATTAATTTTATTTTCTTCTCTCTGTAAATATAGTTACTATTTAGTCATTGTTTTTAAATTTTGGTTTTTTTGGTCTTTTTGAGACAGGGTCTCCCTGTAGCCACAGCTGTCCTGGAACTCATTCTGTAGACCAAGCTGGCCTTGAACTCACAAAGATCCACCTGCCTCTGCCTCCCAAGTGCTAGGATTAAAGGCATGAGCCACCACCCCTGGCTGTAAATGTTTTTATAATGTCCATAGGAAAATATTTGGAGCAAAAGAAGTCTATGAAAGATTTAAAAGCAAGAAGACATTATACATCAAAGCTGTGTTTTAACTTCGTTGGAATTTGCAGGCAAATATTTTTATTCTCACTTTTCTCTATATGCTACCCCAAATCTATCTTTTTCCAAACAAAGCCAAATACGATTTTCCTTTAAGATTGTTTTGCCTGTTGTTTATAGAGGAATTCCAAGGAAGATCAGTGAGAACTTTCTTTTTAAATTTATTTTTTATTGATGTTTTGTGTATTTCTTACATCATTTTTCAATTCAGTTCAGGCATATTCCCCTTTCCCTTCCCCCCCACCCTACCCCATCCTGGATCATGCATTCTGCCATAACTGTCCTACATCTTTCTCTCAGTCTTTGTTTTAAGCTTAGGAATTCACATTTTCCTCCATTAATTTTCTATTACTCTAAAATATGGATACATACTCTCCACCCATACACAGTAATTACAGAGCCTGAAAATAATTGGTGGGTGGAGTCTAGAGCCCATTGGGAGATTCACATTATAACAACATAGTTGCTTTCAGATAAATGAAATATAACCATAATGTCATTCAGCTTGCCTTTCATCTGGGGGATTTGGTGTTAGCATCATCAAATGAAGGAAACCATTTTCCATTTGTCTTTCTGGGACTGTGTTACTTCAATCAGCATAATGGCTTTGAGTTCCATCCATTTACCTGCAAAGTTCATAATGTCATCTATCTTTACCACTGAATAGTACTCCATTGTGTAGATGTACCACAGTTTTGTCATCCAGTCGTCTGTTGAGGGGCATTTGGTTTGGCTCCAGCTCTTCGCTATTGTGAAGAGAGCTGCAACAAACATGGATGTGCATGTATCTTTGAGGTAGGATGAGTCTTTGGGGTATATACCCAGGAGTGGTATGACTGGGTCAGGTGGTAGGCTCATTCCGAGTCTTTTAAGGGTTCTCCACATTGCTTTCCATAATAGTTGTACACGTTTACATTCTCACCAGCAGTAGATGAGTGCTCCCCTTTCCCCACAACCCCTCCAGCATCTGTTGTCTTTTGTTTTCTTGATCTTAGACTGAGAGTGGTTTTAATTTGCATTTCCCTAATTATTAATGATGTTGAACATTTTTTAAGATGTTTCTCAGCCATCTTTAATTCCTCACTGGTGAAGACTCTGTTCAGCTCTTTACTCCATCTTTTTAGTAGGTCATTTGTCCTCTTACTTCTTTGTTTTATGAGTAGTTTTTATATTCTTGACGTTAATGCTCTGTCAGATGTGTCACTGGTAAAGATTTCCTCCCACTCTGTGGGTTTTCTCTTCACCTCCTTGATTGTTTCTTTTGCTGTACAAAAGCTTTTGAGTTTTATGAGGTCCCATTTGTCGACTGTTGACCTTACTTCCTGTTGCAGTTGCTGTCTGATTTAGAAACCAATGCAGGCTGCAGAGAGGCCCCTGGGAATCCTGGCGCTAGCCGTGGTGCTGAATTTGTCCACTGGTGTCAGTATTAGGGCCAGGGGACCTTAGTGCCCAGATCAGAAAGGGGTATGAGAAAAGAGATTACCTTATCAGAAACTGCCTTTTAGACTGATATTTAAAAGCCATATATATTATATATGAGAGTATTTTCTACATTATAAAATACAGTAAAGCACATGAAAGGATGAGCTTAATGGCAACTAGCAATTCTCATGCTTATTCCTATAGTTTTGAGTTCATTTGCTCTGATTTAGATTCAAGGCCTGTTCATTTAATGTGTACACTACACAGGCTATTACGAGCCCACCATGTCTGGACCCTCCTCTATAGTATGCCAACTATGGAGCAGGTTCAGACCACCCTAATTGCCTGACTTTGGCAAAGCAAGCCCAGACCCATAATAAGAAGCAGGTTTCTAATTGTGCAGCAGAGCACAGACGTCTCTGTTCCATTAGTCTACAAATACACCAAGGCTCTACAAAACCTCTGAGGCAGGTTGGAGCTCATGATCAAATAGGTCCCATTTTATACTGGAATTGAGAAACACCAAAAAGTACACAAGTCCACATTGTATGCCACAGGAGCAATGCAACTTGGTGTGCAAAACTTTCAGACATCCTACATTCAAGGAAGAGAGAAACAAAGCACAGATTTCCTGGGAGGTTCCTCCCCAGGTCCAGAGGTTATATTCCCTAAAAGGGGTAGGAATAGGCACGTACTATTTGAGACAATGCCTCCCTACCTCAGTATATTACATTCTCAGAACTTTCTGCTATGATTCTTACAACTGAAAGAAAGAAAAGGAGGTGGCAATTGATTCCAAGACCTTCCAAAAAATTATCTTCTCCAGTAATATAGACTAAAGGTTTTACTGAGAACAGATATGTTGTTACACAGAGACAAAGTTAAGAATAACCAACCACCTCATATAATAAAACTCAATACTGTGCAGACATGAAAAGTTGACAATGCACTTGAAAGAAACTACAGTACCAGATGCTTCTAGTAAGACACTTAAATCCTGGACTAAAATACCTCAAGGGACCATGGGACCTAGTAATGACAGCAAAATCCAAGAAATGTGCAATGTAGGCCAAAGATTGAAGAAAATAAAGTACACAAAAATAGCACCTTGACAAGCTGTAAAGCCTTCTTTTCAGTGCCAATTCTGTGAAGAGCTTATCATATTCTTATCTAGGAGAGACTCATGATTAGGACACTCACCTAACAGGAGACATGCAGTTAGAATCATTTGACTAAATTAATCTGCATGGAAGCTTCCCCATTTCATAAAACAGTGTCCTGTCTAAAATTTACATTCTAGAAAGTCACTTCCTTTCCTGAATTTTACACATATTCAAATGGACAATTCTGTTATAACATGTTCTAAAGTAGAGACTCTAGCTGATTTGCATATTGCTAGGCAACCCATCTTACACTTATGTTGAAAATGCTGAGCCTTTTGCCTTCAATTATGGAAATGAAGGCCTATTTACCTTAATGAGAACATTAAATATATATTATGGCTCACACTCATATGATTTAAGAAATAAATTTTATTTAAACTATAATGGTAGTGTTGAGAATTTTGAAATTATGATAATTATTTCTGTTATATTTTAGAGAATAAAGTGAAATGCAGAAATAATTATATGATACCTGCTAAAATTCTATTGTTTTTTATCTCAACTGTGAATTGTATTTCTTTTATATATCTAAGGCAAATTTTTATTTTCCATTGACAGCAGCAATCTCATATCAGTACTTTCTTTGTTGGAATACAAAGAGACATAATTTATATCACATAATCTTTATAATTATAGTTCCTTTAATAGTTTACTTCTAGTAACTTTACCTTCATGTATTCTCTCTTCCTATTCTTCAGTCAGAAATGTCAGATTTACCAATCTGAGAAAGTAACATGGAGATAATTATAGCCAATAATGAAATAGTTTGTAGAGGACATGTTAACAGGTACATACTGACACTGAGAGTACCTAATTCACATGTTTGTAAGTTATCTTTGCATTGTGGTGTGAATTTTAAACTCTTGAGATATATTTTCAATAATAAATATGTTTAATCCAAGGATTTTTTTAAATTTATTATTTTTAATTTTGCATGTATGTGTTTCCTACATGTGTACCACTGCTGTGCAATACCTGCAGAAGTCAGAACAGAGCATTGTATCATCTGTAACACCAGTTAGCCACCATGTGTGTGTTGGGAATTGAATCTAAGTCCTCTACAAGAGCAGCTAGTACTCTTAACTGCTGAACTGTCTCTCCAGCCCCACAAGGAGTATTTTTAAAATTTATTCTGGAGAGATGGCCTAGCGGTTAAGAGCGCCGACCGCTCTTACAGAGGACCCGGGTTCGATCCCCAGCACCCACATGGCGGCTGAGAACCGTCTGAAACTCCAATTCCAGGAGAACTCCAGTTCCAGGGGAATCCGAGACCCGCTTCTGACCTCCGCGGCATTGCACGACACGAGTGCACAAACCTGCATGCAGACAGTACATTCATACACATACAGAAATAAATAAAATTAATAAAAAAAAAATTAAAAAAAAATTTATTCTCATAGCTTTTCATGATGACACAAGCCAGAATCCTAACACTCAAAAAGTTGAAGAAAGAGTACTGTGAGCTTGACGGCTGCCTGGATTACACATGGTGAGACCCTGTACCAAACCATACAACAAACAGTACAAAATTCTATATTCTTTTCTATTCTTCCTATAAGTATTTTAATTTGATATGAATAATTGAAATTGTCTGGAGACTTGTGTGTTCAGCCTTCTAGTGAAATATTCTAGCAATGTTCCTTCACTTTTATGATTTAAATTAAAAGAACACTATGTAATGTTTCATGAGAAAATGTTTTATAACAAAAATGTTCTTTAATTCTCAAATTTGGACAAAAAAAATCCTTCATCCTTTAACAACCTATCATAGAATTTTCTGTTTAGAGGACATGATGGTGGGATGGACACAGAACTGACAACAATTTTTACTTCTTTTTTTTTTTTTTTTTTTGGTTTTTTTTCAAGACAGGGTCTCCCTGTAGTCCCAGCTGTCCTGGAACTCACTCTGTATACCAGGCTGGCCTTGAATTCACAAAGATCTGCCTGCCTCTGCCTCCTAAGTGCTAGGATAAAAGGTGTGTGCCACCATGCCTGGCTTTACTTCATTTTTAAGGTTTTGCCAAGCTAAAACTGAAGTCAATATGCTCAGGTGGAAAGTTGTAATACCTAGTAACCTTCAAAAGCTATCTGTAGCTGAGTGTGGTGCCAATCCCAGCACACAAGATGCAGAGACAGGTAGATTTCTGAGAGACTGAGGCCACCCTGATCTACATAGTGAATTCTAGGCCAGGTCCTGTTACAGGGAGACCCTGACTCAAAAGAAAAAAAACTACATATAGCAAAGTAAATAGAATACAAGAACAGGCTCTTGTGAAGCATTCACTGAAAACTTCAAGTGTAGGATATGGGTGTTTGCTTTAGGCTACATGCAGCACTAAGAATACAAATAAAGGTGAGAAAAACAGCAATGTTATCAGAAAGCAATAATGTGGAAATTTAAATAACTTCTTGTTCAATAAAAAGATAATGTACAAGTAAACCTTGGAAGAGAGAAAAACAATAAAATGCAGGCTATATGAATCAAATTTATCATCAAGAAAGATGCTCCAAAATATGAGGAAAAGAAAATGACATTTCACACACAAAAACAAGCCAATTCTTACTCAATAGATATAAGGCTAACCATCAATCAAAAACAGTGAACTCTCAGAACTATTATCATTAGATGAAGAGAAATAAACAGATGTGTCAGCAGAGGTTTCCTAAATTTGAAGGGAACCAACATGTTCTTGAACTAAGAAACATTTGACAGAACAATCCATGAAAAGAGAATCTGAAGTTTTTTATGGATTATGATCATTTTTTATTTTTTTATTTTTTATTGATGTTTTGTGTATTTCAGACATCATTTTTCAATTCAGTTCAGACATATTCCCCTTTCCCTTCCCCACACCCCACCCCACAGGACCCCAGATCATGCATTCTGCCATTATTGTCCTGCATCTTTCTCTCAGTCTTTGTTTTAAGCTTAGGAATTCACATTTTCCTCCATTAATTCTATATTACTCTAAAATATGGATACATACTCTCCACCCATATACAGTAATTACAGAATCTGAAAATAAATGGTGGGTGGATTCTAGAGCCCGTTGAGAGAGTCATATTATAACAACATAGTTCCTTTCAGATAAACAGAGCTATAACAATAATGTTACTCAGTTTGCCTTTCATCTGGGGGATTTGGTGTTAGCATCCACAAATGATGGAAATCATTCTCCATTTGTATTTCTGGGACTGTGTTACTTCAATCAGCATAATGGCTTCGAGTTCCATCCATTTACCTGCAAAGTTCACAGTGCCATCTTTCTTTACTGCTGACTAGTACTCCATTGTGTAGATGTACCACTTTTTTTTTTCATCCACTCATCTGTTGAGGGGCATTTGGGCTGGTTCCAGCTCTTCACTATTGTGAAGAGAGCTGCAATAAACATGGATGTGTCTGTATCTTTGCGGTGGGATGAGTCTTTGGGGTATATACCCAGGGTGGTATGATTGGGTCAGGGTTCTCCACACTGCTTTCCATAGTGGTTGTACAAGTTTACATTCCCACCAGCAGTAGATGAGTGTTCCCCTTTCCCCATAACCTCTCCAGCATCTGTTGTCTTTTCTTGATCTTAGCTAGCCATATTGGAGTGAGATGTTATCTGGGAGTGGTTTAAATTTGCTTTTCCTTAATTATTAATGATGTCGAACATTTTTTAAGATGTTTCTCAGCCATCTTCAATTCTTCATGTAATCGTGTTTTTGAGATAGGGACACCTGTAGCCGAGCTTCCGTGGAATTCACTGTGTAAACCAGGCCAGCCTTAATCTTACAGAAGTCAGCCTGCCTCTGTTTTCTGAGTGCTAGGATTAAAAACATGTGCCACCAAGCCTGGCATATTGAATTTTTTTTCTCTATCCTATTCTGACAATGGAAACTCTAATGACCTAATTTAAGTTATGGATGTTTATTTGGTTTTGTTTTGGTTTTGAAACACATCCCCCTGTAGCACTATTTAGCCTAGAGCTTGTTATGGAGACCAACTGGACTTGACCTTTGTCTCAAAAAAAACTGTATTTCCATAAATTAATATGTTCTGCACATTGAAGTGAAATACCAGAAAATAAATTTATAATACCGTGAGTGAACAGACAACAAAGATCTACGCCAACCACAAAGAACATGACTAAGTCAGGAAGAACTGTCATTCTTCCATTTGTGAGTAGACAACATACACTCTAGCCTGGGTCCCAGGCTGAGAAACTCAAAATCTTAATTTTGACTGTCTGGAAAGATGGTACAAGTAGTCATGAGATTTTAGAAGACACAACTTGGTTGATTCAACAATAGCCGATATTAAGCAGAAGATGGAAATGGAGGTCAGTGCATCACCAGAGGGAATGAATATCTGAAGACTCATTTCCTGACCTGAGGGAGCTAAACCATTTGCCTAATATGGCCAGGTCCTATGCTCAATCTACAAGAAATTTTTAAACAAACACACAAAGGGTAAAAGGGCTTTAATCTCTAATGCTTAGAAAACAACAGTTTGTACAGATTACAGAGCTCTTTGAAGAAAGAAAAAGAAATTTCACTATAGTCATCTACAAAGGGAAAAAAATGGCTAACCAAAAGGATAACTCTCAAACATAGACAGGATCATCTAAGTCCTACAAATTATGAAGAAATGATGAAGTGCTTGGAAAAATATTTCTTTCATTTGTGATGAATCGTCACAGAAGGAAAAATTTCTAAGTGTTATTCTTTTATCTATTCATTGTGTTAAGAGGAAGGTTCCCAAGCTTCAGAACTGGAAGGCATACTTTAAAGCAAGAGACTGCAAAAAACTCAGCTTTTTGTTCAATATTTTGTATGCTTTGGCTGTTTGGTTTTATTTTTCCTTTTGTTCTGATGTACTATATCCCTTTAGATTCACATACAACCTTAGAAAACAAGAGATTTATTCTTGACAGTTTTAATTTTTATTACATTTATTCATCATTTATATATTTATTTGGAGCACGTGTGATTGTGTGTGTGCCTGTGTCTGTGTCTGTGTCTCTGTGTGTACATTAGAGGACAATTCTCTCCCTTCTTCCACCATCTGGGTTCCAGGAATTGAACTCAGATCATCGAGGTTGGCAGAAAATACCTTTACCCACTGAGGCATCTCACCAGCCCTTATTCTTGACATTTTGAAAATATTACTAATGCATGGGACTGGAGAGATGACTCAGTGGTTAAGAGCACTGTCTGCTCTTGCAGAAGACCAAGTTTCAAATCCCAGCACCCACATGGCAGCTAACAACTACCCATAACTCCAGTTTTAGCAGTACATGACACATGACATGGATGCACTTACATATATGTAGACATACCAGCCATACACACAAAATAAAAAGAAATAAATCTAAAATGTTTTAAAATATTTCAATACTTATAGTTATTTACTATAATGTCTGCTTGGTTGTCAATAATAAAGTCACTAAGGAACAAGTAGGATATGTTGAAACTATTAGAATATTAACATAAGTAAAACCGTATAGCTCACTTCTCTGATTTAACTGTTAATCACAAGCCAACTGCTGGGTAAGCCTAAAACAATCCTTAGATATTGGAAAGAGATGAAAATTCTACAATACAGAGAAGCCCATATAACAAATTTTGAAGCATTTATAACAATGCATTAAGAAATTAAGGAGAAAATACTTTTTTAATTCTTTTAATTTTATTTATTTCTGTATGTGTATGAATGTACTGTCTGCATGCAGGTTTGTGCACCAGTGTTGTGCAATGCCACGGAGGTCAGAAGAGGGTCTTGGATTCCCCTGGAACTGGAGTTCTCCTGGAATTGGAGTTTCAGACGGTTTTTGGCCGCCATGTGGATGCTGGGGATCGAAACCAGGTCCTCTGTAAGAGCGATCGGCATTCTTAACCACTAGGCCATCTCTCCAGCCCGAGAAAATACTTTTAAAAATATCTGGAAATTCTACCAAATTTATTTGGGTACAAAACACTGCCTACATCATAGAATAAGACCTAAATAGATTGTTCATACAATCACAGAATGCATAATATTTTTTCTTTCTTTTTATTGATGCTTTGTGTATTTCATACATCATTTTCCAATTCAGTTCAGGCATATATCCCCTTCCCTTCCCCCCACCCCACCCCTACCCATCCCAGATCATGCATTCTGCCGTAACTTTTCTGCATCTTTCTCTGTTTTTTTTTTTTTTTTTTTTTTTTTTTTAACAATAGGTGATAATCTGTGAGTACAAGCATCCTTCATGTAAAACCAATTTGCGAGCAGTTGTGCCCAAATCCACACAGCTCATGGGTCCCACCATCCAGCGGGGGGCAGGGGGGGGCTTGTATGTTCAATCAAGTTGATCAAATGAGTGTCCAGTCTATATTGTTGTAGTTTCACCATTCACCCCAATCGCAGCCCTTACATTCTACCACGCCCGCTCTTCCTCAGATTGTTCCCTAGGCTTAAGTAACCTACCATAACAATTAGTGATGTTTAAATACCTATATATCTAATTGCGCGTGCTTCATTAGTTGGATCGAAAGGCTATATATTATACTGTTTAAATACCTATATATCTAATTGCATATGCTTCATTAGTAGGATTAAAAGGTTATGTCTGGATAAGCTGGCAGCCCATGAAAGAAAACAGCCAGAATTGACTAGAGACCAAGACAACAGCTCCAGAGAAAGTAGATTGTTTTGCTTCTCATCCACCTGTGCCCCTTTTCTAAGCCTAGAATGCATAATATTTTAATGCCAACACATTCAGTCTTTCTAGCCTCAATGCTGATCATGAGGGATATTATCTGAACTTTTTAAAAGTCACCTGTTATTTCCAGGAATATGAATAAACCTGAAGGACATTATGCTAAGAAAATTAGTACAAATATTGAATTATATTATTTATATAGAGAATCTAAGTTAGTCAATATCATAGATACAGAGTAGAACAGTGGTTCTCAGGGGCTAAGAGAAATAGAAAATTGTTGGCTAAGGATATCACGTTTCAGTTGGACAAGAGAGTGAGTTCCTAGATCTAATGAACAATATAGGGTCTATGGGTGACAATAGTGTATATCTTGGTGTTCTAGTTCACTTTTAGATTGCTGTGACCAAACACTATGACCAGTTCCAACTTGGAAAGAAGTTTATTTGGCTCACATCTCCTAGGTCATCACTGAGGGAGCCCACCATAGGAACTCAGGGCAGGAACCTGGAGGCAGGAGCTGAAGCACAGGCCATGGAGGAATGCTGCTTACTGGCTTGCTCCTCTGGCCCATGCCCAGCCTGCCCTCTTATACCATACACAACAACCTGCCCAGGGGTGGCACCATCCATAGTGGGCTGGGCCTTCCCACGTTGCTCAACAATCAAGACAATTCTCCACAGACGTGGCCACAAGCCAGTCCAATGGAATCAGTTCCCCAATTGAGGCTCCCTCAACCCAGGTATGTCAAGTTAACACTAAAGCTATCCAGCACACTGGGTGAAATGTGATATGAGTCGAACTTAAGTCTTCTCACCAGAAAGAAAAGGGTGAGGAAACCATGTAACTTAATTTGGTCATTGACAGCCATTTCATATTTTTCATAATATATATATATATATATATGAAAATATGTGTCCATGCATAATTTGTCCATTATAATTCATTTATCTTGTAGGAAAAGGTGCTTAGAATCAGGGGGAAGACAGGCTTTAATCATGCTACTAAATAGTTGATTATAACCTGAAACTTTGTATAACAATTATGTAAGTGAATACTACGTGTCAGGTACTATTCTGGACAAATTTTCCAATAAAAAAGTGTTCCTCAACTTTGCAAGCTTGAGTATGCTGGAGTAGATATAATTTTAAAACTTAAAAATAATCTCATAGAGGGTACTAGAGAGATGGCTCTCAGGTTAAGAGCACTGGCTGCTCTTCCAGACCAGGGTTTAGTTCTCAGCACCCACATATCAGCCAATAATCATCTTTAGCTCCAGTTCCAGGGAATCTGACACTCTCTTGTCTGTGGGGCTTCGCATGACAGAGGTGCACGTACATGGATGTACACAAAACAAACATACAAATAAATAGAAATTAATTTTAAAAATTAATCTCAAAGTGTGATAATATTTTATACAAATAACACAGTAAGGGACTGGTAAGATGGCTCAGTTGTTAGGAGCACTGGCTGCTCTTACAGACGACCTCAGGTCAGCCACCCACATGGTAGCTAACAACTGTCCAAAACTCAAGTTCCAGGGGCTCAAACATCTTCCGATCTCCCCAGGCATTGTGTGACATAGGTACATTTACATACATGCAGGCAATACACTCATACACATTAAAAAATAAAAATAACGTGGTGAATAGCTACCTTAGAAGATGTTGCTAGAAAATATTTTTAAGCTTTTTAAATTTTATTTTTGTATGTGTATGAATGTACTGTCTGCATGTAGGCCTGTGCACCCGTATCGTCAGAAGAGGGTCTCAGATTCCCCTGGAACTGGAGTTCTCCTGGAATTGGAGTTACAGACGGTTCTTAGCCGCCGTGTGGGTACTGGAGATCGAACCCAGGTCCTCTGCAAGAGCAGTCGGCGCTCTTAACCACTAGGCTATCTCTCCAGCCCCTAGAAAATATTTTTTAATTAGGGACATTCAAAATGAGATCAGAAAATTACAAGGGTGCCAGCCAAGAAAATATCTGAAGCCAGAATGTTCTAAGGTGAGGAAAGAACAAATATAATTTGAAGGTGGTAATAAACTTGGCATATTTTGCAGCTGGAAATCAGGCCAGAATGGTGGCACACTGAGAATCAGGGAACAGTGATGAGGAAGACCCTGCAGGAATTCAGAAGTCAGAGAAAGGAATGGAAATTTTACTTTATCTAAGGAGAACCACTGGAAGATTGTATGCAAAAGATGACAGATTTTTGTCACAAGTGTTCACTCTGTCTGACAAGTTGAGATTTATAAAGGGACAAGGAGAGATACAACAAAATCCTTTTTACAACTCTGAACTGGAAGAGGTGGTGCTTGGGGTAAGCTGGTGTAAACAAAAAGATTGGAGAGAGGTGGATAGATTTAGAGAACAAAAGCTCTGGAGAACAAGAGAGAATAGAGAGTACACTGACAAGTTTTGAATATGTTTATGTGTGTGTGTGTGTGTGTGTGTGTGTGTGTGTGTGTTTCCGTTTGATTTTCCAGATGAAGAAGTTGAGAACCAAAGAAATTTACTGATGTACTCAACAAGTCACATGGCTATTTCATGAAAAGCTATGTCGTTGAATAGTTTTAACTAGCAATGTTAAAAGAAAGTACTTGTCCCATAACCAAATCTTCCTATTGCACCTTCTTTTCCTCCTTTCCCTTTCCAATATTTCTTTCCCTCTGAAAATTCTGTTCTCCCATTCAAACTCCTTTCTATCTCCCATCTTGAGAACTTTGTAGAACAGAACAGCAGCTGTAGTCTATTTTAGAAGATTGAACAAATAAAATAATTGATTCTCAATCTTTGATTATATGTTATATGAACATTTATTTATTTTTATTTATTTAGCTTATTGAGTTTGTAAGTTACTCTGATGTGAATATTTTACTTTTACATGAAGAGAAAAAAATGTTTACATGTCATAAAAATAGAGAAATAGTTCCTAACAGCTAAAATGTCCTTCTGACCAAAATATTAAAAATAGTTTCTCTTTAGTACTAGACAATGGCTAGGTACCATATTTGTTTGTTTTAATGTGGCTTCTCATTTCATTAGGCAACATTTTTTTAACTGAAAGACAAGAAGATTAAGGAACTGAGTTTTGTTCTTCCTGATGTTTAATGGAATTCTGGGCACAAGTCCAGGAAGTGTCTGATTCCTACAGAGATATAAATTTAATACTGATTCCTCATGGTCATCACCAGGATTGCCATGAATTCCCATAATCACCAGCTTTTTCAGGCCAATAACAGTAATTCGCATATGCAAACTAGAAAAATCATGAAATACATTTTTTAAAAGCTCTTTTAAAAAATGTATTTCAAATCTTATGAAAATTTATCCATATCCTTATTCAAAAAAGAAGTGTCATGGGGCTGGAGAGATGGCTCAGCATTAAGAGCACTGACTTCTCTTGCAGAGGACCAGGTTTGATTCCCAGCACCCACATGGTGACTAAGAACCATCTTTACTGCCAGGCATGGTGGCACATGCCTTTAATCCCACCATTCAGGAGGCAGAGGCAGGTGGATCTCTGTGAGTTCAAGGACAGCCTGGTCTACAGAGCAAGCTCCAGGCCAGCTGGGACTAAAGGGAGACTCTGTCTCAAAAATACCAAAAAAAAGAAAAAAACATTACTGTATTTTCCCATCTGGCTCCTGACTAGGTGGTGATAGCCATCTACTGATCAGATTTTCATAAGTGAAAGCATCTGCAGCCATGATTTATTACAAGAACTTACACGGCATCTCCTGTCCCCTGGGCCTCTCTTTCTCTAAGCTCCAAATGCACCTATGTTCGATCTGTAAATGTTTTCATATGTTCATACTATGACAATAACAAAAGGATATAGTCTTTTACTGTATATAATATAATGTTAAACTTATGGTAGGAAAGGGTTTCTTGTATGAACCGTGCACACTAATCAGTTTTTTAACCATCCTCTCAATCAGTGTATAATATGTCACAAACAGGCAGCTCCTAAATAAATTATACATAGAGATAATGTTTTCCAGATTACTCTTTCCTGTATATATTGCATAATTCAGGTCCTAAATATTTCAGTCTTTAATCTCTTCTTTTTATAAAAACTGAATCATTGCTTCATTCCTCTTAGTGTTTTAAAAGTTTCTTTTCCACATATGTTATAAAAGGAAATTTTCTTTAAGGGATTTAAATGTTTGTAGCATCTATGTTTCTAAAGGTTCAGATTTTTCTCTTTTTAGGCACAAGCTTTTGGCTATGGTTTTCCATTACAGTAAAAATTACATTAGTTTTAAAAACTAACCATTACTAAATAAATGGTAACACTAACAAAAAAAAAAGGTCAAGGAGAAAGCTATTCTCTCATCTCCCCAATCCTTAGGTTTTTATAGTCAAGGCATTTCAGTAATCTAGTATGGATGTTTTGACATGAGGTAATGAAGAAAACTGTAGATAGAGCAGAGGAAATAGGATTCTAACCTTGGAGTTATGATTTTAATCTCAATTTGTCCATAATTCAGTAAACATGAATCATTCATTGAAAGTCCATGTGCTTCAGTTGCTACACCTTGAATAGAATAAATAAGATGGCACTCTCCACAGAAACACTGAAAGAACTAAAAAGATAATCAACAAGCATGGGGTTAAGAGAGCTTATTACCCTTGGAGCAGACCCTGGGCTTCTTCCTAGACAGCTCACAACAGCCTGTAACTCCAACACTAAGGTATCCAGTGCTTCTGGCCTCCTCAGACTCCTGCACAAACATAGTGCATAAAGACTCATGGAGGTACACACACATAAAGATATAATAGAAAGCAAATCTTGAAAATAACAATAAATAAGTAAGTTAAAATGTGGGCACTGTTGTGACTGACTACATAAGAAATGCTTGAGGTATTTTTAACGCAGATTTCCAGTTTCCTCCTAGATTCTAGTTGAATGAGGATTCAACTGATATGAAAGAAGAGCAACAACCTAAGGTCTGAAAATTTGAGTTTTCAATAAATACCCAGGTGACTGTGAAGCAAGTTATCTGAGCAACATCTTGATTAGCTAGGCTAACACAATCTAAACCCATATCCAATTATTTCCTCCTGCAGCTTTACATCATTGACTAAGACAGAAGTTACAAGGAGATAAAAGATTTGTCAATACACTATGAAAAGGGATAGAAGAGGAAGGAAAAGGAGGGAACAAAAAGAAGCTAGGGCTTCTCTGGTTATGTTAATAAAAGAATGTGCTCAGGAAGATCAAGAAAGGACGTGGTGCTTACTGGACCTCACTTGGTGACCATGGGAAGGGAAGACCCCAGTGGGGAGCACAAGGGCAGAACTGATGGCGGTTTGGGCTTACCAAGGAGTTGCCTTCAAACACTTCATTAAGGAAAACATGACATCTTTCAGCCTAATAAAGAAAAAAAAATCATAAACTGAAGATGCTAAAACCTATGATGTCATAATCTTGATATATGTGGCATGCATATATGCATATTTTGGAGTGATGCAAATTGGAAAGAACAATAATAACAATAAAAAAAGACTGGGTCAAAGAACTGACTGAAACAGTAAACTCCTGAACAAACAGTAAACTTCTGCATCAAAAATTTTAAGAGACTGAAAAAAAAGATGAAAAACATATTTGGCAGAATGCATGAGCTCTGGGGGGGATGGGGGGGCAAGGAAGGGGGAATGGGTCTAGACTTGATTGGGAAATTTTGTATGAAATGCACAAAGCTTCAATATAATTGACTTTGAAAACAAAAAAAAACAAAAAAAAGAATGCGCTGCCCAACAAATTCAACTACTCCCCTGACATTATTTTAATATATGATATTCCTTTTTTGGATAAAACAAGAATATATTTATATAAATCAGATGCTCATGGTAAATCACATAACTCTTAGAATTAATATAATAATGATTATGGCAAACTTCAATAGTTTATCATTCTTTAAAGATAAATTCATACTTATTTCTGTGTAATTATCAATTACCTTCAAGAGATTTTTAAGGTGTTATCAAAGCTGAATATATATTTGGCACTAAGAAAAAGCCATATTTAAGTGCATCCATGTCCTGTAATGCCCATGGGGGTCAGAAGAATATGTTGGATTTTCCTAGAACTGTAGTTAGGGATAGTTGCTAGCTGCCATATTGTTGCTGAGAATTTGAATCCTGGTCCTCTAGAAGAGCAGCCAGTTCTCAAATCACTGAGCCAACTCTCCAACCCACAATCTCATTCTTTAGATTGCAGTTTGTTTTTTGGGGTTTTTTTTTATATTTTTTTTATTGATGCTTTGTGTATTTCATACATCATTTTCCAATTCAGTTCAGACATATATCCCCTTCCCTTCCCCCCACCCCACCCCTACCCATCCCAGATCATGCATTCTGCCGTAAGTTTTCTGCATCTTTCTCTGCTTTTTTGTTTTGTTTTGTTTTCATTTTTTTTAACAATAAGTGATAATTTGTGAGTACAAGCATCCTTCATGTAAAACCAATTTGCAAGCAGTTGTGCCCAAACCCACACAGCTCATGGGTCCCACCATCCAGCAGGGGGGGCTTGTATGTTCAATCAAGTTGATCAAATGAGTGTCCAGTCTATATTGTTGTAGTTTCACCATTCACCCCAATCGCAGCCCTTACATTCTACCACGCCCCCTCTTCCGCAGATTGTTCCCTAGGCTTAGAAAAGGGGCACAGGTGGATGAGAAGCAAAACAGTCTACTTTCTCTGGAGCTGTTGTCTTGGTCTCTAGTCAATTCTGGCTGTTTTCTTTCATGGGCTGCCAGCTTGTCCAGGCATAACCTTTCGATCCTACTAATGAAGCACATGCAATTAGATATATAGGTATTTAAACAGTATAATATATAGCCTTTCGATCCTACTAATGAAGCACACGCAATTAGATATATAGGTATTTAAACAGTACTAATTGTTATGGTAGGTTACTTTGGTATAGACACAGATGTTTGGATGGTATGTTAATTCATGAATTACATTTTCTTCTGTTAAGTATGGCAGGGTCTTCGTGTGGTTTATAACATCTCCTAACCATTAGAGGATGTAAGCTTGTGGCATCAGCCGTGGGTTACTCCTCCAAGGAGAGAGCCAATAGCCAATTAGATTTGGGATATACAGGCATATGGCTGCCACTGCTGCACAGTATTTCCAGGCAGGTGAGGTGCAGCTGGTGCTGATGGAGGAGTCTTGCTTGACTCAAGGAGACCCATATTTGCTTTATTGGTTTAGTGGCCTTTGGTAACACTCTCTGGTATTCCAGAGACCATCTGTACACTTGCATGTGTGGTCTCAATACATCTTTCCCATGTTTATATCAGGTCTTCAACAGCAGGGCCTTATTGCCTCTCTTCCTGCAGATATCCCAGTTTGGAGGCAAGGGGCCTTTACCTTTTGTGGGGGCTTGGATCCCCTGGCCAACATCTCCTTGGTAGAATTGCAGTTTGTATTTCATAGCAAGCATTGAGTATAAGTGTATATTGAAGAAATATTTTTATTTTATGTGTTTGACTGTATTCCCTGGATGTGTGTAGGTACACCTGTATCCTGCAAATTATGTAGCAAGTTCATTTCCCTGTTGTTTCTAACTTTTGATATAACTTTTTGCTGTTTATTTGATTTGTTTTAATTCTCTTTATTCTCTTGTTTAGTTCCATTTCCTTTTTAATATTTTATTATTTTATCCATATGAGAGAATTGTTTGCATGTTGGTAGGTGCACACATGTCATGCAATGCCCACAGAGGTCAGAAGAGGCTGTTAGATCACCTGGACTGGAGTTATGGATGGTTGTTAGCCACCATATGGGTGCTGGAAATCAAATCCAGGTTCTCTGCAAGAGCGGCTTAACCACTGAGCCATCTCTCCAGCCCCTTTCAATTTCTTTTTTAAGATATTTATTATTTTTATTTGATATGTATGCATATATTGCTTGCATGGGTGTAAGTGTACCTGTGTCATGCAATGACAGCAGAGGTCGGAATAGGGCATCAGAACCCCTGGAACTGGAGTTACAGATGGTTGTTAGCCAGGATATGAGTTCTGGGAATCAAATCTGGGCCCTCTGCAAGAGCAGCCAGTGCTCCTTCTGCTGAGCCATCTCTTTAACCCTTTTCTTTTTTTTCCATCTCCAATAGAAGATATAATTTAGCATAAAATGGGATTTATAATAGTGAAAGCATTAGCCCTAATGTTTTCTACTTGGCAGATCCAGCATTCTGTCCTTTACTGGTTTCTTCTTGAATTTTTTTCTCTCTATCTCTTTACAATGTTAGTGATGATACAAATCAGTGCAGAAATGCATACCTCTTCCTTAGCATTTATTGAAGACCTGTAAAATCCTTTGAAAATGATTTATGATATATCCTTAAACTTTGGTCAAATATAAATACCTTTCTCCAGATGGCAAAAATCACTCAAGTGGATGGTACTGAATTTTATCTCAGTTATATTAAGGTAATTACATATATTTCAAATTATGTAATTGGACAGTTAATATATCTAAATTTTACTAGGATAGGTTTCAAGGTACTAAAAATAATCTAGTTTGCTTTACTTCCAATATGGCTTGTGAGAATGAAACAAAATGTTCAGAGTTGCAATTTGCTGACTTAGAATATCTCTTCTATTGTGAAGTAAAGTACATTCTCCACACTCCACATGAGAAGCTACCATATTATAATGATATCTTTATAAAAAAAACTATGCATACTGATAAAAAGGCATAAAAGCATGATAAAAGCCTTCATGAAATGATCATCAAAGAAACTATCAAAGGACCATGACACGTTTAATACTGACATGCTCTCTTATGGCTCATGAATGGGACAAAAAGAATTTGGAAAAGTTTCTGATGTCCAATGTTGAGTTATTTTTAGTTGAAATTTTTTTAACTTTTTATTGTGCATTTGTACATTTCATATTAATCAGATTTAGACTCCCATGCCGCAATCCCCCACCCAGAACTCATGCATTACATCATCCAAGTTAAGCCCTATCCATTCAAGCTTTTGAACCCAGATGTCCTTCTGTGCAAATTCATCCACTGGAGTCTAGTTAGTACATCTACAAATCTTTTTTTAATTTTCATTTTTATTGATGCTTTCTGTATTTCATACATCATTTTCCAATTCAGTTCAGGCATATTTCCCTTTCCCTTCCTCCCACCCCACCCCACTCCATCCCAGATCATGCATTCTGCCATAACTGCCCTGCATCTTTCACTCAGTTTTTTTTTTCATTTTTTAACAATAAGTGATAATTTATGAGTACAAGCATCCTTCATGTAAAACCAGTTTGCAAGCAGTTGTGCCCAAACCCACACAGCTCATGGGCCCCACTATCCAGCAGGGGGGGGGCTTGTATGTTCAATCAAATTGATCAAATGAGTGTCCAGACTATATTGCTGTAGTTTCACCGTTCACCCCAATCGCAGCCCTTACATTCTACCACGCCCCCTCTTCTGCAGAGTGGTCCCTAGGCTTAGAAAAGGGGCACAGGTGGATGAGAAGAAAAACAGTCTACTTTCTCTGGAGCTGTTGTCTTGGACTCTGGTCAATTCTGGCTGTTTTCTTTCATGGGCTGACAGTTTGTCCAGGAATAACCTTTCGATCCTACTAATGAAGCACAAGCAATTAGATACATAGGTATTTAAACAGTACTAATTGTTATGGTAGGTTATTTTGGTATAGACACAGATGTTTGATGGTACTTTAATCCATGAATTACATTTTGAACAAGGAGAAATATGATGATGATGATGAGGTCGTTCTCCAACTGTAAATTGGAGCCAACTGTTATAGAGGTAATCTCTTATAAAACTGGTAAAACTGCCTTCTTTAATTGACTAATAGACATAGGAACTGTGAAAAGGATTATTCTGTATTCAGAACCAAATATAATACTAAAGTCTCCTTAAGCTATGCACTTAAGCAAGATATATTAATACAGAAGCTCTGACATCAGCAATGGATTATTCTACGAAGGAGATGTTGGCCAGGGAATCCAAGCCCCCACATTAACATGGGAAAGATGTATTGAGACCACACATGCAAGTGTACAGATGGTCTCTGGAATACCAGAGAGTGTTACCAAAGGCCACTAAACCAATAAAGCAAATATGGGTCTCCTTGAGTCAAGCAAGACTCCTCCGCCAGCACCAGCTACACCTCACCTGCCTGGAAATACTGTGCAGCAGAGGCAGCCATATGCCAGTATATCCCAAATCTAATTGGCTATTAGCTCTCTCCTTGGAGGAATAACCCACGGCTGATGCCACAAGCGTACATCCTCTAATGGTTAGGAGATGTTATAAGCCATCTATAAATCTTAAGTAATGCATGCTGTCCCTCACCCAGCAGTACTGTTTCCAGTAGTTCTCACTCCTGTGCTGGCCCACCACCCATTTCTCTTGCTCCACTCTGGAACCTTGAGAAGACATATATTTTATGAGACTTAATGAATGTATTGGTTTGTTTTATATTGTCATGATAAAACCCTGACCAAAATTAATTTGGGAAAGAAGAGGGCTATCTCAACTCACAGGTAAGAGTCCATCATTAAGGAAAGTCACAGCAGGAGCTCAAGGAAGGAAGCCGGAGGCAGGAACTGATGCAGAGACTTGCTCAGCTACCTTTTTATGGAGCCCAGGTCTATCTGCCTAGGAATAGCACCACCCACAATAGGCTGGGCCCTCCCACATCAATCAGCATTAAAGAAAATGCTTTACAGACATGGACACAGGCCAGGCCGATGGATAAAATTTCTCCATTGAAGTTCCCTCATCTCTGGGTGTGTCAAGTTGATAAATGAGGCTACTAGCTATGATGATGAAGTTTTTTTGGATTATCACTTATAGCTAAAAAATGAAAAAAAAAAAAAAAACCTAGAAGATGCAGACAGTTATGGCAGATACATGATCATGATCTGGGATGGGTGGGGGGGGGGGGGGTGGGGGGGAAGGGGGAAGGGAAATATGCCTGAATCTGATTGGCAAATGATGTATTTATAAAAATGCACAACCATCAATAAAAATTAAAAAAAAAAATAAATAAAAAAAAAAAAAAAAAAAAGATTAAATACACTGAACCCTACCCAAAATAGGAGAGAAAGGAACAGAGGAAACTCTCTTAATAGTTACCTGAGAAATTCTGCATATTTAAGTTGTAATCTAATAGGTTTAAATTAATATAGATGTTTTCCTCTATAAACTTAAGAGTTAATTAAATCTCTGTGGAAAAGGTCAAGTGTAAAGTCAGGAAAAATAAGATATTAAGCAAAGTAGTACATATTTAGAGCAAATAAGAAGAAACATAACCCCAAGAAATAGAAATTTGTATGGAAAAGAAAATAAAGCATGTATGCTTCTCAATTACGATTTTATTTTTATGCAGATTTTATGAGTTTTTTATGTTTCATATGATAAATCTTTTTTTTAATTTTATTTATTTCTGTATACGTATGAATGTACTGTCTGCATGCAAGTCTGTGCACCCGTGTCTTGCAATGCCGCAGAGGTCAGAAGAGGGTGTCGGGCTACCCTGGAACTGGAGTTCTCCTGGAATTGGAGTTTCAGACGGTTCTTGGCCGCCATGTGGGTGCTGGGGATCGAACCCGGGTCCTCTGCAAGAGCGGTTGGTGCTCTTAGCTGCTAGGCCATCTCTCCAGCCCCCATATGATAAATCTGAATTAAATTTAGAACCCATCCACATGTCCCCATGGCCCCCTGCTGGATTTCATATATTTGGTCATATATGTCAAGGTCTATCCAGTCAAGCATTTGCACCCAAATGTCCCTCAGTACCAGTTCATCCACTGGAGTCTTGTCAACCTATCCAGAATCACTCCCTTAAAGAAGATAAATTCTCCCACACCCTGCAATAGTTCTTGGCTGAGTTCTTCAGCCAAGGTTGGGCCCTGCTGCCCTTTTACCCAGTTCTGAGCTGGGTATTTATCTAATTGAGTCTGCATAGGTCTTCTGCATACTGTCACCAGTGTTGTAAGTTCATTTGAGCAAGTTCCCAGTGGCCTGAAATCCTCAGCTACCCTATGTCCATGTACCAACCCAGGCTGTTACCATCTTTCTGTCTCTCTTCCTCAGCAGACCTAAGCCATAAGTAGGTAAGGTTCAATATAAGAATTCTACCCGTGCACTCTCTCATGATCTACAACGTGGCCAGTGGTGGCCTTCTGTGCATCACACTCTCTTAAATTTCACTGGTGAGAACTGAGAAATGTATTAGTCTTCTCTCCACCCCCTGTTCCATGAGCCTTAGCTGTAGAGGTTCTACTGTAGATACGTCACTTAGGACTAGTCTTCTCTCAGACATATAGTCTCTTTGTGTGACCAGTAGCCTCCATCTGTTGCAAAAAGAAGCTTCTTTGATGAGTTGTGTACAGTATACTTATCTGTAAATATAAGGATCCATATTTAGAATATGGTAAGAAATTTCATTTGTCCACAGATATGACATAAATAGGGTTTTCTTTAGAATCTATGATCTCTCCATCCATGTATATTTGCAGCACCACCCATGAGTTCTTTCCCATTGAAAGGACTTTAAGTCTAATTAGATAGCTATGGATTACCCTCCAGATAAAAGTGCCACTACTACACCAAGAGAGATAGTTTGATCTGCCAGTCATTGTGGTTATTAGATTTTATAGCTGGGTTGGACCATTGATTGATTTTCTCCCTTAGCAGCTTGCATCGCATCCTCTAGAAGTACGAGAGGTAGCCAGCCTTCAGGGAGGACGCTTCCAGGTCAGTTCCAGCTCCCCTGCTCTAAGTCCTGTATCTGAAATACGTCCCGTCAATGACAATTTTAAATGTCAATATCAAGCTTTCTTTCCTAGGACTCAGGGAATTTTGAAAACGATAGACAGGAGTATGGTAGAATTCCATACATGAGAGAGGACATTTTAATTATATGAGAAGATAAGGCCGCAAGTGAGTTCATAGACTGGCAGTTGAAGTCCAATGTCACTCTTTGTAATCTAATTGAAACAGACAGGGGAAAAGTGAATAGAAAACCCACCATCAAATCAAATCCTAATTATAAAGAAAAAGTTATGAATTAAAGAAAGAAAATGTTGAATCAGGACAATAGACTTTCTATATATTGAAAAAAGTACCAGAGATAATAAAAGTAAATACAAGCACTACTTAGAGGGGGAAAAGATACTTGTTTTGCCAAAATTTATGGTCATGTTTCCCAATTATTTGTTGGATATGAATTTGGCAATGTACAGCTGAACTTTGTGTCTATAATGTTTTATTTTGAATTTTTTAATTTTATGTGTGTATGCTGGGTGCTGGGGTTGTGTATGGCACATGTGGTGTGTGTGTGTGTATGTGTGTGTGTGTGTGTGTGTGTGTGTGTGTGTGTGTGTGTGTAGTGCATCCATTTGAGTGTGATGGCTGGTAAGGGAGCTGTCTGGATCCACCTGTCTCTGCTTCCCAGGGCTGGGGTTTAAGCCACATGCACATGCTGCCGTGCTGTTTTTTGCATGGGTACAGATTCAGGTCCTTAAAAATTCAATGCAAGCTTTCTTACCCACTGAGCCATTGCTCCACCCCACCATTTTTGAGACCGTGTTTTGTTCAGTAGCTCTGGTTAGCTGAAATTGGCTTTATGGGGCAGGCTGGCCTTGAAATTCTGGCAATTCTCTTGCTTCTGGTACCTGAGTACTGGGATTTTAGGTATGGTCAATTTTTTATACCAAACCAGAGAAATGTAACTAATAGAAAATTGTATTTTTCTGTTGTGTTGTAAAGCTTATATCTAGCTATACAATCCCTTTTTAAATTATTCCTCTTAAAACTTAATATTGACAAAAAACAATAGCAACAGTCATATGTAATGCTATTCATTATGCCGCTTTTGGTATTTTGTACTGTTCCCTTGATTTTTTTTTTTTTTTTTTGTTGGTCTTGTTGAGACAGGGTCTCCCTGTAGTCCCACGCTGTCCGGAACTCACTCTGTAGACCAGGATGCCGTGAATTTACAAAGATCCGCTGTCTTCTTTGCCTCCGAGTGCTAGATTAAAGGTGTGTGCCCACCACGCCCAGCCCCTTGATTTTTTTAAATATAACTGTATTAGTCACTTTTCTGTTGCTTGATAATAGCACCATGACCAAGGAACTTATAAAAGGAAGAGTTTATTTGAGTTACGATTGGTGGTCCAGGGAAGTAGTCCATTGTGGCAGGAGGCATGGTGGCTGGACTGGAGCAGCAAACCGAGGTCACATCTCGAAGACCACAGGAAACAGAGAGGAAGCAAACTGTAGAGCCCGAGGCTTGTTAAGCTCACTAAGCCTGCATTAGTCACTTTTTCTGTTGCTGTGTTAAAGCACCATAACCAAGGAACTTAATAAAAGGAAGAGTTTATTGAGCTTACGATTGGTGGTGCCAGGGAATTAGAGTCCATTGTGGCGGAGGCAATGGCAGCTGGAGACTGGAGCAGCAAACCGAGGGTCACATTTCGCAAAGAGCACAGGAAGCAGAAAGGAAGCAACTGTAGAGCATGAGGCTTGTTAAGCTCACTAAGCCTGCCCCCAGTGACACACTTCCTGCAGCATGGCCACACACCCCAAGACCCTCCAAAACAGCACCATCAACTGGAGACAAACTGTCTGAATACCTAGACCTATGGGGGACACACATTCAAACCACCACATTCCATTCCTGGCCCCCATAGGCTCCTGACCATATAAAATGCAAAATGCATTTAGTCCACCTAAAAAGTCCCCACAGTCTTCACCAGTCTCAATGCCATTCAAAAGTCCACAGTCCAAAGTCTCTTCTGAGACTCAGGCCAATCTCTTAAACTGTAAGCTCCTGTAAAATCAAAAGGCAAATTACATACTCCCAATGTACAGTGGAACCGAATACACATTCCCATTCCAAAAGGGAGGAATAGAGGCATAGTGAGAAAATACTGGACCAAAACAAGACTGAAAACCAGCAGGACAAACGCCAAGTCCTGTAGCTCCACATGCAACTTCTGGGACTTGACTTCCAAAGGGCTTAGATGGCTCAGCTCTTCCAGCTTTGCTTGTAATATACATCTCTTTCTTAGGCCAGTACCACTCCCTGTATGCAGCTCTCCTTGGCAAATATCTCACAGGTCTGGCATCTCGAATGTCTTCTTGGGGTCTCCGCTGCCAACGAGGCTTCACATTTACAGCTTCACACAATTGCCCATCAGGGCCTACTTTATGCAGGGGCACCCCTGCTGTGCTCTGCCTGGCCTCTTTGGCTCTCTGAAACCGTGGCGGAAGAACTGATGACCCCTTCACTCTTGGGAACTTCATGCCTCTAAAGCCAGCACCACGTGAATGAAACTGCTGAGTTTGGCTGCAAGTTCGAGATGGACTCTCTCCTACTTTAACCACATTTGTCATTTTTCTCTGCCCTAGACTTACTGGAGGATTAGCTGGGTGTGGTCTTGCCCTGAAGGTACTGATTCTTTTGTTTACTTGTAAATCTCCAGGCCTCTTCTTAATGGCTTTAATCTCCTTATGAAAGGGAGCCTCTCCTTCACAAACCTTGGCCCCACCTTTAATCTTCCTAGTGCAGTTTTCATATCCAAACTGTACATTTTGCATTTCTTTCTGCCCCATCTGCTCTTTTTCACTGTAGATCTGTATAATATTCACCATTAAAAGCCATGCCACCATTTCTACATTAGGCTGTCTTGAAATATCCTCTGCCAAAGACATCAGTCCACCGCTTTTCAACTTAGCATCAGGCAAGCATTTGGGCTGTGGGCAAACTGCTGCCAGACTATCAAAATATCCCGGTTGTTGCCTAAGTCTTTATTTTCCCTTGGAACCACATCTTTTGCAGCCATGCTTTCTTCCAGGCCTCCACTAGAATGGCCCTTTAAGCTCTGCTTACAATAGTCAACAGTCTTTCCAGCCCAAAGTTCCAAAGTCTTCCACACTTCTCCAAATATACACATGGTCAGGTTCTTCATAGCAAACAGCCCATTCTCTGGTACCAATAACTGTATTAGTCACTTTTCTGTTGCTGTGATAAAGCACCATAACCAAGGAACTTATAAAAGGAGGAGTTTATTTGAGCTTATGATTGGTGGTGCCAGGGAATTAGAGTCCATTGTGGCAGGAGGCATGGCGGCTGGAGCTGGAGCAGCAAACCGAGGGTCTCATCTTGCAAAGAGCACAGGAAACAGAAAGGAAGCAACTGTAGAGCATGAGGCTTGTTAAGCTCACTAAGCCTGCCCCCAGTGACACACTTCCTGCTGCATGGCCACACACCCCAAGACCTCCAAAAACAGTGCCACCAACTGGAGACAAACGTCTGAATACCTAAAGTCTATGGGGGACACACATTCAAACCACCACAGTCACTACGAGTTTGTCTTTACTAGGCTTCTAGATCTCTATTTTAGAGGTTAATCTAGGTCACATTTCCACCAACATCTAATACAGTTGTTTTAAAATCGTGATGTTCTGCTACTCCCTACATCATAGCCCTCCTGCCATTCACACTAACAGGAGACACAATGGAGATGAATCTGAACTTTGCAATTTGAAACAATCCGGGACCAGATTGTTAAGTCTTTGGTCCAGCATTATATTCAGCTTGATTCAGCTTGCCTAGAACAACGCAAGTGAAAACAGGATAAATGAAAATGGGCTGTATTTACAAAAGATAGACAAGAATGAGAAAAATCATAAATGATATGGCACAATGTGACAGAAGTATGCTCCACTATGATAACACCCTGTACGGTGCATAGTGCCTAGCTTATCTGCATCAGGCACAGAATCTTCATTGTTATAGAAAAGGCCCAGGCAGTGGAGGAAGATGATATTTAAAGGCATGGCCCTGGTAGGTCCACCATGATCCAGGAGCATCCAAAAATGGACTCCATGGGGATAGAGGTGAGAAGAGAATAGGAGGTTGGATGGGTAGGAATATAGGTAAGGTGTAGATCTGGGAGGAGTTGGAAAGGAGGAAACTGGATCAAAAACATTATATGAAACTATAAAATAATTAAGAAAAATGTTTTTTAAACTGGAAGGAGAAAAAGAAAATACACAGCAGTATAGATCATGATACATGACAATATCTAATGAGTGTTCCAGTGCTGGTGTCATTGGGATGGTGAAGGGATTCTTTAAAAGTTCCTTCCTAGCACTTGGGAGGCAGAGGCAGGCAGATCTTTGTGAGTTCAAGGCCAGCCTGGTCTACAGAGCGAGTTCCAGGACAGCTGGGGCTACAGGGAGACCCTGTCTCTAAAAGACCAAAAAAAAAAAAGTTCCTGAACCTATGTAATATGTTTTATCATTTAATAAGGTAACCATAAATGTACTCGACATACAGAAATAACATCTAGGGTTGTGGGTGAAGTTCAGTGGTAAAGCACTTCCTACATCCACATAGCCTTGCATTGATCCCCAGAATAAATAAATAAACAAACAAATAAATAAATAAATAAATAATAGGTAACTGTAGCTCTATTATTAAATGCCAGTTCCTTCTAAGTGAAAAAACAATCAGTAAACATCATGTAAGATGATAGTTCTATTTTGTCTAATTGAATTCTTCCAATTTTCAATGAGTCTTTTCTCAGTTTTGCACTTTCATCGACACATTTTCACAAAGCACTTTCAGGTGCCATCTTTCCCACTGTATTTCCAAAGGTAATTTACTTTCTATTGTGAAGTAGAAAATATTACTTCCCTGTTGTCTCTTTAAATCTGGAAAGAAGATCTCTGTGTGGTGCAGTAGGACTTCTAATGTCCTTTTAAGTCCTCATAATGTAGATTTCATTTTATATAAATTATGCATAATGCTATCAAAAGAATTTCAGAGCAAAAAGAGTTACTTTAAGCAAGGTAACCCAGGCTCAGAAAGACAAATTCTGTATGTTCTTTCTCATATGTGAGCCCCATCCTCTATTAAATAAGCATATCCAAATGGGAATAAATGTGGGTTAAAGCCATGAAATTAGAGATTACTCAATGAGCATGGAACAAAGAATTTTTAGCAGAAACATGGAGAAGACACAGAATAATGTGACCTGAGTACACTGGGGATAAAAACCTGTAAGGTACCTGTAAGGTACTTGTAAGGTACACAGTGGAGGAAGAGGGGACAGAGAGATGAGGGATTGGAGGTGAGGAATTAACCAAAATGAAATATGTATGGAAATCTGGGGCGTGGTAGAATGTAAGGGCTGCGATTGGGGTGAATGGTGAAACTACAGCAATGTAGTCTGGACACTCATTTGATCAACTTGATTGAACAAACAACCTGTCACCCCCCACTGGATGGTGGGGCTGTAGGTGTTTGGGCACAACAGCCTGCAGATAGGTTTTGCATGAAGGATGCTTGTACTCATGGATTATCACTTATAGCTAAAAATGAAAAAAAAACTGAGAGAAAGATACAGGACAGTTTTGATCTGGGATGGGGTGGGGGTGGGGGGGAGGGAAAGGGAAATAAGCCTGAACTGAATTGGAAAAAATGTATGAAATGCACAAAGCATCAATAAAAATTAATTAAAAAAAAAATCTAATACTTTATAAGGTAATTCAAAAATTAAAATTGTCTGTTTGCATGTCATAGCTATTGTGAATAGACCAGCAATAAACACAAATGAGCAAGTATCTTTGTAGTAGGGTACAGAGTTCTTCAGGTATGTACTTAGGAGCAGTAGAACTGGGTCACATGACTAGGACTGTTAATTGCTTTTCTCTCCTAGCAGCTGGCATAGCTCTTTCCCATGTGGAAAGAGCCTATGCCAGCTGCTAGGAGAGAAAAGCAATTAACAGTCCTACCCAGCTCTAAATCCTGTTACCTACAATAACAGTTGACCAAAAAAAAAAAAAAAATGACCCCCTTAAAGGATTCCCAACAGTGTAATAGTGACAATAAACTCTTGGAGATAACCAACAGTTGTCTGATTGGACTTAAGACCAATTCCAGAACCAATAGCTGCAGAGATCAGAGATCCCAGAGGCATACCTATGAATACTATCCAACTGACTTGCAAATACTGATAATCACTAATCAATACAACTCTATTCCCTCATCAAAGAACATTTATTTTGCAGCAGAAGGAGGCTATTATAGGGAACCCCAACTGGTCAATGTACAGAGACTAAGAGACCGTAGAATTCCCATCTCCAGATGGGATATCTATAACACACCTCCTCCCCCCAAGTCTCAGAGAACATTGTGGAATAAGGAATAAAAATGAAAAAAATACTGTAAGAGCCAGAGGACCAGGAAGACTGCTGAGAAATAGTTTCTTCTGGACATGATAGGGATGCTGCCTATACCCATGAACTCTCAACAGCAATGGTTACCTGCACAAGACTACACCAGTCAACATTTCAGGATGGATGGCTGAAGGCTTGACAAGTCCGCACCCCTAGTTGAGGAGTTATAAGCAATCAATGGCTGGTTAAGGAAAGGGGAATCAGTTTTTGCAGGGAATAGCCCCTGATAAGGTCGCTCATGCCCCCGTGAACAGCCGTATACCTATGTGCATATAGACAACATTGAATGAGCTCAATAGGTATTAAAAATGGACTCAGTAGGTACATATATATATATATATATATATAAGTATACATATGTATGTTCGTATATAATGTATATAATAGAAGAGTACATGAAAATAAGAGACACAAAGTCACTAAGGTTTGCTTTCACTGTGGGGATCATCCTTGTGTGCATGCTGAGGGCTGTGCATTTAGACTTTCTCTCTTAGATAAGTCTGGCAATCCTTGAAAACATAATGTATGATCTGAATATATAGAACCAGCACTCCTGAGAGTGCTGCTTCCCAATAAGTTTTTCATTTCCTGATGGAAAACTATCCCTAATTATCTCATTTATGCTCAGATGTTAAAAGCTTTATTTTTCAATAATAATTTATTCACTGAAATTTCCATACATTTATACAATGCATACTAATCATATCCATCCACCACTACCTCCCTCTGATGCCCACTAGAGTTCCCGTCCCCATCTTCCTTCCAGCTTCATGTACTCTGAGTCCAATTACTGGTGCCCATATCCACTAGGGTATGAACAACCTACCAGCAGCCACATTCTCAGTGGAGAGTGACTATCATTCCCTCAGCAGCTACCAACTGCCCATAGCTCCCCTGATAGAAAAAGGGCCTTGGGGGCCCCTCCCTCACCCCAAAAGCACTGTTTATGCATGACTTAGTCATGAAGATCATCTGTACCTCAAATGAAAGCCTAAGAGCTGAGGGAGTAAAGAGGAAGTTGAGGACTAATATTAACTTTCTGTTATTTGGGTATGAAACCATCAACCTACCCCTTTATACAAATTATCTCCTGGATAATTCAATTAAGATGTTTTAATAAATATTCATTGAACACATAACAATATAATGAAATCAAAATGCATGTTTCTAAAACAAAAAGCAAAATAGCCAGCAATTGGGAAATTAAGCAAGGAAGATCACGCAGTACCATGAGGAATGAATTTTTCTCTGGTGAGATGGTATTAAGGAGGGGTCAGGTCACAGGCTTTATCCTTACCTATACAGCAAGGTGCCCTCAGTTTCAACATTCAGACAGAAGGCATCCGAACAAGCTACACTCAGAATGCCTCACCTCCCTGTTCAGTTCATCTCTGAAAATCCAGAATAAATTATCTTCCATCCTTCAGTTGATTTCCTATGGAAATAATTCTATGGGAAGTGTGCTATTTCACAAAATACAAAGAAAAATAAATCTGGGAATGTCTACGATGCCTATTTTGTGACATACCCTTAATATCTAGAATTAAAAACTAGATCCAGGGAGAGAACTATTTTTATGAGAGGTAATACATATGATAATTTGCATGATGCTTTTTTATTGCAGATCTGTGCATTTCCTACAACATTTCTTAGTCAAATTTAGACCCATTCCCCGTTCCTTGCCACCCACCCTGCCAGAGCCCATGCATTCTGCCATACATGTCTTTCATCTTTCTAGAACTAGAAATTAGGTCTAGAAATTGGGGGAAATAAGGGATAGATATGATCATATTTTTGTATATACCTATGAAATTCTCTAAGACTTAAGAAAATGAAAACCATGGAGTACATAATCACTTTGGTTAATATCTATTCATGAGAAAATACATGTAAGTTTGAGATGTTTCCATGGAATGACTCATGGAGTAGATCCTGACAACATTCTGCCCCTCATTCACCATATCCTTTCACCAGTTAAAACAATTTTGCATAAATTTTTATTAAATTTTTGTATAATTCATAAATAGCATCTCAATCTGTCACCTTTATACTGCCTTCTCCATTGATACCCTCCTTCAACCCAGCCCCCCCAACACTGGAATTCATATATTTTGTTATCTGTGCTGAGTCCTATTGTGCCAACTTAATCTCCCTGACCATTCCTCAGTGCAAGTTCATCTACTGAGCTCTTGTCAGTTCCATTGTCTCGTACTTTAAGAAGACCAGCTCTTCCTCAACCAACAGTAATCAGCTGCTAATATTTCTTCAACTGCGATTGGGGTCTTCTGCCCAATTATATATTTCCATGCTGAGTTTTTGTCTGATTGAGCTTGCATGGGTATTGTGCATGCTGACACTGTTGCTTGTGGGTTCATATGAGCAGGGTCCCAGGAGCTTGGAGGATTCTGTTTCCATATGGTTGTGCATCACCTCCTTGGCTCTTACAATCTTTCTGCCCCCTCTTCTGCAATGTTCCCTGAGACCTGGGTGAGTGAAAGTGAATATAGGAGACCTACACATGGACCCACACTCCGTATACTACTAATCTCCATGGTCTGGTCATTTATGACCTTTTGGGTTCCTGGCCCCTTGTTGCATGAGGGAGCCTCCTTAATGAAAGTTTAAAAGTTAATTAGTGTCCTCTTGGCCCCTTCTTCTAGGTTATATGCCTTAGGTGTAGAGATTGCATTGTAGACATACCACTTGGGCTTGGGTAATTCACAGTTACTGTCTGTGTGTTGTGGGACTCTGTAATAGTCTTCATCTGGTGCAAAAGAAGCTTCTTTATCAAGTGGTAGGTGGGATATTCATCTGTAAATATAAGGATAACTATTTTGTTCTTAGGATGAAGTTTCCTTAGTCCAGAGACATGACAGCCGTGAAAACTACTCTAAGATCTATGACTTCTCCTGCCATGTGTATCTGAGTCTGTTTACAGTGGGTTTCCTCCAATTGTTAAAAAAATATTTTTTTGTGCCTTTAATCCTAGCACTTGGGAGGCAGAAGCAGGCAATCTTTGTGAGTTCAAGGCCACCCTGATCTACAGAGTGAGTTCCAGGACAGCTGGGGCTACAGGGAGATCCTGTCTCAAAAAACACCAAAAAAAAAAGAAAATTGTGCATTTCATATAATAGATATTAATCAAACTTAGATGCGCCCCATCTTTACCCTCCATTATCCCTCCACCTGACTTCATGCACTGTGTTACATATGTTAAGTCCTATCCAGTCAAGCCCCCAGATATCCCTCAGTGCAAGTTAATCTACCGGAGTCTAGTCAGCCTATCTAGAGTCTCCCCCAACCCCAAAAAGACCCTCACCATTTTTGGTAAACCTTCTCTCAATATGAAAATACTCCAACCTTGTCAGGCGACTGTCCTAAGGATTGCTGGCACCTATTTTGCCTTCAAGGAGACAGAGGTGGTAGATGGATACAGGGAAACCATGTTGCCTGGACACACCAAGGCAGTTGCACACATGAAACCACAAGATCTAGGGAGGAAAATCCAGGGGGGAAAACCCACCATGTATGGGGGGAAATGAGTACAAAGTTCTAGCCTTAGCTGAGGAACAATTGGCAATTGATAGACTCTAGGAAAGTGGGGGGGTCAGGTTTTCTATAAATGTGTCACACCCGGGTCCTCTGTAAGAGCGGTCGGCGCTCTTAACTGCTAGGCCATCTCTCCAGCGGACCCGGGTTTGATCCCCAGCACCCACATGGCAGCAGAGAACCGTCTGAAACTCCAATTCCAGGAGAACTCCAGGTCCAGGGGAATCCCACACCCTCTTCTGACCTCCGCAGCATTGCACAACACGGGTGCACAGACTTGCATGCAGACAGTACATTCATACACATACAGAAATAAACAAAATTAATAAAAACAATAACAATTAAAAAAATAAATAAATATGTCACACCTAGTTTGACAAGACTCCAAGGAATAGACCACATACAAAAGCATTTGGGGGAACACAAATTAGATTTCAGAAGCCCATAAAAATAATAATAAAGGATATGAAGTCTATAACGGGGTTAGTAGGGTGGGGGTAGGAATCATGGGAGGAATAAGAACTCAAAGAGGAAACCTGGGCTTCAGCTATATTACAAATACTGTAGTGTGTATGTGTGTGTGTGTATACATGTGAATGTGTGTTGTATGCCTGATAGTATGTGTGTCTTTTTCTTAGGTCCTCATGTTTGGACAGTAAGCACTTTATCCATTGCACAATCTCCTCAGCTCCTTGAAGTATTTAATATGGCTTTTAGCTATTTTTATTTTTATCATTTTATTGATGCTTTGTGTATTTCATACATCATTTTCCAATTCAGTTCAGGCATATTTCCCTTTCCCTTCCCCCACCCCATCCTACCCCATCCCAGATCATGCATTCTGCCATAACTGTCCTGCATCTTTCTCTCAGTTTTTTTCATTTTTTACCAATAGGTGATAATTTATGAGTACAAGCATCCTTCATGTAAAACTAATTTGCAGACAGTTGTGCCCCAGACCACACAGCCCATGGGTCCCACCATCCAGTGGGGGGGGGGGATTGTTTGTTCAATCAAGTTGATCAAATGAATGTCCAGACTATATTGCTATAGTTTCACCATTCACCCCAATCGCAGCCCTTACATTCTACCACGCCCCCTCTTCCGCAGATTATTCCCTAGGCTTAGAAAAGGGGCACAGGTGGATGAGAAGTAAAACTGTCCTCTCTCTCTGGAGCTGTTGACTTGGATTCTGGTCAATTCTGGCTGTTTCCTTTCATGGGCTGACAGTTTGTTCAGGAGTAACCTTTCGATCCTACTAATGAAGCACAAGCAATTAGATATATAGGTATTTAAGCAGCACTAATAGTTATGGTAGGTTACTTTGGCATAGACACATATGTTTGGATGATATGTTAATTCATGAATTACATTTTTACCCCCTGATAAATATAACAGGGTCTTACTGTGGCTTATGACATCTCCTAACCTGTAGAGGATGTAGGCTTGTGGCATCAGCCATGGGTTATTCCTCCAAGGAGAGAGCCAACAGCCAATTAGATTTGGGATATACAGGCACATGGCTGCCTCTGCTGCACAGTATTTCCAGGCAGGTGAAGTGTAGCTGGTGCTGATGGTGGAGTCTTGCTTGACTCAGGGAGACCCGTATTTGCTTTATTGGTTTAGTGGCCTTTGGGAACACTCTCTGGCATTCCAGAGGCCATCTGTACCCTTGCATGTGCGGTCTCAATACATCCCTCCCATGTTAACGTCAGGTCTTCGGCAGCAGGGTCTTATCGCCTCTCCTCCTGCAGGTATCCCAACTTAGGGGCAAGGAGCCCTTACCTTTTGTGGGGCCTTGGATCCCCTGGCCAACATCCCCCTGGTAGAACAATCCATTGCTGATGTCAGAGCTCCTGCATTAATATACTTTGCCTAAGTGCATAGCCCAAGGACTTTAGTATTATATTTGGTTCTGAACAGAGTATAATCCTTTTCACAGTTCTTATGTCTATTAGTCAATTAAAGAAGGCATTTTTACCGGTTTTATAAGAGATTACCTCTATAATAGTTGTCTCCAATTTACAGTTGGAAAATGACATCATCATCGTCATATTTCTCCTTGTTCTATGGGGGGGGAGGCAAGAAAGTCATATCAAAACCTTTGTTGCACCTAGAAGGTATAAGTTTCATTAGGACTCATTATAGATAGTTGTTACATGTAGGATCCACAGAAGGGTTCGATGTTTATGGCAATCTGAGGCTTTTCTTCCTTTCAGTGTTCAGACGGGTCAACCTTTCAGTTGCCACTTTTTGGTACATCCTACTCAATGCAAAGCTGTATCTTTTCTTTCTCAGCCGTTAAGTTGGTGACATTTTGTCCTGTTGGAACAAACAAATCTCTTCCCATAGTTAGTTTTAAGATTTGAATTGCAAGGTTCTTGACTAGAAGGTTTCATGTCTGTCTGTACCCCCCCCCCCCTTTTTTTTTAACCCATGAGTCTCCAGAAGACAGTTGTATTATACATAACTATAGGGTGGAATCAAGGCACAGATTTCATCAAATTCACCCATGTTGTTTTGGGTGACTATATATGATTAACTTGGGAAGCAAACTTAATTTTTGCTTTAAATCATCTTAAAGAGAATGCTACAAGGTGATACTGTACAACAGAGAAATTATAGAGAACATTTGTATGTGCCAATCCCAAAGTTATTGCTCTAGAGATTTTGTGTAAAACAAATGTGGACAACAGCAAATTATATCTACATTTAACTCAGATGCATTACCGTTTTTATCAGAGTCTGTAAACCAATGTTGTTTAATATACACATATTTACTTTTACTAAGTCCTAAAACACCATGTATCCTGTAGACAGTGTCTAGGTGAAACTGAGTACTTGCTGAACTCACATCAATTAAATATGCCTTGATTGAATATACATCCGTGTCCCTCTCCCACCCATCCCCCCTTCCCAATTCACCATTTCAGTCCATTTTCTGATGCAGTCTTTCTGTTGTTGTTCTTTTACTATGCATCCCTCTCCATGAGAAATATTTATATCTGGGTTGTTGGTACTAGCATCCACATATGAGGGACACCATTTGTCGTTTGTTTTTCTGGGACTGTGTTACTTCACTTAACATAATGTCTTCCAGCTCCATCCATTTACCTGCAAATTTCATGATGTTGTCCCTCTTTACTGCTGCATAGTATTCCATTGTATACATGTACCACATTTTCTCTATCCACTCGTCAGTTGAAGGGCACCTGGGCTGGTTCCAGCTTTTTGCTATTGTGAACAGAGCTGCAATAAACATAGCTGTGCATGTATCTTTGCAGTAAGTTGTGTCTTGTGGGTATATACCCAGGAGTGGTATGACTGGGTCAAATGGAAGGCTCATTTTGAGTCTTCTAAGGGTTCTCCACACTGCTTTCCATAGTGGCTGTACAAGTTTACATTCCCACCAGCAATGGATGAGTGTTCCCCTTTCCCCACAACCTCTCCAGCACTTGGTATCATTCGTGTTCCTGATCCTAGCCAGTCTTATTGGAGTAAGGTGATATCTCAGAGTGGTTTTAATTTGCATTTCCTTAATTATCAGAGATGTTGAACACTTCTTAAGATGTTTCTCGGCCATCTCTAACTCCTCCTCTGTGAAGTCTCTATTCAGATCTTTGCTCCATCTTTTGAATGATTCATTTGTTTTCTTTCTTCTTTGTTTTTTGAGTAGCTTGTATACTCTGGAAATTAATGCTTTGTCAGATGTATCTGCTGTGAAGGTTTCCTCCCACTCTGTGGGTCTTCTCCTCACTTCCTTTATTGCTTCCTTTGATGTACAGAAGCTTTTGAGTTTAATGAGGTCCCATTTGTCAATTGTCGATCTTATTTCTTGTGCAGCTGCTGTCTGATTTAGGAAGTCTTTTCCTACACCTATGTCTTGTAGTCTGCTGCCAAGCTTCTCTTCTATCACCTCCAGAGTTTGGGGTTTCACGTTGAGGTCTTTGGTCCATCTGGAGTTGACCTTTGTACAAGGTGAGAGGTAGGGGTTTAATTTCATTCTTCTACAAGTGGTGATCCAGTTTTGCCAGCACCACTTGCTGAAGATGCTGTCTTTCTTCCATTGTGTCTTCTTGGCCCCCTTGTCAAATATGAGGTGGCTGAAATTGTATGAGCTCAGGTTTGGATCTTCAGTTTTATTCCATTGGTCAACTGGTCTGTTTTTGTGCCAGTACCAGGCTGTCTTTATGACTATAGCCCTGTAGTATAGTTTGATGTCTGGTATAGCGATCCCCCCTGTATTGCTCTTTTCACTCAGGGTTGCTTTGGCTATTCGGGGTCTTTTGTTTTTCCAAATGAAATTGAGGATTTTTTTTTCCAAGCCTGTGAAGAAACTCTTGGGGATTTTGATTGGGATCGCATTAAATCTGTACACTAGTTTGGGTAGGATGGACATTTTTACTATATTTATTTTCCCAATCCATGAGCATGGGAGGTTTGTCCATCTTCTGATGTCTTCCTCAATTTCCTTTTTCAGGGGTTTAAAATTTTTGTTGTAGAGATCCTTGGTGTCTTTGGTTAGGTTTGTTCCTAGGTATTTTATTGTTTTTGAGGCTATTGTGAGTGGGAAGGTCTCCTTGTAGTCCTTCTTCAATTGCTTGTTGTTGGTGTACAGAAAGGCTACTGATTTTTCTAGGTTTATTTTGTATCCTGCCACTTTACCAAAGCTCTTAATCGTTTCTAGGAGTTTTCTGGTGGAGTTCTTAGCATCCCTTAGGTAGACAATCATATCATCAGCAAAAAGGGATAGCTTGACTTCCTCTTTTCCAATTAGAACTCCTTTAATTTCCTTTTCTTGCCTTATTGCCCTAGCTAGGGTTTCTAGCACTATATTGAAGAGGAGTGGTGACAGGGGGCAGCCTTGCCGAGTTCCTACCTTTAAGGGGAATGCTTCTGTCATTTCCCCATTTAGGATGATATTGGCTGTGGGTTTTCTGTATATGGCTTTGATTACATTGAGGAATGATCCCTCCAGACCAATTCCCTCCAGGACTTTAAACATGAAAGGGTGCTGGATTTTGTCAAAGGCTTTCTCCGCATCAATTGAGATGATGGTGTGGTTTTTGTCCTTCAGTCCATTGATATGTTTGATGATGTTTATTGATTTTCGTATGTTGAACCATCCCTGCATGTCTGGTATGAATCCAACTTGGTCATGGTGGATGATTTTCTTGATGTGAGTCTGTATGCGATTTGCCAGAATCCTGTTTAGAATTTTGGCATCTGTGTTCATTAGGGAGATGGGTCTATAGTTCTCCTTTTTGGTTGTATCTTTCCCTGGTTTTGGTAGTAGCGTAATGCTGGCTTCATAGAAGGAATTTGGGAGAAGTCCCTCCATTTGTATCCTTCTAAACAATTTAAGTAGTAATGGTTGTAAGTCTTTACGAAATATTTTATAGAATTCTGCCGTGAATCCATCCGGGCCTGGGCATTTTTTGGTTGGGAGGCTACTTATTACATCTTCGATTTCTTCCTGTACTATTGGTCTGTTTAGGCTGTCGATCTCTTCTTGGTTGAGCTTTGGTGATTCCCAGGATTTCAGATATTCATCCATTTCTTCTAGGTTTTCAAACTTAGTAGAATATAAGTTTTTGAAGTAGTCCCGTATGATTGTCTGGATCTTTTCATTGTCTGTTGTGATATTTCCCCTTTCATCACAGATTCTATTGATTTGGAGTTGTTCCCTCTTTCTTTTGGTTAACTGGGCTAGAGGTCTGTCTATCTTGTTTATTCTCTCAAAGAACCAACTTTTGGATTCATTGATTTTTTGTATGGTTTTCTTTGTTTCTATTTCATTGATCTCTGCTCTGATTTTTGTTATTTCTTCTTGTCTGCTCCGTTTAGGGTTCATTTGTTGTTGTCTCTCAAGTATTTTTAGCTGCAGTGTTAGATCGTTCACTTGTGCTCTTTCTGTTTTTTTAATGTGGGCACTTAGAGCTATAAACTTCCCTCTTAGGATTGCTTTTAGAGTGTCCCATAGATTTTGCTGTGTTGTTTTATCATTGTCATTCAGTTCCAGGAATGTTTTTATTTCTTTCTTTATTTCTTCCTTGACCCACTCATTATTCAGGAGAGTGTTGTTTAGTCTCCATGTGTTCCTGTAGGTTGTAGGGTTTATTCTGGTGTTGATATTGAGTTTTATTGCACTGTGGTCTGATAGAATGCATGAGATTATTTCAATCTTTTTATATTTGTTGAGTTTTTCCCTGTGTCCCAGTATATGGTCTATTTTGGAGAATGTTCCATGAGGTGCTGAGTAGAAAGTGTATTCTCTGGTGTTTGGGTGAAATATTCGATAGATGTCTGTGAGGTCCATTTGGTGTATTGTGTCATTTAGTTCAGATGTCTCTCTGTTTATCCTTTGTCCTGTTGACCTGTCTAGGGGACTTAATGGGGTATTGAAGTCCCCTAGTATTAGTGTGCTGGGGTTAATCTGTGCCTTGAGATCCTGAAGAATTGTCTTTATAAAGTTTGGTGCACTGGTGTTTGGTGCATATATATTTATGATTGTGAAATCTTCATCGTCAATTGTTCCTTTAATAAAGATGTAATGGCCCTCTTTGTCTCTTTTGATTTCTTTTGCTTTGAAGTCTATTTTGTCTGATATTAGAATAGCCACACCTGCTTTCTTTTTGGTACCATTTGCTTGGAATACTTTCTTCCATCCCTTCACCTTAAGTTGGTGCCTATCATTGAAATTGAGATGGGTTTCTTGTAGACAGCATATAGATGGGTTTTGTTTCCTAATCCATTCTCCCAGTCTATGCCTTTTGATTGGGGAGTTTAGCCCATTAATATTTAAGGTTATAATTGAAAGATGGATGTTGCTTCCTTTCACTTTATTATCCATTTGGACTTCTAGCCTCTGATTTTGCTCCTATGGTTATGTTTTTATTAGTTTCTTTTCCTAGGTGTTTGAGGATTGTTGCTCCTCTCTTCTGCCCTTTGAATTGCTTCAAGTATTTTATGAAGAGTTGGTTTTCCAGACATGTATTCCATCATCTTGTTTATGTCATGGAAGATTTTTCTCTCTCCTTCAAGTATAGTCGACATTTTTGCTGGGTAAAGTATTCTGGGTTGGCATCCGTAGTCCCTTAACACTGGGAATGCTTTGCTCCATGTTCTTCTTGCTTTCATGGTTTGAGGCGAGAAGTCAGTTGTAATTCTGATGGGTTTCCCTTTGTATGTGACTTGTTTTTCTTTTGTAGCCCTCAGAATTTTGTCTTTATTTTGGGCATCTAGCATTTTAACTATAATATGGCGTGGGGTGTTTCTTTTCTGATCTTGTCTGTTTGGGGTCCTATGTGCTTCTTGTATTTGAATGGGTTTGTCTATTTTTAGTTTGGGGAAGTTTTCATCTATTATTCTGTTGAAGATCTGATCAATACTATTCTCTTGAGATTCTTCTCCTTCCTCTATTCCCATGATGTGGAGGTTTGATCTTTTCATAGTGTCCCATATTTCCTGGTTGGTCCACTTTTGTGTATTTTTAAATTTTTCGTAATCTTTATTTGAGCTTTTTAATTGCTCTGTGTTATCTTCCAGATCTGATATTCTTTGTTCTGCTTCTTCCATTCTATTTCTGAGGCTTTTTCCTTTCCTTTCTTCTTGATTGGATGAGTATTCTAATTCCTTTTTCGTTTCATCCTGTGTTTTCTTTAGTACTTCCATTTCCTTTTTGAGCTTCTCAATCTCTTCTTGTTGTTTCTCAATCTCTTCTTGGTGCTCCTTACTAGGTTTGTTTGCTTCCTTTTTCAGTGTTTCTACTTCCTTTCAGAGGTTTTTTTTTCCTCCCTCTAGTTCTTTCTGGAGTTTATCAATCTGTTCCTTTAGTTCTTTCCGATGGTTGTAATTGTATCCCTCTAAGTCCTTTTTGAGTTTTTCATTCTCTCTCTTTAGTTCTCTGAATTCTTCTTTCTTTAATTTCTCTGCATAGGTCTGCAATTATTCCTCTAAGATCTATTCCTTGGGTCTCCTCCAAGGGGTTCCCATTGTAGCTATCTCCTACAGGTTTGGTAGAGCCTGGTGCAGGATTATCCTGTGCCTTTCCCATGTTGTCCCTTCATCATGTCCCTGGCATGTGGGCTTCCCTTTTGTGGTTCAGATCACAAATACCTTTTCACTATGTTAGCGGATGGTTTTGCTTTCCTCCAGATGCTTTTTTTTTTTCCTTTCCTCCTCCTTGTTTATGGAGTATTGACTTGTCTAGTTTTCAGGCTTTCAGTTTTGTTTATATATTGGATATTGGAAGCCAAAGCCCTCTTCTCTTCTTGTTCTGAAGGTTCTCCAAAAAAAGTCCACTTGGATTCTCACTGATTTCTGGCGGTGGCAGTGTGGGGGAGGGGGTATGCCTGACCCAGCCCAGCCCCAGTACCTGCCTGACCGGCCAGCCCGCACAAAGGTGCAGAGGCACCGACCCAAACCCGCCGACCCTCTGGAAAGGGTCCACCCCCAAAAGTACCTCTATTTTTATTTTATGTGAACAAGTGTTATGCCTCCATATATGTAAGTGCACCTGTGTCATGGAGTGCCCACAGATGACAGAGGAGGGTGTCAGATCCCTTGGAACTGGAGTTATAGAGGGTCTGTTAGCCACCATTTGAACCCAAGTCTTCTGCAAGAGTAGCCAGTGCTATAAACCACTGAGCCATCTTTCCAACCCATATTATAATTTTAAATGAGTATTTTGAACGAGTGATAAGGTAACTACATTAGTTTATTTATGATAAAAATATATGATACAATATAAAAAGGTTTCAAAAGATTTTTCTCATGTTTGTTCTTATAGAAGGCATATCTACCCAAACCCACAGCCAAAAGAAAAGACCATCCAATGCAGGGGGATCATGACATGACACGTGCTTACTGGACTTCATTTGGGGGCACAATATTTAAAGCAGAAGCATGTCAGTAAGGGTCCTTCTGCCTAAGGATTTTTTGTAATGTAATGTTTTAATCATAGTCTACCATCAAATATTTTAGGAATAATTTAATGTTTAGATAGTATATTAGTAGCATGCAATAATTACATCATAGGTTTTCAAGCAGAGGCAGTCTATTGCAAGGACCTTTTCTGCTGCCAGTTATTATAGGCTGTTTAAAGTTAGAAAACTGAATAGAAACACTGAATATTGTAGAAATGCACTTTGCTCAGTAACACTTGAATTGTTGCAATATTAGACTACCCATTTGGTTGTTACAGAAAATCCTTAACTGTAATTGATAGTTAATGTTGTAATAGTATATTGTCTGTATTTGTACCTCTAGTAATGGGCTTTATGTGCTAGATTTCAATATCCTTGAGCCTGGGTAAGTGCACAAGCCTTTTTAAAAAGAAACATGGTTTACTTGCACAAAACTGATCAGATTTGAGAGATCGTTAATGCCCTTGAAGTGGTTTTTGTGGGTGTGAAACAAATGGTGAGAATTTGAATTGTTCCCTTATTATAGTATTGAAATTAAGTCTACTTAATCTATCAAATCATGTCCATGCCCTGATTTTATGTACTTGTATCTATCAATAAATATTGTGGGGGAAAAAAACGAAAAAAGAAAAGGCCATAAGCAAAATTTGCTAATGCCTATTTCTCTTTGACCACTGATCTCAGCTGTCCTATTTTCAATCTCAATGATCCACACAAACACACTCTTCTGAAATGCCTTCCCACAGTGTATTACAGCCTGGATTACACAGCCCACCATGAGCAGAATAATTACTAATACGTTGAATCTTCCTTTTGTTCATCCCCAACTTTGTCAGCATGCAGCCCTGGGTAACAGCTTCTACTGTCCCTGACTCTGTCTCCAGATTTCTGAACCAAATTCTACCAATAGAATTCTCTATGAATCTCTAAAATTTGGCTTCATCCCTGTGGTGGTTTGCTGGAACTGCCTTAACAAATCATTGCAAAGTGAGTGGCTTAATCAACAGAGGATACTGTAACTGAAGGTGAGATAGGCTTGGCCCCTTCTGAGTGTTGTGAGGGATAATCTGTTCCCTATCTCTCTCCTAGGCTCTGATGGCTTCTTGGTCATCTTGGTATTCCTAGGCAGAAGAAGCATGGCCCCTGTCTGTGTCTTCCTCACACAGGGTCATTCCCCATAAGCACGTGTGTCAGTGTTCCCCTTTTCATAAGGACATACCTATAGCATATCACAACCTACTCTAGTATGAACTCATTTAAATTAATCAGATCTACAACAGCCCTATCTTTTTGTTAAAAAAGTTTATATTCTAAAGTACTATAGATATTAGGGTTTTACTACATAAATTTAGGGAGGAAACAGACTGAATCCAAAATAATTTCTTTATGTCTAAAGTCAGAAACAATAAGAGATTGTCTTTCAATCTATATTTCAACCTATAAATAACCCTCTATATAATAGGCTTTAGATTCAGTGTATGTATGTGTGTGTGTGTGTGTGTGTGTGTGTAGTGTTTCCAAATAAATCTCCCTTGAACTCAATTTACATGAAGTAAATACATTGTCATTTCTCTTTTGACATGAACTTTTTTTCAGTTAGTGTCTTATTGCCATGTGAAATATTCCAAGTACTTTTTCTCTCTTCTCTCATCTACCTCTTTTTATTGAACTAAAGAACATTATTTCTCACACAATGCAGTCTTGGAATACAACCATAATTGTTTCCCTAATGGATTCTTCTGACTTACAAATGCCAGGTTTATTTTGGCTTGCACATGAAGTTTGATTGCATGCATTCATAATTGAGTTTCCCTTTGATATATTAATAAGAAACATCATATTTCAAGATGATAATTAGTTAGCAAGCTGTGGCAAACATATACAAAGTTATTTATAGATATCATCCACCTTCTTTCTTCATGGTAACATTGTCTAATAAATCAAAGAACTATAAAAGTGACAAACTACACAGAATAAAATCCCTGACTTTTGCTGAAAGTATGGCTTTCATAAGCATCCACCATGCTTATACATTAAGTACACTGGTGCTCCATAATTTGACTCTATAATATTTTTAAATGACTTCACAGATATTATAACATTCAAACATTGAAAGGTGTTAGGGTCCATGTTCTGGTTTTATTTTATGTAATATTCCCTCAGAAGAGGTGTTACTACAAATATAGATACAACATTTCTAGTTTACCATTTACACATTTTTTGAACTGTGGAAAAACAAATTGTCATACAACATGTTTGAACATTTTCATTTCTAAGCATCTGAATATAAATAAATACATGAAAAACATTAGCTGAAATAATTTCTTTTCTGGACAGATTTGCTGAAAGCATCTGGTTGCTCCAAAATACTTAAGTAGAGAGAATTGAAAAACATACAACTAGAGCTCTCTGGTTAGCTTTTATTTGCATTATTTATTATTATCATTATTATTATTACTTCTGTGTCTGTGTGTCTGTATATATACCAGAGGAAAACCACCCACCTCCTTTAGGACAGGGTTTTTCATTGGCCTCATCTTTGCCCATTAATTAGACAGATAAGCTGGTCAAAAAACCCCAGGATCCTCCTGTCTCTACTTCCCATGTGCTAGGATTCCAAGTAGGCAGCATCAAGCCTGGCACTTCTGCATGGTTTCTGAGAATTGAACTCAGATCTTTGTTCTTGTGTCTCAGCCATTGTTGATTTATCCCCCTAGCATTCTGAATACCTTTTAAGAATTTTTTAACCAGTAATTGCAATGGTGGAAGATAGAGGCAGACAAAATAATAGAAAAATGTGCCTTTTGTATAAAATAACTTGAGAAAGTTCTCAAGTGTATACAAAGCCATTGGAAAGGCAGCAAGCCAGCATGTTAAAAGTCATATCTACCTTTTTTCTTATGTTTGCTCTTTTTCATGGTGCAAATCACAGAAGCAATTACCTCTTTGGAAACTACCTCTATTCAAGTCTGTTGACCCATTGATATCATTTTAGGACCAAAAAAACAAAGCAGGGAATGCAATTGCCATAAGGAAAGAGTGCTGGAAACACTTTGCTTTATCATTTCTTGTCAAAAGAAAAAAGATCGCCAAAAATGTCAACAAATTTCTCTCCCAATTTCTCTCTGCTTTTGTGTTGGGAACCTATCCATGCAGGTTAGATCAGGACAACTCATAGAAAGCTTCTGGTTTGTAAATGATGACAGCAGAAGAACCCTTGAAGTGGCTAAAAACTAACAAATACCCTCATACTTTGATTCAAAGTATGTAAGAGTCAGACAGGTCAGTTTCTGTGTATTGACAATAATAAAACAAATAACAAAATAGTAAATGTGAGCATACAGGTTTAAAACTTTCAGACAATTTGTTCATAAAAAGATCACTAAATTGGAGATCTCCCAAGACAATCTGAAGCACAGGTAAGCTCCCCCCCACCCCCAACTGGGATTTCCGAAGGAAGGAGTGTCCGAGTGAATTATTTGGACAAATTTCAGAACAGAAAGGGAACAGTGGGTTGGACTTCCAATAGAAAGCCTAGAGCTTAGAGAAGTAAACATTCCATAAGCAAGGATTAAAGGAGAAAAACAAATCCATCAAACAAACAACGAAGGCATCTGAAGGAGGCAAGCAAAGCAAGCCTTCAATAAAGTGAAGAGGCATTTGGGATTCACATTCGAATACAGGCAAGGAAAAGCCCATATGGCAGGGACACGAATAAGAGATAACATGAGAAAGATGCAGGATAATCCCACACCAAGCTCTACCAATCCTGTGCAAGATTCCTAAAGTGGGATTCCCCCTGGGGATGGCCCAGGACACAGATATAATGGATTAACATATCATCCAAACATATGTGTCTATGCCAAAGTAACCTACCATAACTATTAGTGCTGTTTAAATACCTATATATCTAATTGCTTGTGCTTCATTAGTAGGATTGAAAGGTTATTACTGGACAAACTGTCAGCCCATGAAAGGAAACAGCCAAAATTGACCAGAGTCCAAGACAACAGCTCCAGAGAGAGTGGACTGTTTTGCTTCTCATCCACCTGTGCCCCTTTTCTAAGCCTAGGGAACAATCTGCGGAAGAGGGGCCGTGGTAGAATGTAAGGGCTGCAATTGGGGTGAATGGTGAAACTACAGCAATGTAGTCTGGACACGCATTTGATCAACTTGATTGAACAAACAACCCATCACTCCCCCACTGGATGGTGGGGCTGTGGGGGTTTGGGCACAACAGCCTGCAGATTGGCTTTGCACGAAGGATGCTTGTACTCATGGATTATCACTTATAGCTAAAAAATGAGAAAAACTGAGAAAAAGATGCAGGACAGTTATGGCAGAATGCATGATCTGGGATGGGGTGGGGGTGGGGAGGAGGGAAAGGGAAATGTGCCTGAACTGAATTGGAAAATAATGTATGAAATGCACAAAGCATCAATAAAAATTAAAAAAAAAGAAGTACAATTGTGAACATACTTAAAGAAGTGCAAGATTATAAAGAGCAAATCAAAGAATTAAGAATAGAGAATGAAGAACTCAAGAAGGACCTAGAGAGAGAGAATAACAAACTCTGGAAGGAAGTGGAAACACTGAAAATATTCCATGTTGAAAAGGATAAGGAATCCGGGCTGGAGAGATGGCCTAGCAGTTAAGAGCGCCAACCACTCTTGCAGAGGACCCGGGTTCGATCTCCAGCACCCACATGGCGGCTGAGAACCGTCGGAAACTCCAATTCCAGGAGAACTCCAGTTCCAGGGGATTCCGAGACCCTCTTCTGACCTCCGCGGCATTGCACGACACGGGAGCACAGACCTACATGCAAAACAGTACATTCATACACATAAATAAATAAAACAAAATAAAAAAGAAAAGGATAAGGAATCCAACCAGTGAAGCAAAGAGCTACAGGAAGAGATTGAGAAGCTCCAAAAGGAAGTGGAAATACTAAAGAAATCAGAAGAGGAAATGAAAAATGAAATCAAACACTCATCCAATCAGGAGGAAAGGAATGGAAAAAGCCTCAGAAGCAGAATGGAGGAAGCAGATCAAAGAATATCAGACCTGGAAGATAACACAGAACAACTAAAAACCTCAGGGAAAGATTATGAAAAAATTAAAAATACACAAAAGTGGTACAACCAGGAACTGTGGGACACTATGAAAAGATCAAACCTCCACATCATAGGGATAGAGGAAGAAGAAGAATCCCAAGAGAATGGTATTGACCAGATCTTCAACAGAATAATAGATGAAAATTTCCCCAAACTAAAAAAAGACAAACCCATACAAATACAAGAAGCACATAGAACTCCAAACAGACAAGATCAGAAAAGAAATCTCCACGCCACATCATAGTTAAATGCTAGACACCCAAAACAAAGACAAAATCCTTAAAGCCACAAGAGGAAAAAAACAACAAGTGACCTATAAGGGGAAACCTATCAGAATTAAACTGACTTCTTAGTGCAACTGACTTCTAAGTGCAAACTTGAAGCAGAAGAACATGGAGCAAAGCATTCCTAGTGTTAAAGGCAATAGATGCCAACCCAAGACAAAAAAATGTATAAGTTGAAGGAGAGAGAAAAAACCTTCCATGACATAAACGAGTTTAAAGAATACATGTCCAGAAAACCAACCCTTCAGAGAATATTTGAAGAAACTCAAAGGACAGAAGAAGGAGCAACCATCCCAGGCACCTAGAAAAGAAATCAATAAAGCATAACTGCATAAGTAAAACCTAAACCAAACTGCAAATGGATAATAAGGCAAAGGAAGCAACCACAACCTATCAGTTATAACCTTAATATTAATGGACTAAATTCCCCAATCAAAAAGACATAGACTGGGAGATTAGATTAGAAAACAGAAACCCATCTATATGCTGTCTACAAGAAACAAATCTTACCTTCAAGGACAAGGCCCACCTTAAAGTGAAAGGATGGAAAAAAATATACAAAGCAAATGGTACCAAAAAGAAAGCAGGTGTTGCTATTATAATATCATGCAAAATAGACCTCAAAGTAAAAGAAATCAGAAGAGACAAAGAAGGCCATTACATTTTTATCGAAGGAAAAATTCAGCAAGAAGATTTCACAATTATGAATATATATGCCCAAACTCTGGTGCCCCAACTTTATAAAGACAATTCTCCAAGACCGCAAGTCACACACTAACCCCAGTACACTCAGAGCAGGGGACTTCAATACCCCACTGGCCCTTTGACAGGTCAACAGGACAAATAATAAAACGAGAGACTCTGAACTGAATGATATGATCACCAAATGGACCTCACTGACATCTACCAAATATTCCACCCTTAATACCAGAGAATACACTTTCTACTCAGCACCCCACGGAACATTCTCCAAAATCGACCACATACTGGGACACAAGAAGAAACCTCCACAAATACAAAAAGACTGAAATAATTTCATGCATTCTATCAGACCACAGTGCAATAAAGCTCAATATAACACCAGGTAAGCCCTAATATCTATAAGAACAGGTGGAGACTAAACAACACACTCTTGAATAATGAATGCCAAGGAAGAGATAAAGAAAGAATAAAGCATTCCTGGAACTGAATGACAATGATAATACAACACAGCAAACAACTTGGATACCTTAAAAGCAGTCCAAGAGGGAAGTTTATAGCCCTGGGTGCCTACATTAGAAAAACAGAAAGAGCACAAGTGAATGATCTAAACACAGCTAAAGCACATGAGAGGCAAAAACAGATGAACCCTAAAAAAACACAGGAAGAAATAACAAAAATCATGCAGAGAAGAAATCAATGAAATGAAAAGAAAGAAAATAATAAAAAAATCATGAATCAAAAGTTGGTTTCTTTGAGAGAGATAAACAAGATAGAACAGAACTCAGCCAGTTAACCAAAAGAAAAAGGAAGAACAACTCCAAATCATACAATCCATGATTGAAAAAGAAACCACAACAGAAAATAAAAATCCAAAAAATCATACAGGAATACTTCAAAAACCTATACTCTACCAAGTTTGAAAAACCTAGGAGAAATGGATGAATATCTGAAATCCTGGGAATCAAAAGCTTAACCAGAAGAGATTGACAGCTTAAACAGACCCATAAATAATGAAGAAATTGAAGATGTAATTAGAAACCCCCACTAAACAAAAGCCCAGGCCCCAGATGGCTTCAATCTCGAATTCTGTAAAAACATTCAAAAAGACTTACAACCATTTATTACTGAAATGTTTAGAAGGATACAAACAGAGAGAATCTTCCAAATTCCTTCTATGAAGCAGCATCACTCTATCACCCAAACCATGCAAAGAATACACCAAAAGGAGAACTAAGACCCATCTCTAATGAACACAGATGCCAAAATTCTTAAACAGGTACATGGCAATAGAAATACAGACCCACATACGAAAATCCTCCCAATGACCAAGTTGGATTCATACAAGAGATGCAGGGATGTTTCAACATATGAAATCAATAACATAAAACATCAAAGCAATAATGGATGAAAGAAAAAAAACACACCAATCATCTCAATTGATGCAGAAAAACCTTTGACAAAATCAGCATCCCTTCATGCTTAAAGTCCTACAGGAATTGGATTGGAGGATCATTCCTCAATTATCAAGCCATGTACAGGAACCCACAGCCAATATCATCTTAAAATGGGGAAATGACAGAAAAATTCCCTTTAAAGGTAGGAACGGCAAGCCCCCCATCTACCACTCCTTTTTTTTTTATATATTTTATTAATTTTATTATTTTGTATGTGTTATGAATGTACTGCTGCAATGCAGGCTTGTGCACCCGTGTCGTGCAATGCCGCGGAGGTAGAAGAGAGTGTCGGATTCCCTGGAACTGGGAGTTCTCTGGAATTGGAGTTTCAGACGGTTCTCGGCCGCCATGTGTGTGTGCTGGGGATTAACCTGGGTCCTCTGTAAGAGCGGTGGTGTCTCTTAACCGCTAGGCCATCTCTCCAGCCCCAACACACTCTCTTCAATATAGTGCTTGAAACTTGCTAGGGCAATAAGGCAAAAAAAGGAATATTATTTTTTTTTTTTTTAATTTTATTTTTTTTTTATTTTTAAGGTTTCACAATATAATGACACAGTTGTTGCAGATAAACATTGATGTTACTCAGTATGTCATACAATTAGGTAATTGGTGCATTTTGCAAAGTATCTATGTGCAAATTTTGAACAACCCAAGGTTCCCATAGTCCAGTTGGAGAAGCTGTAGTATGTATACACAGGCATGTTGATCAATCGGAGTCCAGACTATATTCCTAAGTCTCATGATTCACCCCTATCTCTCTGCAGCCCTTACAATCTACCAGCCCTCCTCTTCCCACAATTTGTTCCCTGGGCTTTGGGAAAGGGGCACCTGGGTGAGAAGAAAACAGTTCATATTTTTTGGATGGGTCATTTTGGACTCCAGTCTGTACAGGTTGTTCCCTTCATGGATTGACAGCTTTTCCAGCATGTGATACCCTTTTTAGTCATACTAACACAGCAAGCTATTGGATGTACAGCGATTTAAGCAGTACCAATTATTTATGTTAAGCTAAGCTGTCGATAGACACAGATGCTTTGATGGTATGCTAACTGCAAACTGTGGTTTCTCTATAAAGGGTGACAAGTTCTTATTGTGGTTATAACATCTCCTAACCACAGAGGCATAAGCTGTGGCATCCGCTGTGAGTTATTCCTCCAGGAGAGAGCTAATAGCCAAATAGATTTGGGATTTATATATATATATATAGACCTTGGCTGCCACTGTTGCACAGTATCTCCAGGCTGTTGAGTTGTAGCTGATATTTACGGAGGAGTCTTGTTTGTCTCAGGGAGACCAATATTTTGCTGTTAGCTTTAGTGGCCTTTGGTAACACTCTCTAGCTTCATTCAGAGGCCAGGTGTACGCTAGCATGTGACGTCTCATAACATTTTTCATGCTCACACCGGTCTTTCGATAACAGGGACTTACTGCCTTTTCTCCTTGCATATATCCCCTCTATAGGCAAAAGGCCTTATAATTTGGGGGGGCGGGTTTGAATCCCCTAGCCAACACTCCTAGGCAGAATAATTCATTGCTGATGTCAGAGCTTTCTGTAGTATATATTTGCTTAATTACACAACTTATAAAACTTTACTTATGGATTGGCTCTAGATAGAGAAATATCCCTTCACAGTTCCTATGCCTTTCAATCTTAATTCATCGTTATGCTGTTTTATAGGAAATTACCACTGTAACAATGGCTCTATTTACAGTTAGGGGTGGTTTCATTACCATCAGTTTTCTTTTCCTAAAAGGGGAGAGGTAGGAAGGTTTCTCAGCATCTGGAAGGTAAACTTCATAGGGCCCATTAACAGTCAACCCCAATATTATCCAGAGAGATGCTCAGTGTCTGTGACTCAGGCAGTCTGAGGTTCCTCATTCTTAGTGTTCGATGGGTCCACCTCCTCTGCTGGCTTCTCCCAGTTCATCCTGCACAGCCAAAGTTGTATGTTTTCAGGCATTTAGATTGGTGATTTTTACCTGTGGGAACATAAAATTCTCCTCCCACTGTTGTTTCAAGTCAGAAAAGTTGAATTATATCAATAGGATTGGAACACAGAGTTTTCCATTTGTATCCCAGAAGGTACTACCCACCATCCCATCTCCTCTTTTTTTTTTTTTCGGTTTTTTATGTTTTGACCTATAGATGCCTAATTGTATTACACATACCCATACAAGGAGCCAAAGGCATAAGCTTTTATTAAATTTACCCAAACTTTCTCATTGACTGTATGCTACTTTTTGGGAAGGACATTTAAGCTAGTTCCTTTAAATTGTCCTACATAGTTAAAGAAGTGTTAAAGGTGATGTTGTGTAATTCAGAAAAAAATGTATATCTTTGTATACCTAACCCAATACAAATTATAAATAAAACAATTAACATTTTATTATTCCCTATTAGTTCAATTGTATTACCATTTCCACCAAAACCTACAACCTAAGTATACTAATCTAAACAATGCACTAAGCCTTAAAATATCCTAAACTTGGTGGATAAAGCTTGGCAGAGTGAGTACCTGCTAAATAAATTTTACCCACATAAACACTTTGCTCTTGATGCTATATGACTGTACTAAGATTCTACTTATTTGGGAAGTAAAAAATTTAAGCTTAATTCCTTTAATTGTTCTACAAGTAAAAGAAAGTGTTACATTGTGATGTTGTATATTTCAGAAAAATATAGAGACCAACCCAATACAAACTATAAATAACAACTAGCATTTTATATTCCCAGTTAGTTCAAATGTCAGTATCTTGCTCCTTTTTTTGCACAAGAAATCTTCATGTAAAACCAATTTGCAAGCAGTTTTGTCCCCAGCCCCACGAGCCAAGGCTCCCACCATCCAGTGGAGGGGCTTGATATGTTCAATCAATTTGATCAATAAGTGTCAGCCTATATTGTCGTAGTTTTACCATTCACCCCAATCCGCAGCCCCTACAATATACCACTCCCCTCTTCCACAGATTGTTCCTTAGGCTTGAGATGGGGGGTACAGGTGGACAAGAAGCACAACACTCTACTTCATCTGGAGATGTCGTTTTGGACTCTAATCAGTTCTGGCTGTTTCCTTTCATGGGCTGACAGATTGCCCAGGGACAGGTTTCAATCCTACTAATGAAGCATAGCAATTAGTATTATACGTATTAAATTGCTAGTACTATGGTAGGTTACTTGGTATTAGACACAGATGTTTGGCTGGTGTGTGTAATCTCTGGATTACTTTTTTTTTCCCGTGAGAGAATGACAAGGTCTTACTGTGGCTTATAAATCTCCTAATCACTAGAATATAAGCTTGTGGCACATCCGAGGTATTCTTCCAAGGAGAGAGCTAATAATCACATAAAGTTGGATATACTCAACATATGGCTGCCACTGCTGCACAGTATCTCAAGCAAGAGTGAGGTGTAGTGATGTTGGTGGAGGAGTTTGCTTGACTCAAGGAGACCAACATTTGCTTTATTGGTTCAGTGGCTTTGGTAACACTCTCTGGTATTTAGAGACCAACTGTATACTTGTAAGTGTAATCTCGATACAATCTTCCCATGGTTTCATCAGGTCATTGACAGCAGGGGGACCTTACCACCTCTTTTATTGAGACTTCTATCCCAGTTTACAGGCAATAAGCCTTAACCTTTTTTGGGGGGAGGGGTTATTCTCCTTGGCAGAATAATCCATCTGCTGCTACTCTTGTATTAATTATATTGAACTCTTAAGAGACTTTAGTATTATTATTGTTCTGAATAGACAATAATCTACTTTTTAGAGTTCTATGTATATTTAGTCAATTAAAGAAAGCAGTTTTTCCAGTTTATAAGAGATTACTCTATAACAGTCAGCTCTAATTTTACTGTTTAAGGATGACTTCATTACCACCCTGTTTTTCTTGTCTATTATGAAAAAGATGGTGAGGAGGTCTCTCATATTGAAACTGTACTGCACCTAGAAGGTACAGTTCATTAGGACTCACTGTAAATAGTGTTACACCTATGGTCCTCAGAGATTGTTGATGCCTGTAGCAGTCTGAGGCTAAGAAAAGGAAATTAAAGGATTGTACTAATTGGAAAAGATGAAATCACAAGCTATCCTTTGCTTGATATTATACGTTTACTAAGGGATGTAAAATATCTCCAAAGAAATAAAGACTCTAGAACTTAAATATTTGGTAAATGAACAATAAATGAAAAAATAAAAAAAAAAAAAAAAAAAAAAAACAAATCAGTAGCCTTTTCTTTACACCAAGAACAAGCAACTGGAGAAAGAATTCAAAGAGACCTTCCCACTCACAATAGCCTCAAAAACAATAAGATACCTAGGAACAAACCTAACCAAAGACACCAAAGACCTCTACAACAAAAATTTTAAACCCTTAAAGAAAGAAATTGAAGAAGACCTCAGAAGATGGAAAAACCTCCCATGCTCATGGATTGGGAAAATTAACATAGTAAAAATGTCCATTCTACCCAAACTCATATAGATTTAATGCAATCCCAATTAAAATCCCCAAGTGTTTCTTCATGGGCTTAATTTCATTTGGAAAAACAAAAGACACAAAATAGCCAAAACGACCCTGAGTGAAAAGAGCTACACAGGGGGGATCTCTATACCAGACTTCAAACTATACTACAGAGCTATAGTCATAAAAACACCCTGGTACTGGCACAAAAACAGACCTGTTGACCAATGGAACAAAACTGAAGATCCAAACTTGAGCACATACAATTTCAGCCACCTCATATTTGACAAGGGGGCTAAGAAGACACAATGGAGAAAAGACAGCATCTTCAACAAGTGTTGCTGCCAAAACTGGATCACCACTTGTAGGAGAATGAAATTAAACCCCTACCTCTCGCCCTGTACAAAAGTCAACTCCAGATGGATCAAAGATCTCAACGTGAAACCCCAAACTCTGAAGGCAATAGAAGAAAAGGTTGGCAGCAGACTACAAGACATAGGTGTAGGAAAAGACTTCCTAAATCAGACAGCAGCTGCACAAGAATTGAGGTTGGCAATTGACAAATGGGACCTCTTTAAACTCAAAAGCTTCTGTACATCAAAAGAAACAATCAATGAAGTGAAGAGAAAACCCACAAAGTGGGAGGAAACCTTCACCTCAGGTACATCTGACAAAGCATTGATTTCCAGAATATATAAACTACCCAAAAAAACAAAGAAGAAAGAAAACAAATGACCTACTCAATAGATGGAGCAAAGAGCTGAACAGAGATTTCACAAGTGAGGAATTGGAGATGGCTGAGAAACATCTTAAGAAGTGTTCAACATCATTAATCATTAAGGAAATGCAAATCAAAACCACTCTAAGATATCATCTTACTCCAATAAGACTGGCTAGGATCAAGAAAACAAACGATACCAAGTACTGGAGAGGTTGTGGGGAAAGAGGAACACTCATCCACTGCTGGTGGGAATGCAAACTTGTAAAGCCACTAATGGAAAGAAGCGTGGAGAATCCTTGGAAGACTTGGAATGAACTTGCCACCTGACCCAGCCATACCACTCCTGGGCATGTACCGACAAGACTCATCCTACCACAGAGATACTTGCACAGCCTTGTTTATTTCAGCTCTCTTCACAATAGCCAGGACCTGGAACCAACCCAGATGCCCCTCAACTGACGAGTGGATAGAGAAAATGCGGTACATCTACACAACTATGCAGCAGTAAAGAAAGTTGACATCATGAGCTTTGCAGGAAAATGGCTGGAGCTAGAAGATATCATGCTGAGTGAAGTAACACAGTCCCAGAAAAACAAACGATGAATGGTATCCCTCATCTGTGGATGCTAGTGCCAATTACCTAGTTAAGTATTTCTTGTGTACAGCCCCTTGAGCTTTTGTCCAAGTAGTTGGGAGTGATGCATATTGGAAACAACAACAACAGAAAGGACTGCATCAAAGAATTGACTGACAGTGAACTTCTGCTCAAATCAGTTAACTTTCACATGGAGAATTTTGAGAAAGACTGAGAAAGAGATGAAAAGCATATTTGGCAGAATGAATGAGCTCTGGTGGGGGGGGTAGAGTGGGGGACACAGGTCTAGATTTGATTAGTTACATAATCTTGTACAAAAATATATATAATAAATAATAATTTAAAAAATCACTAAAACTCCAAATTTCCCTTCAAAAGAGTTATTTAAGGCCTGTCTGAATGATTATTATAGACCCACAAGTGGTCAGTAATATACAGAAGATAAGATGCAGAGTGCTCAACCCTAAATAAGACACCTATCTTGCACCTTCTCCTTCCAAGGCTCACAGATCTTTGACAGAAAGTTTATAAGAGCTAGAGATAGTAGATGAATATAAGGAAGCCATGTTGTTTGGATATCACAGAGGAGTTGCACATGTGAATACACAGCACTTAGGGCAGCATTCACAAGACCTGTGCAAATTCTAGCCAGACAGGTGCCCAGCATGGATGTAGGAGATGGCCAGGAAGCCTCTGTCCTAGCTGAGAACCTATTGGCAATTTATAGATCCTGTGAGAGGGGGATTAGTTTTCCTCACAGGTGTGGTTCCTGTCAGGTTGACCAGACTCCAAGTATCCCAACCACACCCAAGAGCATTTAGCAGACACAGATAAACTTGACAGGCCTTTAAAAAATACAATAATAGATGATATCATGAACTTTGCAAGTAAATAGATGGAACTCGAAGTCATTATGCTAAGTGAAGTAACACAGTCCCAGAAAAAAAAGGCGAATGGTTTCCCTCATATGTGGCTGCTGACACCAAATCCTCAGTTGGCAGGCAAACTGAGCAACTTTATTATTATATTTCATTGTATCTGAAAGCAACTGTGCTGTTGTAATGTGAATCTCTCAACGGGCTCTAGAACTGACCTACCACTTATATTCAGACAATGTAATTACCATATAGGGGTGGAGGATATGCATTCATATTCTAGAGTAATATAAAATTAAAAGGAAAAAAGCCAACCCTAAAACATATTTTGGAATTAACATACAGTTTATTCCCAAAGGTCATAATTTGGATACATATGTGTTATTTAAACAGACATAATTTGGAGTAATACAAAGGGGAGAGAACAACAACAACATAAGGACTGGGTCAAAGAAATGACTGATAACAGTTAAATTCTGCTCAAAACAACAAGCTTCTGAAGAAAAACATCCTTGGAAACACTGAGAGAAAGATGCAAGATATGTATGGCAGAATGCATAAACTGGAGAGGGGGAGAGACAGGGAGAGGAGAATATATCCAAATTGGACTGAAAAATGATGTGTGAAATATACAAAATGTCAATAAAAAAAATAACATAATTTAAAAAATACAATAATACAGGACATGAAGTCAGAGGTATTAGAAATGTGGGAATGAGTTCTATGTAGCGGTAAAGACAGATGACATTGCCTGGCGTGGTGGCGCATGCCTTTAATCCTAGCACTTGGGAGGCAGAGGCAGGCGGATCTTTGTGAGTTCAAGGCCAGCCTGGTCTACAGAGTGAGTTCCAGGACAGCTGGGGCTACAGGGAGACCCTGTCTCGAAAAGACCAAAAAAAAAAAAAAAAAAAAAAAGAAATGTGGGAATGATGAGAGGGAGGGGGTCTGAATATGATCAAAATACATTGATAATACAAAATAAATTCTCAGATCAATGAAATATATTTAAACTTCTTTCTGAGAAAGAGTCACTAAAGGGCATCCCAAGCCAAAAAAAATGTAACTGTTTTCTAGGCATCAGAAATCCTCAGGTTTCCTGCTTGAAGCACTGGGGATTATTTAGAGATTAAGGGCCATTCATTCTATTGAGTGACCACATTCACATAGCCTTGTTATGGAAAAAAGAGGAAGTATCTCTAAATAGGTGGCTAATCCACACAACTTGAATTCCACTCATTCTGTCACTTAAGGTCTATTTTTGATATCTATTATACTGAGTAACAGTTCACTCCTTTAACCAATGAAATTCCTTTTCTAACATTCAGTATGTTAATCTTTATGATCTGCTACTGCCCCAATATAAAATCCTGAATCAGGTGGTATTCTTCTCTCTGGACTTCCAGTAGAATACTACTAAGCCATTTCTGTGTAAATAACCCATTATTCCTAAAGTATGCCATAAAATAAAACTTTTGGAATTAACATATTGTTTATTTTCAGATGTCATAATCTTGGTATATGTGTGGTGTGTATATATGTATATTTTGGAGTGATACAAATTGGTAGGAACAACAACAAAAACGACTGGGTCAAAGAACTGACTGAAACAGTAAACTTCTGCCCAAAACAGTAAATTTCTGCATCAAAAAAAAAAAGTTTTTAAAGACTGAGAAAAAGATGAAAGACATGTCTGGCAGAATGAATGAGCTCTGGTGGGGTGGGGGGCAAGGAAGGGGAAATGGGTCTAGATTTGATTAAGAAATGTTGCATGAAATCCACAAAATTTCAGTAAAATAACTTTTCATAAATTATAAACATTGAAGCATTTTAGCAAGTCTCTAAAATACTGAGATTTCTATGGTGTCCATCAATCTATTTTCTATTATTTTCTTTTTTAGTTTTACATTTTCATGTTTGTACTTTCGTTTATAGTAATATGCATTATTATTTGATTACTTCTTTTTCAGCTTGTAGGTCAGTGTACCTCTGATTATCCATCTTACCCCATTCAGGAAATAAGTGTTCCTTGTCTCTATTCAAAGAAATATTTTCTCTGGAAATAAACTCTAGATTACCTCCTTGAGAGTATTATGACATAAACTTAACAATCCAGGTTCCTGAAGCACACTTATGAGGCTGGTCTAAAGCCTACAATTTTAACATATCACTCCAAACCATGATTCTTATGCAAAATAAATCTGAAACCATATTCTATTTTATATATTGCAAATAAGTAGTAGTAGTATTATGACTGTAAAATATAAAGTTTGTGCAAGTTGATTTTATTTGATAGTTTTAGATGGAGCATCTACTTGCAAGCACATCATGGCATTTTCATAAATATTCAATAACTACAAAACAAATTCTCAGTTACTCATATGTGATTTAACCAGTTGATGGTTATCCAGGCTTCAGTGTCTTCTGCCTTCTTTTTAACTCATTTGAACTCTTTGTACTGGAGTACAAACCACTCATCTTTTGAAACCTGTTAACGAGTTTAATAGCATAGTAAACTATGGTTTGGAAATTTATCTGTGCAATAAATATTCTACCTAAAAAGGACCATCTCTCCTATAGGAAAATAAAGGAGCGAGAGCTATAATATCTACTGATATTATAGATCAGAAATATCTGACAATTATCTGCATGCCAGAAAATAAAATACCATACAATAGCTCTATCACTGCCAGTGAATATTGGTAAACATGTATATAGAAATATAATGCATACAAATGATTACACAAAAGATAAACAATTGTTTCTGGCAAAGGTTCAAGAATAGCATTGGTATCTCCATCCAAAGTTGCAAAGGAATTCAATGAAAAACACAAAAAGAAAACTTTCATCTCAACACATCCGCATAAATTCAGAGGTAGGAAATAAAACATTTGAGCATCTCTAGCACTCAGGTAATACGACTCCCTGCATGACCATATTATCCATCTCCTAGGCCATTTTTTTCATAGGGGTTTCAGAACTCTTCAGACGTGTTATTGCCAAACATAGGCTGACTTCTTGATTATATCAATATTAGGCTTTTTTAATTTCATACAAATTTATATATAGCTGCAAATCTTTGGTCAAACAATGTGGAGGGCACAGATAACCCACTTTCAAAAATTTATGAATAGGACTTGGAAGATTCATAGTGTTCAAATAGAAAATCAAAACGACTTGAATTTTCTCTAATACCTTAATGAATTTATTATATGTGCTATAACACCTTTCTTTTTTTTTTTTTTTTTTTTTTTTTTTTTTTTTTTTTTTTT
>VZQC01012068.1:2397503-2444284 GCA_009823505.1 Rhizomys pruinosus
TGAACTTTTAAGTGTTTGGACATTTTAAGGACTGTGGGGCTTTTAAGGTTGTACTGTCTTAGGTTGTGATTAATGTTAACATCATACTTTGGGGATAAGAACTGGAAAGGTGGTGGTTTAATAGTGATGTGTTTTGTGTGTCAAGTTGACAAGGGGTCAATTGTGCTGGATAGCTTTAGTGTCAACTTGACACACCTGGGTTGAGGGAGCCTCAATTGGGGAATTGGCTCCATTGGATTGGCCTGTGGCCACATCTGTGGAGTATTGTCTTGATGGTCGAGCAGTGTGGGAGGGCCCAGCCCACAATGAGTGGTGCCACCCTGGGCAGGTTGTTGTGTACCATATAAGAAGGCAGGCTGGGCATGAGCCAGGGGAGCAAGCCAGTGAACAGCATTCCTCCATGGCCTGTGCTTCAGCTCCTGCCTCCAGGTTCCTGCCCTGAGTTCCTGCCTTTGTAAGTGATGAACTGTGACCCAGGAGATGTAAGCTGAATAAACACTTTCCTCCCCAAGTTGGTGTCGGTCACAGTGTTTTGTCACAGCAATGGAAGACACAGTAGAACACCCGGCAAGACATGTTCTTCTTATTCAGTCACTATTATGCTTCCTAATCAAGAATGGTTTGTCTTTTGTTTGATTACAGAGAAGCAAATGACAGTTGGGCATTAGAAAGTATGTTTCAAAAAATAGATTCGATTTAATTATGCAAATAACAGTCAATGATAGGAGTCAAATGTAATATGCTTAATTCACATATTTCCTTGTTATTCTTTAATGTCAACTCTCTTTTGAATCTTACTATAATCTTACTATGGTTTCCATGGATTATAGTACTTTAAGAAACCTTTGATTTTGGATATACTCTGACAAAAATAATTTAAGGATTTTAAAAAATATTTTTTTTTATTTCATGTGTATGAATGCTTTGCCTGCATGTATGAGAGTGCTCCTGTGTCATGCAATGCCTGCAGAGGTGAGAAGAGGGCATCAGATCCCCTAGAACTGGAGTTACTGTCATGTGGGTACTGGGAATCAAACCCAGGTCTTCTGCAACAGCAGCCAGTGCTCTTAACCACTGAGCCATCTCTCTAGTCCCAATGATTTTTCAAAAATAACAAATATATATAAGCAAGAGTTTCTTCTAATTTGCTGGAGGAGATTTGAGAGAAAAAAATAAAATCTAAGCATGTGTTTTTAATGTCAAAAGGAAAAAAAGAGTAGAAATAGAAGCTGTGATTTCTGATCATTTTGTACCTAAAGGTTTTATTTCCTTCCCTACACAGACCACAAAGCTGTTTAGATTCTCAATTCAGTCCAGTTCCTTTGACTGACTCACCATGGCTGCTGACAGCGTGATTTAGGGTTCGGTGCACTCTGCTGGACGATGCAGTCCATCACGGCTCCTGAAAGGATGAGCACTTGGTACTTTCCAGGTGAAAAATGGAAAAGTTTCAAAGAATCTAGTTAAATCCCAATTAAATTTAGATCCAAAATTTTATTGTTCCTTTCCTGGTTAAAGGGACTAAATTATACAATAAATTGGCTGTTTCAATTCCAATTTCAAGATCTGGTTCTTACCTATTAAATCACCTAAAGTGCTTTTACAGGTCCACCAAATAACAATCCAACTTGCAGATCTGAAGAGTAATACTTTCTGCTATGCATCTGTTGCCTTCACAGGATAGTCCCATGCTTGTCTCCCACTCCTGGCCTTCTAAATAGTGTTTTATTGTGAGTACTATTCCCTTGCCCAAACTAGTCTTATTTCTGAAAATTGGGTGGTCTTATTGGCTTTTGAGAACAGAGATTTAGTTACTGCGATTCTTTTTAATTGTTATGGGAGGCAGGAGAGGAGAAAAAGGCCAAGTTAATAAAAACAAAAGTGAAGGTCACCTAGAGACAAACAAATGGAGCACAGGAGGGAGATGCTTGAACACTGCTGTGCTCCGCCTACTGCTTTTTAGTTAGAAACAAATGCAAAGTAGCAGGATTTTTCCAATATGCATAGTGTGAATTAAAAATAAAGTAATGAACACAGAATGGGGAATATTTGAGAAAAGGAAAGAGAACAGATAGAGGAGGAGAGGGGCAGGACAGTGTAATAGGGGATAAGGAATATTATCAAAGAAAGCATGCATTATGAAAACATCACAATGAAATCCATTGTCCCGTAACATATGCTAATAAATTAACAACATACAGTCACCCAAAAAAGCTTGGATAAATTTAATGAAATTTACACTTTGATTCCTGCCTATAGGTATGTGTACTACAACTGCCTTTTTGAGACTCATGGGTCAAAAAATAAAAACCTAGAATTTAAAAAAAGGGGGGGATACAGTTATATATTAAACCTTTTTGCCAAAAATTTTTCAATTTAATCTTTAACTATGGGGGAAAGATTTGTATGCTCCTATAGGTCAAAACATCACCAACTTAATGGCTGAGAAAGAAAAGAAGCAGCCTTGCATTGTGTAGGATGTACCAAGAAATACCAGCAGAGAAGTTGGCCCATCTAAGCATTAAAAGGAGGAAAAACCTCAGATTGCTACAGGCATCAAACATCTCTGTGGATCCTATTTGTAACAACTGTTTATAAAGAATCCTAATGAACCTTACCTTCTAGGTGCCACAAAGTTTTAATATGAGAGAATTTCTTACCTCCTTTTCATAGAACAAAGAAAAATATGATGGTAATGAAGTCAATCTCTAACTGTAAATTAAAGCTGACTGTTATAGAGGTTATCTCCTATAAAACCGGTAAAAGCTGCTTTCTTTAATTGACTAACAGACATAGGAACTGTGAAAAGGATTATTCTCTATTCAAAATCACATATAATACTAGAGTCTTTAAGCTGTGCATTTAAGCAAAATATATTAATACAGGAGAGTTCTGATATCAGCAATGGATTATTCTACCAAGGAGATATTGACCAGGGGATCCAAGCCCCCCCCCAAATGGTAAAGGCTTCTTGCCTGTAAACTGGGATACCTGCAAGAAGAGAGGTGGTAAGGCCCTGCTGTCAAAGACCTGATGTAAGCATGAGAAAGATGTATTGAGACCACACTTGCAAGTGTACAGTTGGTCTCTAGTATACCAGACAGTGTTACCAAAGGCCACTAAATTAATAAAGCAAATATTGGTCTCCTTGAGTCAAGCAAGACTCCTCTGTCAGCATCAGCTGTGCCTCACCTGCCTGGAAATACTGTGCAGCAGTGGCAGCCATATGTCTGTATATCCCAAATCTAATTGGCTATTAGCTCTCTCCTTGAAGGAATAACTCACAGCTGATGCCACAAGCTTACATCCTCTAGTGGTTAGGAGATGTTACAAGCCACAGTAAGACCTTGTCATCTTTTACAGAAAAAAACTTAATTCATGGATTAGCATACCATCCAAACATCTGTGTCTATACCAAAGTAACCTACCATAATAATTAGTACTGTTTAAATATCTATATATCTAATTGCCTGTGCTTCATTAGTAGGATTGAAAGGTTATTCCTGAACAAACTGTCAGCCCATGAAAAGAAACAGCCAGAACTGGTCAGAGTCCAAAATGACATCTCCAAAGAAAGCAGACCGTTTTGCTTCTTGTCCATCTGTGCCCATTTTCTAAGCCTAGGGAACAATCCATGGAAGAGGGGCCATGGTAGAATGTAAGGGTTGTGATTGGGGTGAATGGTGAAACTACAGCAATATAGACTGGACACTCATTTGATCAACTTGATTGTACATACAAGCCCCTCCAGCTGGATGGTGGGAGCCTTGGGCTGTGTGGGTTTGGGCACAACTGCTTGCAAATTGGTTTTACATGAAGGATGCTTGTACTCAAAACTTACTACTTATTGTTTAAAAAAAAAGAAATAAATGGAAGTAAATGTAAAAAAAGAAAGGAAAGAGAAAGGAAGAGGAAAGGAGATACAAAATGAGTGGAAAGATATATTTGAACATGTTGAAATGAGTTCTCCTTCAGTGCTAAGGAGATGAATTTTTTTTTGTTATTTTTGAGACATGGTCTCCCTTTAGTACCAGCTGGCCTAGAGCTCACGCTGTAGACCAGGCTGGCCTTGAACTCACAGAGATCTGCCTGCCTCTGCCTCCCTAGTACTGGTATTAAAGACATGTGCCACCATGCCCAGCGAGATGAATTATTTTATGGGTGCTCTTTTGCATAAATGTCTGTATTTGGTATTACATAAGAGCAGAAACTTACCTCTTGCTCTAGACTAAACTGTTAGTTTTCAGTAAATTGACTTTGCTGGAATGGAATCAAGATCTCAGCTTTAAAGCTGGGCATGGGTGTAGCTCAGGTAAAGAACTCTTCTTGCCCATATGTAAAGGCCTTTAGTGCAATGACCAGCAGCACCACAAGGAAAGTGAGCAGGAATGAATATCCACATATTATATTCTTCCACATCCTAGTAGTCACAAAGTCCCTCAGAAGACTGGTCATTAACAAAACCCTTTGGAGTATTACTTTTTAAAATTTTTATTGAATTGTTTTACATTTCATACAATACCTCCTACTTAACCACATCCACCCATAGCCCCCCCCCCCCGGATTTCATACAATCTGTCTTATATGTTAAGGTCCATCAAGTCAAATCTATGTCCCCAGATGACAATCATTGTGACATTGTCCACTGGAGCCTGGTCAATCTATCTAACATCACCCCCTTAATAAATACCAACTCTGAGGCTGGAGAGATGGTCTAGCGGTTAAGAGCGCCAACTGCTCTTACAGAAGACCCGGGTTCGATCCCCAGCACCCACATGGCGGCTAAGAACCGTCCTTAACTCCAGTTCCAGGGGAATCCGACACCCTCTTCTGACGTCCACGGCATTGTACGACACGGGTGCATCAACCTGCATGCAGACAGTACACTCATACACAATAATAATAAATTTAAAAATTTAAAATAAATAAATAAATAAATACCAACTCTGTCATCCAGCAATGATCAGTTGCCAACGGTTCCTCAGTAAGGTTGGAGCTTCTTAGCCATTTCCATAGTTCTATACTGTGTTTTTGTCTGATTCAATTTGCATGGATCTGTGCATGCTCTCACCATTGCTCTGAGAGAATTCTATTTTTCATTGCAGAAAATGCTTAAAAGATACTTATTTTGTATCTATATTTTAAGTCAGAATTGGATATTCTGGGTTTGCAAAAATCTACTTCTGAGATATCATTTAGATAATCTCAATGTGACAATAAGCTTAAAGAAAGAAAACAGACAAGAGAGAAAAGGAGAAAGAAGAAGGAGACATAGTTAATGTTGCCCAGAAAGGAGAGTGGCATGAATATTGCAGAAAATCCCAGATATAAGACAGTAGGAAAGGAGACAAATCATTGCTTTGAATAAATAAGTCCACATCCACTTTCCACTGATAGAAGAGGAGCTGGGTTAGCAGCTATCGAAGTGTGATAATCTTGTCTAATTTCACAGCCAAGAGTTGGAATGTGTTGGCAGCAGCCTAACTTAATATGGTAAAAGAAAATCAAAAGGACCAGGTGGGGGCAAAGTGTAGTAAGCTCCTCCAGACCAGCTGAAGAAGTTCAGGTCATGGCAGAAGAATGGAGGTGAGTAGATTGCGAAATCAGCACACAGACACCGAGATAGGGTGAAAAGCAGGAAAGATGTGAGCTCCTGCTAAACTCCATTTAATATGGGAAAGATCAGGCTTTATATATCATCATCCTCTGCTTCTTCTGGAAACGTATCAGGTACTGATCAAACCACCTACTCAGCTGTTGCTTCTGAGCACAAGTTAAGTCTGCTCAATAGACGTGATAAGCACACTGCTGCAGGTGTGTAACACTCTACAGCTGGGTAGTCACTCAGTTGGTAAAATGCTTACTGCACAAGCATGACCTGATTCAGTCCTCAGCACCAATATAAAAAGCTGGCTTGGTGGCAGGTGCTGGGGCTAGCCACTGGGGAGGCAGAGACAAGTGGATGCCTGGGCCTTTCTAACAAGAAAGTCTAGCCTAATCAACAAGCCTTATGTCACAGAGAAAAACCCTGTCTTAAAAATCAAGGTAGATGGCATCTGATGAACAACACCCAAAGTAAACCTCTGGTCTACATACATACAAACACACACACACACACACACACACACACACACACACACACACACGCACGCACGCACGCACGCACGCACGCACACACGCACGCACGCACAGGAACCAAGTAATGAGTTACATTTAAGGACAGATTTACTACAAGTAGAAATCAAACAAGCTTTCCCAAGAGATCCCTGACTCAGGGTGAGCCTTATTATATGACTGTCTCTAAACTGCCACATCCATTTACAGGTCCACCTCTATGAGACATACTTCCTCCATATTTAATGCACTTTTTCCCTTTTCTTAATGTACTTCTAGAGCAAAGACCTCATGTGCCAGAACAACCAAATTAGCCTGACATGCATGCATCTGAGTGTTCTAACAAAAACTTGTTTCCTGCAATAGGTTTAAAGTATATCTTTATTTAGTATTAATAAGAATACATTCTATCCTTAATTTATATGATGTGTAACTAGTACCACATAAAAGTTTTTCTGGAAAAGTGTTCTTTAAATATCCCAAAGGAAAAATGATACATTTTGGAAGATAATGCCATATTTCAAAAGATGTGATTGCAGAATGAAAAAACCCTAGAAGCCAACACATACAATACTAAGAAAAATATAGACCTAGATGATTAATTAGTAAGGGATATGTTACTCTAGAAGCTGTACTGATATAAATGGCAATGCAAGAATATTAATAATGTTGTGCTTCTTTGCTAAGTACCTGAAGCTGTCTCAACCAAGTGCACATTCTTTCTCAGTTCCTCCTCACAGCTACAGATGTGAATGTGGCTACACTGAGCTCTAGCTGCTCACTCATTTACACATCACGATATATGTAGGCAAGGACATTTGTGACAGATCTTCCAACAATCCACTTTAACCATACAAGCATAAATACATAGTATTTAAGAATATTCAGATACTTCTTGCTATACAAAATAATTTTCCTGTTCAGGACACAAAACATTTTTGCCTAACAATTTTATCAAGGAATAGGACCCATGTTTTGCATTTTCAAACAAAATATGATAAAATCAAGCTTTCTCCAGGACTAGCTTCTGCTGCTTTCTGCCAGTGTGATTGCCCCTGTGACTTAGAAAAATCAGGAAAATTCAATTACTGAGTTGAAATCAAGTCTTTGAAATGTACAGTAGAATGCCTTCTGCTTATTGCAGCCACGTTAGGAAATGGTTATTCAAGTCTAATAACAGACTGATTTGATTAAGAGGAGAGAGGAAAACCATTTGCTGAAGCAGGCACTGGTTTGTTATTCACCGATGTCATCTAAAGCTCATCTCTAAACCCACAACCTTGTAAGCCAGAGCTCCTTCATCTTTCTCCATTCCCATCTGTTTGAAAACAGATCCATTTTTTTATTCACTTCATCAAAAATTCTCAAACAGAGAATGGGTATCCATCAATTTTGGGAATAAGTTTACATGATCAGTTAGAACCATTTCAAACTCAAATATATTGATATCCACAGTCATATAGGGGTAGTTGCTAATAATAACATGAAAATAATATTTTGGGACCTTTATATTTCTATAAGTTAACTATGAAATAACAATATTTTATCGCTCTTTTAACTTCCTACAAAACAATCAACAAAAACAACAAACATTTAGAGATCTGTTTCAATTCTGTTGTTAGAAACAAGATACATAGGCCTTGGATGGGAAGTTAAAAGAGTACCAGAGACCAGACAGAAGAAGCATCTAAAGAATCTATATAATGTACCTTATAATTTAGACCTTTGGAGACAAGAACCTAGACTCCTCAATATAATTGTGGATTATTGTCATAATTCATGAGACAACCAACTCATTTGAAACATTTGTTCTTACAAACTTTGGGAATACAGTTATGTTCAATATCTTATAAAAACAAAAGTAATTTCTTCATCAGATCCTTTAATTGAGTGTCAGGAATATTTATGTAAATAAACTGAATCTTACATCAAAAATAGACTATTGTCGAAATAGACGTGAAGCCTGCAAATTTTTTTGTCTTTTTGAGATAGGGTCTCTCTATAGCCAAAGCTAGCCTGAAACTCCCTATAACCAGGCTGGCCTTGATCTCACAGAGATCCACCTACCTCCGCCTCCTGAGTACTAGGTGTGTGTCATCAGCGCTGGCCACCTGTACTCTTTTAACTGAAAAGTAAAAAAAAATAAAATAAAATAAAAAACACCACCTTCCTCAAATCCTAAAACATATTCAGAAATAGCAAAATGGAGATAATTCAGAGACTATTGTTAGCATAGAGCCAACAGCGTTCCCAATACAGTTGTTACAAGAAAATACAGGTGATGAAATAATCATATAGGAAAACGGGAAAGCGGGGTTTGTCTGTCAAGACAGCGGCCACTGGCTGCACGCACCTGCTGACCACTGAAACGTGACTTGCGCGACTGAGTAACTTGATTTTTATTTTATTAATTTTAATTTAAAGATTGATACTTTAAGGTTTTTAAACTTTAAAATTTTTTCTAAAATTTTAAATATGTCAATTTATGATTGCAAACGTAGATTTATGAAACCTCAAATAGATTCAGCATTTATATACATCGTATATGTACATGCTTACGTAGCTGCATGATTGGGGATGCATGTGTTTGGGTGTCCAAGTATGCGCACACATATGTGTGATGGTCAGAGGTCAGGACTGTGTATCTTCCTTGATTGTTCTGTGCCTTATTTTTCAAACTTTATTATTTATTCATTCTTATTTTGTGTATTTGAGTGTTTTGCACACATGTAACTATACCCTGACAGGCCAGAAAAAGGCATCAGATGCCCCAGGAACTGGAGTTAAGGACAGTTGTTAGTTTCCATATGGATGCTGGAAAATGAACCCAGGGCCTTGGCAAGAGCAGCCAGTGCTCAGCCCATGCTCTTAACCGCTGAGCCATCTCTCCCCGACCTCCGCCTTTCTCTTTGATACAGGAGCTCACTGAGCCTCAAGCTCAGTGATTGAATTAGATTGGCAGGCCCATTAGCTCCAAGGATCCATTTGTCTCCATCCCACCAGCACTGGGGTTGCAGATGCATTACACCCTGCCTGACATTTACATGGGTGCTGAGAATCTGAACTCAGGTATTTGTGTTTATGTGGCATTAGCCTTACAGACTAAGCCGAGTCCCCAGACTCAGACCAAAAATTTCTGGTGAAAATTTAGGATATAAATTGAGAAGTTATATAAATGCTAGATTTCATAGAATACCAGTATATCTCATTAATATTTTATATTATTATATGATAGAGTGATGATAGTCATATATATTGGGAAAAATAAAATACTGATGTCAATCTTGCCATTTTTTTCTACTAATGATATGCTTACTAGAGAATTTAAAACTGCACTTGTGGCTGGCATTATGTTTCTGTAGAAAATGTGTGCTGAAGGAAATGGATATGGTTAAAGGTCTGTGTTGAAGGCTTATTTAAGGTGATTGATCTTTAATTTAAAGTGAACCTTTCCATCTTATTGTATTATTTTTATAGCTGTGATTATGTGTGGAGAAGGCACACAATTGAGTTTAGCCAGAGTTGGGTTACTGGGATATTATTACAGCAATGCAAAAGTCAAAGAATTGAGTTGCTTACAACAGTATTATTAAAATATTTGACCACTAAAATCAAGCTATGCAGGAAAAAAGAGGACATGAAAAGTTTATGACAAATGAAAAACAACAAGATGAGTAGATTTCTGGATTTGATGGAGTTGAAACATTGGAGAAAGCTGCTAGAGGAGTAAGAGTGAAAGAAATGATGTAGCTGTTAGCGAGTGCTTGCTTGAAATCAAGGCACTGTAACTTTGGTAACAACGAAGACTCAGATTATGACCATGGAAGTAGTATTGCTGCAGGCCCTCTCCATCTTTGTACTCCTGACAAGACTTCAATGATTTGCACCGAAAGTTGTAACAAGCTACTCAAATAGACATGATTAGACTGTGCAGAGTGAGGACTGTCCCACTGGACCGGGAGTCTCCACCTTTACTTACCCTACCCATGTTTTCCCACATCATTTCCTCATCCCATCTCATACATTAATTCTGATGTGTCTTTCTCCATGCCCACCACCCTCCTTTAAGTGTTGAGGGTTTACTATAACAAAAAGATATTAAGTGTAAAGTTTTGTGACTTGAGATTCAGAGTTGGAGAATTCAGGGTAGGATGAAAGAAGTATCTTTCTCCACCTCAATGTAGATGGCACAGAGGTTTAACAGCTATGCTGTGAAAGTTGTTTATAAATTCTTGTGATTTCAAGGAAATTTTACATTTGGACTAATAAGATGAATGAAACACCAGAGATGAGACTTGTAGCATGCCATTAGGTACGAGAACATATTAGCACAAGGCTTTTAGATTTGTAGACTCTTAATGTAGAGGTGGAGGAAGGTTGACAGAAGAGCCCAGGGTTTCCTGTGGCTAATAACACAGCAGAGAAAAAGGACAGAGAAAATGAGTTCTGTGGTTCTTATGGCAGATTGTGGGGGTGACTCTGAGTACTGAGAGTCTCTGAACAGCTCCACTGTTTCTGCTGTAGAGGCAAAGTTAAACCAAACAGGTTGGTTTAACTCTTCCTTACTGAAATTTTGTTTAAATCGAGAAGTAAAGTCTTCATATGACTATGGCCTTTTCCAGGCTTTCACCTGACCTCTAAGATTTCGCTTATATAATTTGACTTATGGTACGTGATATACAAAATTATGTAATTTTCTGCTGTGCTTGGGGTCGACTTTGGCCTTTGTACATGCTAAGCAAGTACTGTTCCACTAAATTAACTCCTCGGCCCTAAATTTTTATTTTTATACAACTAATTGACATCTTGATTTCGCATTTGTTTTTATTATGTCCCAAAATATTATTGGACTTTCTTCTTGATTTATTTTAAGGGAATTCTTTTATTTATATGTACTGGAGTATATGACAACCTGATACTCTCTACCTTTTAAAGATTTGCTTTTATGATTTTTAATTTTGTGGGTGTGTGCATGCACATGTGGCTGTATGTACAGGAGTGCCTAGAGCCTGGAGGTAACAGAGCCTGGAGCTGGAGTTGTGAAATGACTAATGTGTGTTAGGAACTAAACTCAGTCCTCTGCAACAGCAGTAAGCACTTTTAACACTGAGCCATCTCTCTTTCTGTCTTTTTTTAAATTTTTTTTATTTATTTCTGCATGTGTATGAATGTACTGTCCGCATGCAGGTTTGCGCACCCGTGTCGTGCAATGCCGCGGAGGTCAGAAGAGGGTGTCGGATTTCCCTGGAACTGGAGTTCTCCTGGAATTGGAGTTTCAGATGGTTCTCGGCCGCCATATGGGTGCTGGGGATAGAACCCGGGTCCTCTGTAAGAGCGGTCAGCACTCTTAACCGCTAGGCCATCTCTCCAGCCCCTCTTTCTGTCTTTTAATAGTTTAACCCATGTCCATTTGTTGTGTTAATTATATGTTCAGTGTTGTTTCTTCTACCCTATATTTCCAATTTATTTTCTTTATGTTTGGAGTTTTATCTTATAAATTAAAATAATGCTCCTGTTTATTATTCACAAGCAATTTGGAAGTTGTGCATATTAATATTTTCTGCTAATTTTTACCTAAGAAATATTTTTAAACATATTTTACATTCCCAATAACCTTAAGAATTAAATTTACCTCACATTTTCTTCTCTTTCCCCAGTATTTTCTATTGAGAAAATAATCTGGAATCTCTTCAGTCTCTTTCCTCAGTTCAGTAGGACATTGGACTGTCAAAGGCTTGGTCACACAGTCAGGTAGTTTCCCTGAGCTGGGAGGAAATCATGAACCGTTTGATTCCAAGATATAAAGTATGTTCACTTCCCAAAGTGCCTAAACCAATAAATCACCATTTCTAATATGTGGAGTGCATTCTGCGGTGGGTATAATAAACAAGTTGTGGGAAGCCATTTAGAAGTAAGTTAAAGTATCTTGTACCTGATTAATGTACTGTAATATGGCACATGCTTAATGAAAGAATCATTAACTGGGATATAATTAGATGCTTAATCCAATCCCTAGTCAATCATTTGTTTTTAAATATACCTAAGAGTAAATAACCTCAGCTATTCTGCTTTTTACCTTCATCTATCCACAGTGTGAAGAGAAGGGAATTTATAGCATGTGCATGGAGATATAAGAAATTTGGTATACCAAAATGTTTTTTTTTTTCCTTCCCTAGGAATACTTTCCTTAGGAAATTCTGCAAAGGGTTCTGTATTTGAGTTTATAATTAAATTTGAGTCAAATATTCACCAAGCTACATCAACTTATTAAAGGACTCAGCACTAGGATACCTGTTTAGTCCTCTGTGACACCTGATCTTCAGGAATGCAGCCTTTTGCTTGCCTATCATTGGCTGCTTATTGTCAATGAAATGTATTGCAGAAGTGCTGCTTCATGATATTCTGCTATGACATCCCTAACCTGCTCTTTTTTGTTTCAGCTTTTGATTACAGGTCTTCTAATGTACTTTTTGAAACTGTGATACCTTAGCGTTTGAATGAAAACAAAAGTCAGCTTTAACTTTCAATTCCTCTTTCACCTTCCTTGCTAAGATCTGCAAACAAATATAAACTTAGTGGTATGAATGGGACAAGAAATCACAGCCACCAGTACAGATATTAAAAATCTGGGGCTGGAGAGATGGCTCAGCGGTTAAGAGCATTGACTGCTCTTGCAGAGGACCAGGATTTGATTCCCAGCACCCATATGGCGGCTAAGAACCGTCCTAGGCCAGGTGTGGTGGCACATGCCTTTTATCCCAGCACTCAGGAGGCAGAGGCAGATGGATCTCTTTGAGTTCAAGGCCAGCCTGGTCTTCATAGCAAGCTCCAGGCTAGCTAGGACTAAAAGGGAGACCCTGTCTCAAAAAGACCAAAAAATAAAAATTAAATTAAAAATAAAAATAAAAATCATCCCTCTCCTATGAGAGCTAAGAATCTATTGATATGTAAACATCCTAGGTTCTTTTCTTCAAAACATGTTCTTCTCTCACAAGTATATTCTTGATGAGACTAATGTTCTTTAAGATCTTTCTACAAATGCATACACATCTATCTTTCTCATTCCAAGTCCTTTGTAAGAGGATCTATGGTCCTCGTTACTCTTCTCTGTTTTTATAATTGAAATTAAATGTTTTACTGAATGAACAAGTCATACAACAAATATGAAAAGTGAACAATAGTTGAGTTCCCTGGTTTTCAGTGATTTCAGAAGGAGGCATATGACCTAAAAATGCCAAAATATAATTTCACTATAATGTGTAGTTTTGTTTAGATACCAATGCCTCATTGTCTAGGAGTAAAATGATAGGAGAAATAATTCTCCATGCCCAGCCCAGCTTGTGCTACAAACTCTTTTAAATGAATGAAATACAAATGAATCTCAGACTTGAAAATTCTCTTTCCCATCCAAATACTTGACAAATTAAAGAGTTTTAAATTAAAGAAGACATGATTAATATTAATTCCTTACAAAAGGGAAAAGCAAAAGTATGAACTTTAATCAAATTTACTCTTACAGTGAAAATATGTTAAGCATTTTTCTCTGCAGTGATAGGAGTCAAATCCAGGGACTTGTTCATGCCAGGCAAGCACTTTACCAATGAAATGACATCTCCAACCCTATTAAGCACCTATTACCACAGTTATACTACACAAACACAGGAAAATATAAATAATTGATATCAGCATTAAAAGACAGATGTAAATGGATTTTTTTGTTCTTTTTCGAGACAGGATCTCCCTGTAGCCCCAGCTGTCCTGGAACTCACTCTGTAGACCAGGCTGGCCTTGAACTCACAAAGATCCGCCTGCCTCTGCCTCCCAAGTGCTAGGATTAAAGGCATGCACCACCACGCCCGGCGTAAATGGATATTTTAAGAATATCAATAAAATATTAGGTTTATGAGCCTGTTAGAAAAAGATAAACCAAAAAAAAAAAAGAAAAAGATAAAGATAAACCATTAAATAGAAAAAAAAATTAGAAAGTGGAAGAATTCACAGCAGAAGACATGTAATATATATATATATATATATATATATGTGGCACTAATATAGAAAAAGCTGTTCAATCTTATTAGTAATTTAGAAAAATGTAAACTAGAGCAACATTTTGTCTTCAAACACTGAACTAGCAGAAACTAGAACTATTTATAATGTTAAGACTTTACAAAGATAATTAGAAACAAGAATGTTCACACATGGTTGGTAACAGCAGAAACTGATAAACCTGTTTGGAAGAGCACTCCCCAGCATCTCTGATTTTCCATTTTGAATCTCCCCTACAGAAATACTTCTACAGGACAACAAAGGCTACCATACAAGCATAGCACCATCGTTTGTGATATAGAAAAATTGGATGTAAACTAAATACCCCCAAAAACAGAAATTTAAATTAGGTATTAAACATTCATACCATAGGATTCTATGCAGCCACTAAAAATAATGCAGGCTTTGATTGATTGACTTTCAACTATCCCTAAGACCTAAGTGAAAACTAAAAGCACATTGGAATTTAAATTTTGAATGAAATATCATTTATTAAAAAATCATATGTAGCATTAAATGAATCAATCTGAGGTCTAGAAAGACTCTAAGCTCCCCAAGTACCTGGTACATTCATCTGTTTTGAATGAAATGCTACATTACAAATAGAGAAATGCAATATTAAAGATTCAATATTCCATCTATGGAAAAAGTTCACAGGATAGTCACAAACTTGAAGCTGATATTTCTAGGGACTAGGAGGAAGGAGAATTCATATGTTTTACTTTACATAGTTTTATATTATCTGAATCTATTGTAGTAAATATGCATAATATGCCATTTTTAAAAATAGATTTACATCTGTTATTGTTATGGTCTGTTACAATCACTGGATGAAACAGGCTGTCTTGCTGCTTACATACCAACCAGCTGAAAACTGACTGCAGAGATGTGAGCAGCATCACATATACTTTTGTAAACTAACAGCAGCCAAATTATGCTATAATAATGGATTGATAGTCCATCTAATTCAATTATTAAAATTAATTGTGTATATTCCTGTCCCTCTTGCCTAGAATACAGCTTTGATCACCTGGTAGGCAACAGTGCAGGAGCCAGCTCTTTACACAAATCTAACCTACCAGAGGAAGACCAATGTGATGAAAATCATCATAACCTTAAAAATGATCAAAGATGAGTAGAGGTAATGAAAAGATAACTCAACTCTGATCCTTCAACAGATTTTTTTTCAGATCACCTTTAGAAACTAAAAAGAAAGTGATTTAAAGAAAATAATTTCTGTGGGCCCATAAGGATATATAAAAATGTTTATATTGACAACCTATCTGAAACATTCCATTTTTAGAGTTTGCAGTTATTGACATAAAGATCAGAGAGTATCTATCTACACTCCCAAACAATTTTACAAGGCTGACCAAGTACTGTTGCCATGTTTCCATATACCATGGCTCCTTATCTTGAATGAAAATCCTGTTTCAGAAGTAATGATCGCCCTGTTAAACTGTGGTTGAGACATTGGTGTTCAATAGAGAGTACATTTAGTTCAAGCAATATGTTTTCCAGCACCGTGAACACTAGCATAGAAACCTATTGTGTACCACAAACATATTACTTGGCTATTTTTCCAGCAAAAGGCACTGGAAAACCAAGGGCTCATTTTCCTCATGATCTGTCATCTGTATACTCTATAGACACCTTTTCCGTCCCTATTCAATTGCTGGAAACAAAATGTATTCTCCCATATTGGACTGTAGAAATTGATAAGCTGCCTAGTTACGACTGAAAGATAACAAATGCCAGCAACTTGCTCTAACTTGCCTACATCTTAATCACAGAAAGCTTCCCCTCAAATCTGCAAGCATCCTTATCAAATTTATACAGATACTGAAATTACATGATGCTTTCCCAGATATAGTTTTTATAAAATATTTCTTCACTTTCAGTCAGAAATGTGAAAATATTTTATTTCTCCTTTGAGAGAAAAAGAAGTCTTAGAATACTTTGAATTATACTTTTTAATTGAGCTAAATATTGCAAATTTCAGATTAACTCATACTTTATTGGCATAATGTTCTTGTGAATATGTACAATTTCCCTTGCATTAAGGTGATATTTTAAGTTTCCCAAGTTGTAGAAAAACAAGTCCTTTTCTACACTTGCCTGCCTTGTAACACCATCACTCTCAGACACATACAGCAGCCCTCATTTAACAACAAAGATAGCTCCTGGTAATAACTGTTAATTGGGAAAATTATAGAAAATAAACAGCATAATAAGCCCCAATACATTACTGCAGATGTAGAAACTATAAAAAGGATAATCAAATCACCCTCTGAGGTATTCAGTTGCTTTTCATATTTAAACAGAATTAAAGTAATGAAAACTTTACAATTTTAGACAGAAGAGTGGCTGGCAAAAATATGCTTGCCACTGTTTAATTTGAAGTTTTCTAGCTTATTAAACATTTTCTTTTTGAAATCTAAATTCCCTGAAGCATGGTCAGGCCTGGGCAAGGAAATCTGAAGGCTGATTACCAGACCCACAAAAACCTTATGTATTTCTTTCTATTTTTTTTTTCCTACCCTGCCCCTCTGCATTCATGTTGGCTTCCTCTGTATTGTGAGGTTCCTACCTCCCAAGTCACCAGCCTCTTGGCCCTTGGCCATGGATTGACTGTAGGGGGAGCAAGGAGGGACGTGGGAGGGAGCAGAGCAGTTCCCAAGACTGCCGGAACAGGTCCGAAGAAAGAGACCTGGGAGTTGCATCGTCAAGCAAAACTCATTCATTGATTTATTGCAGGGGTTTAAGCACGTATATATTTTCGCTGGGCTCCTTAACCAGGAGGTGGGCAGGAGAGAGGAGAAGTAATGGCTAGCTCGAATGGCAGGAAAACCACTGTAGCCCCGCAAGGTAAGCCTATGGCTTTTGTCACTTGCCTCCAGAGGACAGTGTGGACAGGCCTCAGGAAGGTAAGACTTGGGAGTGCTACTCTTAAAGCTACATTCCCCTGGGGTTGGGCTGCAGGTGCCTAATGTCCCGATATGAGGAATGGGAGCCACTCTTTTTTTTCTTTAATTTTATTTATTTTCTATGTGTATGAGTGTACTGTCTGCATGCAGGTTTGTGCACCCGTGTTGTGCAAAGCCGCGGAGGTCAGAAGAGGGCGTCAGATTCCCCTGGAACTGGAGTTCTCCTGGAATTGGAGTTAGGACGGTTCTCCACTCTTATCTACTCCCATCCTTCTGGGTTTTCAGGCGTGAAATCTACTAGAAGGTTATCAGGGGAAAATGCCAGCTCTCTTATACTCACCATAATGGATTCGTCCAGCCCCATATATTCAGGTTTTTTTTTTTTTCCTCTTGTAAGATGCCTGCTCTGGTGGTACTCATCCCACACTGAGGTTATAGTTTCAGTGGAAGACAAGGAATTGTTCATTTGGCTGTCTCAGGAGCTCCCTGCTGGACCTCCCCACAGGACTTGAGCTTATGCCTGTATCTACCACAGCAGGGAGATGGAATGACTACAAACAGTGTCATAAATTTAGTTATAGTTTCTAGATCAGGTTATCCAACACAGTCTCTATTCTCCTTAAAGTGAATGGTGTGGTTAAGATTGAATGAAGAGACACTCAACATTATCTGCTGCTCCCTAGGTATCCTCTTCTTTGTATACATGCCTACTTCCCATGAAAACATGTACCAGTGAGTGTGGGTGTTGGTTAACATCAGCATTTGTATGCATTGAGTTCTTACCCATGCTTGACACATGTTGCATAGCTTGTAAGTATTTTCATTAATTAGTGAATGAATGATTTTAACAGTAAATAATAATGAGAAACAAATTTACTGTGAAGTTTTAAAAGTTTCAGTTTTAGAGACCCTTTGCACCAAAGAAGAGCATTCAAATTGTTTATTTGATAATCTACTACAAATTTTACAAAAACAAGATATCTAGACTACAATTACTTAAGCTGCTGACACTGTTCTGGCTTAGTCTTGATAAAATTTCTCCCAGGGTTGAAGTGACCATGAACATTTTGAAAATTTAGCTATTAGAAAACTGAACTCAGAGTTTATTTATTTAGAAATCAGTGAGATGTATTATTTTTTTACTCAGTTCCATGCAAAGTAATATTACTGCTGTGTGGAATGGTTTTGAGAAATACTCCTCACCTCACCATGGCAAATCCCTGCAAAGGTACAGTCAAAGATGCTATGATTGAACATACCCTATGGTACCCAGCCACAAAAGAACATTAAAAGTGAAGGAGAGGGCTGGAGAGATGGCCTAGCAGTTAAGAGCGCCGACCGCTCTTACAGATGACCCGGGTTCGATCCCCAGCACCCACATGGTGGCTGAGAACCGTCTGAAACTCCAATTCCAGGAGAACCCCAGTTCCAGGGGAATCCAACACCCTCTTCTGACCTCCGCGGCATTGCACGACACGGGTGCACAAACTTGCATGCAGAGAGTACATTCATACACATAAATAAAATAAAATAAAATTTTTAAAAAAGTGAAGGAGAAAGAAGGATTGAAAGAGAGAGAGCCAGAAACTTGTTTTCAAACAATTCTTTTTATTATCAGAACCAAAACATTGAGGTAGAAGTTAGTTCTTATCAAGGTCCAATAAAAATAAGCATTCTCTCCTGCAAAAAAATGTCCTTTTGATGATGTTACATGTACCATTCCAAAATTAGCTTCCTATTTTTTTTTCTTTCTTTGAATGGGTTTTGCATGAACCTAAATTTATCAGAATTTCTGTGATCAAAGAAAACAAATGTGTGGCAGTACTGAAAGAGCAAGCTTGAGCAACTAAAACATTAAATAAGTTTGATAGTTTTCCACCAAATTTAGCAACTGTCATAAAAATTTCCAGGCTTTCATCCATAAAAGTTAATGAAAGTTGGCATAGGTCTTGTACTCAATGTCACCACTGCCACAAGATCACACAAGCAAGCTTCCAGTGGCCTGAAAGCCTGTTTTCCTATGTTCATGGACCAACCCTGGCTCTTACAGTCTTTCACCCCTTCTTCTGAAATGGTCCCTGAGCCATGGGTGAGTGAGTTTTAATATAGGAGTCCCATCTGAGGACAGGCTCTCTGCAGCCTCTTATTCTCTAAAACATAGCTGATTGTTACCTTCTCTGTGCCTTTCACTCGGTTGTATAACTAACGAGCTTCACTGGTGAGGACTGAGGGACACACAACTCCCTCTCCACCCCATTCCACTATGATCCATGAGCTTTATACATAGAGTTTCCACCTACATTTGATATGTAGATATGTGACCTAGGTGTGGGCATCTCTCAGATGTATGTTCTGTATGTGTTACCAGTGGTGGAACTGTAGTAGCCTCCATCTGTTGCAAAAAGAAGCTTCTTTGATGAGTGGTATACTTTATATGTGTCTGTAAATATAAGGATCCATATTTAGGATATGGTAAGAAATCTCATTTGTCTAGAGATATGACACAGATATGTTTTTTTCTAGGATCTATGACCTTTCCAGCAATGTATATATGGCTATGGTCCCATTGCCAACCCTGAGTTCCCTCCCATTTAGAGAACCCTAAATCCAACTACATAGCTATTTACCCCCAGATAACAGTGCAACTACTGCATAGAGAGAGTTTGCTGTGCCATTAATTATGGTTACTCTGCTTTAGAACTGGGCTGGACTAGTGATTGCTTTTCTCCCTTAGCAGTTTGCATAATATCCTCTAGAACTATTAGAGCTTCAGTACAAGTAGAAGGCTCCCAGGTCAGTTACCGATCCACTGTTTCAAGTCCTGTGTCTGAATTATGTTATGTCATCAGCAGTAGAGTCTTACTTTTGAGTTCTGGGAGATAACCAAGGGTTCTACCAAAGGAGAACAACAACAAATATGAATATACAGGTATCTCTACAGTAGGATGAGTCCTTTGGGTATATGCCAAGGAGTAGTATAACTCAATCATAGGATAAATTCAGTTTTAGTTTTTTTAAGGGTTCTACACATAATCTTCCATAGGCATTACATGTGTTTTCAATCCCACAAGCAGTGAGTGAGTGTTCCTCTTTCTCTACATCTTCACCGGCATTTGGAGTCTTTTGTTGATTACCCCAGCCTGAGTGGGGTAATATGGAATCTTAAAGTGGTTTTTATCAGCACTTTCTCTAATTACTATGGATGCTGAGCAATATTAAGGTAAACACCTTAGCCATTTTTATTTCTTCAACACAATCAAACAAGGGCCCAGGATGGTGTGAGAGAAGTAAGTAGCAGGCTGACCTTAGCCTCAGAACTGCTGGAGACTGATTCTGGCTGAGTGAAGTGGGGTAGACTTTCCTTAAGAGCTCTAGTTAGGTTGAATAGACTCCAATGGATGAACTTGCACTGAAGGACATCTCAGTGAAGTGCTTGATCAAATGGGACTTGGCATGTATGGCAGAGTGCATGAGGCCAGAGGTAAGGGGCATGGGTGGGAGAGGGGATCTAAATTTGATTAAGAACTGCTGTATGAAATGTACAAAAGCTCAATAAAAATGTTCTAAGAAAAAAATTAATGAAAGTGGGCCAGATACCTGGCTCAGCAGGTAAAGGTGTTGTTGCCAGGCCTGATATTCTGAGTTCAATCCCCAGAACCCACATGGTACAAGGAGAGAACTGACTCCTTTCAACTGTGTACACACACACACACACACACACACACACACACACACATGCACACACACGCACACAATAAATTTTAAAATGAAATAATGACTCGAATGAACTAATGAAAGGGAAAGAAAATTTTATGAACTACTAATAAAAATAAACTTTGCAGCTGGGTGTGGTAGTGCACACCTTTAATCCCAGCACTCGGGAGGCAGAGGTAGGTGGATCTTTGTGAGTTCAAGGCCAGCCTGGTCTACAGAATGAGCTCCAGGACAACTGGTACTCAAAGGGAGACCCTGTCTCAAAAAATACAAAAATAAATAAATAAATAAATAAATAAATAAATAAATAAATAACTTTGCCCAATGGAGTTAGAGGACAGACTGGATTTCCTTTAGTTCTGTTTGTAGAAAATGATATAATTAAAAAAAAAAAAGCCGGGCGTGGTGGCGCACGTCTTTGATCCTAGCACTTGGGAGGCAGAGGCAGGCAGACAGGCAGATCTTTGTGAGTTCAAGGCCAGCCTGGTCTAAAGGGTGAGTGAGTGAGTTCCAGGCCCCGTAGTGAGACTACAGCCTCGGAGACCCTGTCTGCAAAAAGACCAAAAAAAAAAAAAAAAAAAAGAAAATTGATAATATAGAGGATTACGAGATTATGTACTGAACACATGAGAAAAGGATGCAGCAACAGCCTAAACTAAGACCAAGAACTAACTTGTATTCAATGCTTTCTAAAGACTGCAGGCTTTCTTTTTTTATTTTTTTAATAATAGGTCATAAGTAATGAACACAGGCATCCTTCATGTAAAACCAATTTGCAAGTAGCTATGCCCAAACTTATACAACCTGAGGCCCCCATTGTCCAGCTGGAGGAGCTTAAATGTATTATCATGTTGATCAAATATCATGTTTTCTGTAGTAAATCTTAATGCTGCTGCAGGATTAGCCAGATTATACTCCAGCATCTTAGAACCCACTAAATATTAGCAGTTTTTTAGGTTAAAGTTTTATTTCTTGTTCATTCTTCAAATCTGATCAATTGTAATTATTCTGTGTGTGATTGTCACAGAGACAGGAGTCCAGGCCCTCCACCATTATCTCCAGTCACCGTAACAAGGAAAAGGGAAGGAACAAAAGGCACAATGAGTTCTCAACACTTAAACAGGAAGCAACAACTATCATATCAACTGATACTAAGGAATTCATATAGCACTGCCTAATTTCATAGACAAGGACAAAAATACCCTCTGGTTAAAGAAAACACATTACCAAAGGTACTGTCGTCACTAGTGGACATGGAGAAAAACTGAAGCAAGGGGAAACTAAAGATTACACAAGTAGCCGGGCGTGGTGGCGCACGCCTTTAATCCTAGCACTTGGGAGGTAGAGGCAGGTGAATCTTTGTGAGTTCAAGGCCACCTGGTCTACAGAGTGAGTTCCAGGACAGCTGGGACTACAGGGAGACCCTGTCTCAAAAAGACCAAAAGAAAAAGATTACACAAGTAATAAAACACAAAGCTAAAACTCAAGTTTCCATGTTTATAGACCATGCTTCTTTCCCCTTTTATGTAAAATGTTGATGAATCCCTAAGCCCTAAAATAGCAAATTTGAGCTGGCTATTTTGACAGCTCAGTGGGTAAAGGTGCCTAACCACCAAGCCTGACAACCTGAGTTTGATCACAGAACCTTTGTGGTGGAAGAAGAGATCCGACTCTCTCAAGTTGTCCTGTGACCTCCACAGGCATGCCACGGTATATGTGTAAATAAAACTTAAGTGGAAAATTGAATCACTTAAAGCATTGACTCATATTCTTTTTAAAAATATTTTATTATTTTTGTATTATCTGCATAATATGTAAATGCACCCATGTCATGTAATGCTCTTAGAGGTCAAAAGAGGGTGTCAAATCCACTGGAACTGTAGTTACTGACAATTGTATCTGTCATGTGGGTGCAGAGAATCAAACCTGAGTTCTCTGTAGCAGTAGCCAGTGCTGTTAATCACTAAGCCATCTCTCCAACCCCATTTAATATTCTTGGTGAGAAATCATTGAAACAGCAAAACCAACATAGTCTCTAGTTCATTAAACAATATAGCCTTATTGTATTTATCAAACAAATTGTAAAGTATATTTTAACTATAAACAATATAGCTTTAACTATAATTCACTATATTGATTAAACAAATTCTAAACTCTATTCAGAAATTATAATGACTACAACTTTTCATCTGTGGTATGTGATCATACCAGGTTTCTAGATAAAATTAAGAGGAGAAATTCCTGTAATACTGACTGATGTTAGAAATTTCTGGATAAAAAAGGAAAGACCGCCGGGCGTGGTGGCGCACGCCTTTAATCCTAGCACTTGGGAGGTAGAGGCAGGTGGATCTTTGTGAGTTCAAGGCCAGCCTGGTCTACAGAGTTCCAGGACAGCCGGGGCTACAGGGAGACCCTGTCTCAAAAAAAAAAAAAAAAAAAAAAAAAAAAAAGGAAAGACCATCTATTGGGCATTTGAACGGTAGAATTACTCATAGCAAATCATCAGCAATCTGCCTTTTTCTTTCCTTCTCTCCCTCTTCCCATACAACCTTTCATTCTTTTGTAATAAAACGTTACTGCTCTCCTGGTAGATGACAGGTATTACAAACTGTGAAGATAAAAAGGAATCATATCCATCCTGTCCCCCAAGGAATGCACAATTGCAGCCATAAATGAGATGTAGAAATGCAGTGTAAGATTCAATGAGACACACTGAAAAAAAAATCTTGTAAAAGTCTAACTCTTCACACATGCCCAATTTTATCCATCAGGGCTGGGCTGTAACTGCCCAGGATGTGTTTATTATAGCTCCTAGCCTGTGGATTTATTAACACCCTCTCTAATGTGTGAGACCTTTCATTTCACTCACTGATATGTTTACAGCTGACACATACTATCTTTCCTGACTTTTGTACCCTCATTTGTGTACCCTGACACATGGTGTTATAGCTTCATGTCTAGATAAGGTTTCAAGTGTTCTGGCTGAAATAACTCAGAATTATAGTAAAGAGATGCATTTATAACCATCAGGGAACACTGGATCTTGGAGTCTGTGTTCTCTGGCATCTGTTAGTAAATATCTTACTATCTTCAATGGCTTTAGGGCATTCATTGTTTACCTGTGGCACAACAAAAGTATCTCCCGTATATTTTGGGGGAAATTCTATGTCTGGCTTCATGGTTCTGAGAGTTGTTTACAACCATCTGGAAGAAAGTCTTCTTTGGACTTCACATGCAATGATTTGTGTCAGGCTTTTTGTCTCTTATGGTGCATGAAAAGGACAAATGAAAGTCCTTCCCCAAGCAATATCTTTGCCCCTCATAAAAGTTACTCTCCTAAACTCTAATTACTGGCTTGATAGCCTATCTCCATTCTCAGTGCCATAGGTCTTATTTTGCTTTCTTTTTCAATTACATAGTCTCAAGTGCTTTAAGTATTTTATTCTGCTATAGATCCTTCATTCTATAAAAGACAATAAAAGATAACCTCGGTGCTAAGTTACAGGAACTGGCTAGAGTATATATTTTATCTCAATCTTTGCCTTCATTTTTCTCTGTGGTGTAATAAACACATTCAATTTTGGCATGGGCTGCAAGTTGTGAAGGTGGATCTTAAACTATAATCTACACACCATTCTACCTAGTTTCTTTTATAGTAAATGCCACATAATTTTGTTGAAACCATTAACATTTTCAGTTTTATAGAAAGTTTGAGAAAAAGCACAGTGTTTTGTGATGATGCTACATAACAAGATGCCCTCTGAAGCCCTCAGAAGTTAACAACAACATTTATTTCATGTTCTTGGAGTGTGCAGCTCCACAATGTTTAGCATGTCATTTAGGTCTGGGTTTGCCCTGTGTCTCCCATCCTAGGACCCATCTCATAGGAATGGAGCTCATGATGCAGGCCAAGAGCGGTAGGGTGACAGAAGTTCCCCCAATGGAACTTCTCTAAAGCCCTGTCTGCATATGGTATATGTCACCTACCTCACCTGCAATCCATTGACTAACCAAGTTTCATGCCCAGTTCAAAGTCACTAAGGTCAGGAGTTCGGCTTCCATTCCAAGAGCAAGAGCCAAGGCAAAGAGGAAGGGTCAATTGTAACATTGTGACAAAGTAATAGAATCAACCACAAGCATCTCCTGTGCTATGACTTTAGATCTTCTCCACAAGGAAAAGCCTGCATCTGCACCTAAAGACCCAAAAGAGAGAAACACAGGTTGTCCCCATGTGACTGGAGGTAGGAAGTGCTTATGTAGCATCATAAAAAAATAGCTCTTTCCTTTTTGTTTCATTTTTCAGAATTTACACGACACAAAAAATGTTAATTTCAACAAAAACATATATCATCTTTTCTTTTTTTTTAATTTTTTTATTAATTTTATTTATTTCTGCATGTGTATGAATGTACTGTCTGCATGCAAGTCTGTGCACCCGTGTCGTGCAATGCCGCGGAGGTCAGAAGAGGGTGTCGGATTCCCCTGGAACTGGAGTATGAGTGCTGTAAGAACTGCCCTGTTTAGTAATTGTTAATGGAAGTTTCTAATCATGTGTTTTGAGGGGGGAGAAAACAGCTTAATTTATTTAGTGTATGTCTTCGTGATTTGAATTATGGTTTTCTGCTTCTATTTGCCTCTCATGCTCTTCACTTAGGTCCAGTGTAGTATGTACTTGACTGCAGATATCTATAGTAAAGATAGGTATCTATATTACCGTAGTAAATAAACCTTTACTATAGATACCTATAGTCAAGTACATACTAGGCATAAAATCACCTTGTTTACTATTATCTCTTTATTTTATTTTATTTATTTATTTTTATGTGTATGAATGTACTGTCTGCATGTAGGTCTGTGCACCCGTGTCATGCAATGCCGCGGAGGTCAGAAGAGGGCGTCGGGTTCCCCTGGAACTGGAGTTAAGACAGCTCTCAGCCACTATGTGGGTGCTGGGGATCGAACTCAGGTCCTCTGCAAGAGCAGTCTGCGCTCTCAACCGCTAGGCCATCTCTCCAGCCCCTACCATTATCTCTTTCAGCTATTATCCACACTATAGCTGTAGGATAGAGTAAGTGACTTTGATGGTATCTTATGTCAGGCAGAGGCTGCAGCCAGATGGAGGTGGGAGGACAAGCTCCTTGTATATATCAATTGTTTCCTCTTTATCTTTACCATTTTCCTGGGATAAGGTCTAACTATGCATTAAAAGATTTTCCAAATGATATGTATATGTGTTATGTGTGGATGTGGATGTGGATGTGGATGTGGATGTGGAGGCGTGCTCACCTGTTTTGTGAAAGCCAGAAGAGAATGTCAGCTGACTTCTTCCATTGCTCTCCACTTACATTTTGAGACAGTCTTTCATGGAACTAGGAGCCCACCACTTCAGCCCGCCACTTGGGATCTGCCTGTCTCTGATCCCCATTGCTGTGGTTAAAGCCACACATGGCCATGCCCAGCTTTTACAGGATGCCAAGGATTCAGACTCAGATCCTCTTTCTTCTATACAATTCTTTTCTACAACTGATTCTAACATTTTTTTTAATTTTGTGCATTTTATATAATACATCTTAATCAAATTTAGACCTCCCTCTTCCCTCCTTCCCCCCCCCCTCTGCCCTCCATAGCTCCTCCACCACCAGATTTCATACTTTCTGTCATGTATGTTAACTCCTATCCAGATTTTGTATCCAGATGTCCCTCAGTGAAAGTGCATCCAGTGGTGTCTAGTCAACCAATGTAGAATCACTCCCTTATAGAAGATCTACTCTCCCTCACCCTGAAGTAATCAGTGGCTAATAGCTCCTTGACTACCTGCTCCCCATTTCCCTGATTCTATGTGGGGAGGGGTGTCTAATTGAGTCTGCAAGGGTCTTGTACGTGTTGCCACCATTGTTGCACGTTCAAGAGCAACTTTCCAGAGGCCCCAAAGCCTCTATTTCTTTATGTTCATGTACCAACCCTGGCTCTTACAATCTTTCTGCACCCTCTTCTGTAATGGTCCCTGAACTGTGGATATGTGAGGCTTAGTATAGGAGTCCTATGCAGAGACACATACTCTGCAGTCTCTTATTCCGTAAAATTTAGTCAGTTGTGGCCTTCTGTGTGCATCACACTCTGTTGTATGAGGAAGCTTCACTGTTGAGATTTGACAACTACTAATACATCAATCCTAACTTTTAAAATTAACTTATGTATGCTTTTGCCTCACCGGAATTAAAAGTAAACAGTTATTTCTTCAAGCATAGAGCCCATTTCTTCTACTAAAGAGACATACTTGCTATCCTAAAGGCAGATTTAAAATATTTAAATTTGTTAGTTTTTATTGACTAAAGATCACATCCATCTTTTAAATGCTTAACACAGCTTTATATTTATGTTTATTTTTTTCTGGAGTCCACTTTCCTCTGAACCTTAGTGTAATTCCTATTTGCTATAAAACTTTATAGTTTGAAATTATTTTCTGAAATGTTTGATGTAGCTATATATATATATATATGCATATATATTAACCTAACAATAATAGGTATTATGAAAAATAAATACACTGCCAAATACCAACATCTTCAGATAAGAACTGGTAAAGTCATATGAAAGTTCCCAGGTGATAGGTAAGTGCTGATATTTGCATTTGACTTTGGCCAAATAGTCTGTGTTCATTCAGAGTCATTCAAAGATCTGTGTGGCAGAACTATATCCCTAGACCCTATAAGTAGTTTATTTCAGTAATCACAATTATTTTAATGTTTTTATTGATTTGAGAATTCCATACAATATACTTTGAGCCTATTCAGGCCCCCTCTCCTTCTCCACCCCCCCTTTTTTACCCCCACTTCATGTCATCTATTATTACTTGTATTTTGTAATCTTACCAAGTCTAATCTGTGTTTCTTAAATGATCTTGGGTATAGGTCTATCCCTTGGAGTCAAGTCAACCTCTCAGGCATCACACTAGTAAGGAATGCTGACTCACCCTTTCTGAGCATCTATTAATTACCAATAGATTCTCATCTACAACTGGGGTGTCCTGCCCATCTCCCTCATCCATGCTGGGATCCAGTCTGCTACTGACTTCGAAGCTTCATCTCTGCTAGCTAGCTTTTATACTACTAGAAGGTGTTATTAATGCTACTGGCAGATAAAGGTAATCATCAGTCTTGCCCAGCTGTTAAACTCTATGAGCTATAGTAACAACTGGCTTTGCAAAATATTCCCACTGCTGCTATAGTTACATGAATGTTAAGGAAGTAACAAATCATCTTCTAATTGGATTTAAGGTCTTCTTTACAAGAAGGAGTTTATACCTGATACTGTTATCGGGGCCAAAATACTGTAGCTAGACAGGTAACAAGCCATCATGAAGAACTTAGTACTATTATTTTCTTAAACAGACATATTATTAAACTGACTCCTAATGACTTATTGTTATATGCAAATATTAGGGTATCTTTTGGCACTTACCAGAAAAGGTTTTCTTGTAGCAGATGACAATTAACAAAGCATAAGTGGTCAATATGCAGAGAATAAGAGACTGCAGAGTACTGAGCCCTTAGTGGGACACCTATATTATACTCTCTCACCCCAAGGCTCAGGGATCATTGCAGAATAAAGGATGGGAAGTTTATAAAATTCAGAGGTGGTAGACGAATACAAGAAACTGTGTCGTGTTGGCTTGACACCACAGAGTGGTTGTACATATGAACCAATAGCACTTATGACAGCATGCATAAGACATGCACAGTTACTTTGAAGTTTCTTTTACTTTTTCTTCTTCTTTAAGCAAGTAAAGTTTTGTTGTGACTCACAGTTTGAGAATACATTCCTTCTTGGGGTGATGGTGGCAGGATCTTGAGGCAACTTGTCAAATTCCATCCAGAGACAGGAAACAGAGAGTGATGAATGCTAGTGGTTATTTGCTTTCTCCTTAACCCAGGACCCCAGACAATGAATGGAACTGCTCATATTTAGAGTAAGTCTTCCCCTCTCAATTAACCTAAACTAGAACATCCCTACTCAGCATGCTCAGGGATTTGTTTTGCAGGTAATTCTAGATCTTGTCATGTTGGCAATGCTTACCATCACAGGAAATCTTGTTATAAGGAAATATCAGAAAAGTAATTTAATTCAGATATACTTTCTCCTCTGAAAAAAGTCATTTCCATATGATTAAAAAACTTTGTACTTTTCATAATATATATTTTTATGGAATTTTGTGCATTTCATACTACACATCTTAATCATATTTAGACTCCCTCTCCCCTATCTGCTAAATTTCCCTAATGCTGAGATGGAGTAAATGACTAATGACAATCCCTATTCTGTAGAATGTGTAGATGCTATTAACCAAGTGGCATCTTTTTTTTATAAACTAGCCAGTTTATTGTTTTGTAGTAAGATGCAGAACTTGGACCATGCAGGCACCAACACATCTTCTTCCTCACAGCAGTTATAATGGAGATTTTATCAGACTATTTGTTGATTGTAGAAATCAAACAAATCTTAACACTAAATTGGCATCTTACATGGTACCTATCAGCAATGTGCATTTATCCATGGCCTAAAGGTTCAATGATGACAAAGGAATGCCTTCTTTTGCCTTGTTCTTCGAAGAGCAGGCTGATGCAAAGAAGGCAAAAGCACATCAATTCCTCAGATATCTAAGGAAACATGAGGGTAGGATCTGCCTTGCAGTTTATAAGAAGCCTGTTATGAATGAACTGTCCACTCCTGTAAAAGCCCTAGCAGAAGTTCTGGAGCTAGAAAGAAACTTAACCTATAAAAAATTCATAAGATTTTTGACATAATACTTCCATAAACATAAAAGGAATGAAGATTATCAGGGATGTCAACTTTCTTATCAGAAAATGGTAGAGGTATGGGAATAAAAGAAAACCCTGGCTGGATCCTCTTCTACCTCATCAGATCCAAAGATTTAACCAAGGACAATAAAGCAACGAGTCTTATTGTTAGAGGTCACAAAATCATCAGTGTAACTGTCTTCATCATTTCCACTAGCTGAAGACTGATTTCCTTTCCATTTTCCTAGTGCTCATTGTTATTCCTGAATATAATTTTTGCATTTAAAAAAAAAAAGGAAAGAAAACCTAATCTCCCTCACCAGCAGTGATCAGCTGCCAATAGTTCCGCTAATATTGGGGATTCTTAGCCATTTCCCCAGTTTTATGCTGGGTTTTAGTCGGGTTTACATTTGCATGGTTTTTGTGCATGCCATGAATATCGCTATAAGATCATATGAACAAGTTCCCAGAAGCCTGGAAAACTGTTTCCTTGTGTTCAACCATCATTCATTCCTGGCTCTTGTAACCTTTCTGGCGCCTCTTCCTCCATAGTCTCTGAGCCTTGGGTAGCAGAGTTTTAATGTAAGAGTCCTATACAGGCACACAAACTCTGCAGTCTCTTTTTCTCCCAAACTTGGCCAGCTGTGGCTCTCTGTGTTAATCACCATCTGTTTCATGAGTAGCTTAACTGGGGAAAGTTGAGAGATGCATTCGTATTCTCTCTATCCCCATTCCACTACATTCTATGAACATCGGGTATAGATCTTCCATAGTGAATGTATCACTTAAGGCTGGGCATCTCAAAGACACTTATTCTCTGTGCTTGACAAGTTGTGTAACTCTCTAATAGTCTCTATCTTTTGTAAAAAGATGCTTCTTTGATGAGCAGTAAAAGATATACCTGTCTGTAAATAAGGGATTCATATTTAGCATTCAGTAAGAAATTACATTTGTCTAGGAATGTGACAGCATACACAAGACCTGTACATGTATTTTGAAGTTTCTTTATTGCTGAGTAATATTCCATTACATAAGAATACTGAATTTATTTTCTTTAAACAATAGGGAATAGGAATTTGCATTGTTCCTATCTTGGGCTTGTTACAGATAATATTGCCACAACCCTTTGTGTGTAAGTTTTTGTGTGGACATGTTTTCATTCCTTTATGTGCATACCTAGAAGTGAAATTTCTAGGGCTCAGATGTAGTCCAGTTGGTAGAGTATTTGCCTGGCCTACATAAAGCCCTGGGTTCAATCACCAGTACTGCATAAACTCTACTGATACCACATACCTCTCATTCCAGAATTCAGGAGGTAGAGGCAGGTCATTCATGACTACAAAATAAATTTTAAAAGAAGTTTCTTTGATGAGTGGTGTACAGTATAGTTGTCTGTAAATATAAGGATCTGTATTTAGCATACAGCAAAAGATATTATCTGTTTAGAGATGAGACAGAGATAGGGTTTTCTCTAGAATCTGTAACCTCTCCAGTCATGTGTATTACCTTCAAATCTGGAGAGGTAATAAAGGCCTGTGGTAACAGCCTGTGTTATTTGAGGAGTCTCTTGTACTACCCTACCAATAACTCAAAGGCAGGTTTCTTCTGTCTGGCAGTATTTCTTGTTAAATAGCCTTCCGGTATTAACAAGCACTCATGTTCAGATATTATTTTGCACAGTAGCACAACTGGTCACACACAGAGAATATATGTCTGTAGATACTGTGCTCCAAGTGACAAATTGACAGAACCTCTGCACCTAAGGCTCACAGAATATAGTGGAACACAGGGTACAGATAGTACTAATACATCCCTCAGCTCTCATCAACAAAGATCCTTCATGCAACAGTGGGTCATGAACACAAAAGGATACAACCAGCTAAAGTGTAGAGAATAAGAGTCTACAGAGTGTGGGTCCTTGGACAAGACTTCTATATTAAACTTTACTCACCCATGGCTCAGGGACCATTGTGGAAGAAGTGGTGGAAGGATTGTAAGAGCAAGGATTGGTGCATGATCATAAGGAAACAGTCTTCCAGGTCTTTGGGAACTTGTTCATATGATCCTGCAACAATAGTGACAACATGCACAAGACCTATGCTGACTCAGACAAAAACACAACATAGTATGAAAAAGCTCAAGAAAAAATGAACAGGGGCTGGAGAGATGGCCTAGCGGTTAAGAGCCCTGACTGCTCTTGCAGAGGACCCGGGTTTCATCCCCAGCACCCACATGGCGGCTGAGAGCCTTCTTTGACTCCTGTTCCAGGGAAATCCGACGCCTGCAGCATTGCACTACGCGGGTGCACCAACCTACATGCAGACAGTACATTCACACATAAGAAATAAATAAAAAAAATTTAAAAAAGAATAAAAAGACTTTAAAGAAAAAATTAAGAAAGAAAAAAAAAAAAGGCAGCATAGAATGAGATAAATGGGCAGCAGGCCTCAACATGAGCAGAACAACTATTCTGATTCTGCTAGGTGAGAAAGAGTTGATCCCCTTTAGTGACTAACTCCACTGGTTGAATTGTACCAAGGGACATCTGGGTACAAATGCTTGACCAGATGGGCCTTAACATATAGACAGAATGCAGGAAATCCACCGGGGGAGGGCTCCAGGGGATATGGATGGAGGTGGAGGGTTTAAAGTTGGTTAAGATCTATTATATGAGAGGCACAAAAACTCGATAAAAAATGTACATAGAAAGGGGCTGGAAAGTTGATTCAGTGGTTACAAATACCAGTTGCTCTTACAGAGGACCCAAGTTCAATTCTCAGCACCCATATGGCAGGTAACAACCATCTGTAATTCCAGTTCCAGGGGAATCCAACACCTTCTTCTGACTGCAGGCACTGCATGATGAGGGTGCACTTACATATATGCAGGCAATACACTCATGCACATAAAATAAAAAATAATAAATAAAATATTGTTATTTATTGTTTTTTATGTGTATGAGTATACTATCTACATGTAGGTTTGTGCACCCGTGTCATGCAATACTCCAGAGGTCCGAAGAGGGTGTCAGATTCCCCTGGAACTGGAGTTGAAGACAGTTCTTAGCTGCCATGTGGGTGCTGGGAATTAAACCTGGGTCCTCTGTAAGAGCAGTCGGCACTCTTAACCACTGAGCCATCTCTCCAGCCCCATAAATAAAATATTTTAAATATATACATAAAAAATTAATTTGAGGCCAGTCTGAACTGCATGTGACTCCTTCTTTAAACAAAACTGAAGAAAAATAAAAGAATAGAAAAAAGAAGAAATAAAAAGAAAGGAAGGAAGGAAGGAAGGAAGGAAGGAAGGAAGGAAGGAAGGAAGGAAGGAAGGAAGGGAAGGGAAGGAAGGAAAAAAAGAAAACAGAGACTGGAAATTGCTGGGCCATGTTACAGTTAAATATGTTAACGTCATTTTAGAGAAACTCTATTTTAGTTGACTCATTCTTTTTAAAGAACTGCCAAGTTCTTTTCCAAAGTGGTTGCTTTAGTTTAGACTCCCATCAGTAATCAATGGGATTTCTAATCCAATACATCCTTACCAGCATTTGCTCTGTCCTCTTTATTATAGGCATTCTTAATGGGTATAGAATGCTATCTCATTGCCACACACATGTCCCTGGGTGCCAATGATGCAGAGCATCTTTTCTTGGGTACACAATGCCTTCTCTAGAACAGTAACTGCTAGGACCTATTGTCCAGTGTTTCAAATGAGCTATTCATTTCTATGGTTGAGTTGTAAGATAGTATTTTATATTTTATGTGAAATTACCTTATCAAATATGTGACTTGTTAATACTATCCACCATCCTTTAATTTCTAGTCACTCTGTTAATAGAATGTGAAATAAATAGTAGTTATTATGAGTCAACTTTGTTTCCTTTTATTGATTGTACTTCAGATGTTATGTCAAAACTTCATTGCCTAACTCATAAAGCTTTACTACTTTTTTCTTCCAACATTTTCATAGCTTTTGTTTTAGCATTTAGGTTTTCAATTCACTTTGAATTAATTTTTGACATGATGTAAGTAGGAATTCTTTTACTTGTATATAAATCATTATCTTGCGCATACCATTTGTCAAAAGGCTGTTTTCTCCCACTGTGTTACCTTAGCTCTCTAGTTTACAGTGACCAGCAACATATATTGACAACCATTTACTTTTGGACTCTAATTTTATTTACTTTGCTTGTATGTCTGTTCTTATACTACCAGCACATTGTGATCACCATATCTTTGAAGTTATCAAATCTGAGAGTGTGACCAGTAACTTTATTCTTAAGATTGCTTTGACTATTTTAGGTTTCTTCGTCTTCCCTTAATGTTTGAAGTAAATCATCAAAGCTCTTTGTAGCATATTTGTTTTTCTATTTTTGTCTGAATGACAAACAGACTTGTAAACAATTACAGGAAATGAGTATGTGTGCTTGGAGGACTTTCGATCATATGCCTACATTCACATTTAAGTGACTCCTAGTTGTAGATGCTTTCATAAAAATCTTGCTTAAAGGAGAGTATCTGAAAGTTATACTCCAATGAGTTCACAATGCAATTCATACATCAACTTGATAACCAGCGATAGAACAGCTGTAAAATAGCATTGATGTGAAGATAATTATGTTTGGAAGGACTATCTATACAACATCCTAGCAGCAAAAGGAAAAAAGTAAGTTATGGTGCTTCTTATTATCATTTCTTTGAACTTTCAGGAATAAAAACTTATCTTGTGAGTGGAAACAAGCATTTGTTTAAAGCCAGAGAAGACATAGCAAGGTCCTCAGGCCTGGGGGAGGGACTGGCAGGTTCACATTCTGCCCAGTGTGCACAGTCTTTCCTTGCATTTTGAGTTTATTTGGTCCTGGAAGCAGTATGGAGAGCCTACCATGGTGTCCATGGATCTAAGAAATTACATGTTCCTCTCCATCCTAGAAGTTACATAATTATACTGTAAGTCTGGGTCATAATCCAACCTGGGTTAATAGCTGACTTGATAAAGTACTTGCCCAGTAAGCATGAGGATCTGAGTTTGAATCCTTAGCACCCACATAAAAAGCCTATAATGACCCTATTATTCTTTATAATCAGTATTTGATCAGAATTTTGAAAGAATGTGCATGGTGGACATTTCAAAACCAGGGCTTTGTTTCTTTTTTTTTTTTTTTTGGCTCCAGACTTTTTAGGGTACAGTTGCCAAGTATGCCATCAATCTCCTAAAAGCCATTCTTGTTTTAAACTGATTGACCCTCAAGTGTGGAATCCTCAGCCAACTCAGGCGCATTACTGGGTCCCACTGCCATTTCTTAATGATTTATGTGAACTATGATACCTCACAAAAAGCCATGAAACGTCTCTGCATGTGACTTGTTTGTCTTTGATTTACAGTGATATCCTTTCCTAGCCAAGGAAAGTTGCTAAAAAACTTTTCTGAAACATTATGCTTCTCATTCATACACCACAGCCTATGGCTCAGTTATCAGTGACCTCAATTTTCTGCCCTGTTGTTTTTCAAATTAAGAAATGCATACAGGCAGTCTCTCTGCAAAGTCACACATTAAATAACATTACCCAATAGATCATTATCCTGTGTGCACTCTGCCATTGCCGATAGCTACGTGACCTTTTGAATGAAGGAGAGCATTATGAGTCTCTGCTGAGATACTGAAAGCTGTAGCAGACAGCATTCTTTAAGGTCCGCTGGAATGTTTACATTGCTTTACTAAGTGAGGACATGGAGGCTCGGTAAGTGGCCCTCATCAAGGCTTCAGGATGGCCCTGTGATAATAATAAAGAAAGTAAATGAGGACAGTCCTCTTTGGTTCAGTGAGATAAGCACTTATAAAGAAGACTGAGCACTTATGAAATGCTCTGCCCTACATAGAACATAAAGAGAGACAAAGGGTCCACAAGGGTGGAGGCCTTATTTAAATGAGGCCACCAGAGAAAATGCTGAGGAGCATCAACTGAAGAGAAAGATGTACAGCAATGATTGGCAGACAAATCCAGGCAGCCAGGATCTGCAGCATTCATTTATGTTTAAATAAAAATCATTTTCTTCTCAGAAGCCTAAAAAAATAAGGAAAATTAAAGCATTCATAGCCTTCCAGGGGACAATTGTTTCTACTGCTTAAAGGATATAATTAAGATGATTTCAAGTATATAGTCATCAGTAAAAGTGATTACATCAAGAGCAAATGAACCTTAGATGTTTGACTGTTGAATAAGAATTTTGTACAGAAGAAGAAATAATGTCTCTAGATGATGATTCTCTGGATTCCATATGGCAGAGTATGTCTTTAAACAAAACTGGAAAAGCAAAATAAAGTAATATTTGTAAAATGTCTATCATTTTATATAAAGTGCCCAATAAGCATTCAATATATGTTAGCTATTATCATTATTGTCCTAATCAAAACCATGATTGCTTTCTTCTATTTTATAGTTACAATTATGCTCAGTCAAGTGTACACTGATTTGTATGAAACTTTATCAAAGGGGACAAAAAATAAGGAACTCCTTTATAATAAGCATAGTATCTCTGTATACTGCTATCAAATCACAAACTGTCAACAACTAGCTTTGATTATTTCATATCAAGCACCAGAATAGTTGCCAGAACACATAGTTTCTAGTCACTGCTGCATTGCCTAGGATGAATCTTGTTATTTGGGGGCCACAGTTAGAATAAGGGTGTCTATAAATCACTTGCACATCTAATAGTCATGGGGTAGCTCAAGGGAGGAGGAGATATCACAGGAAAGTCATTATACTATAACGCATTCACTTTTAATCTGGCCTTAGAAGTCACCTCACTTCTGCCCCAAGCAAGCTTCACACATTAAGAGATGGGACTCTTGGTGGGCCCAGGGTATATGGAACCATGCTGAAGGACACTTGGGGACACAAATCAGACTCGATATGCCCATATATGTATATATGTGTATATGTATATATGAGAGTACATTAAATTGGGCAATGGGGAGAGGTATGGATTAGGGAAGGGACTAAATGCTGTCCAGCTGTACTGTATGAAATTTACAAAAATTCAACTTAAAAATAACACCATTTTTGGATAGTATTCCAGGCTACAGAGATGTCCATTGCATGGTATCAGTGCTGTGGATATTAAATATCTACTATGAATAAAACTTACATGGGCTCACTTGCATCTAAAATGAATCTTTTAAATACTATTCTGTAACAGAGAGATATCTGTTGTCTTCCAATAATATTTTACTATTTGCAGTGCCTTTGACCTTCATGTGAAGGCTATAGAAAATGAAGTCAAGCTTTGCTTTCCACTGTTTATCCCTGGGCAGTACCATCTGATATGAGTAGTATTCCATCAAAATATGTTTTTTCCTGAGGAAGTCTTGCTATAATACATCATCAAAGTGACAGCCAGTATATTATATATTACAATAAAATATCCCCAGAGCAAAGGTACATGTGATGATGAATTATGCTAATATATTATTGTCATTATGTTATCAGTACTCAGAGAGTGATTTAGTGAGATACATCATCAGTGAGAGATTATCTGATTTCATATTACTCAAAAAATGACACCACCATGGAAAACTACCAGCAGGTTCAGTTGATTAATAGGGTTGGTGATATTAGAGTGCCAGAACTCATGTATAGTATTATATTAAAATGTCCTTTGGAACCAAAAACAAGTTAAAGAAAGATGAATCCATGAAGTAATGTTGTAAAAGCACTATCAATTTAAATAATATTACTGTAGATAGAGTGAATAGTTAAGTGTAAACCAAAAGTCACCCTTTATAATTTATTCAAACTTTGACAGAGATCTAGTTCTCTTAATTATCTTTTAAAAACCTGAGAATATTTCCTGTGACACACTATCTATTGTGAGATCACAGTTACTCTATAGATCTATAGTCTCCAGGTGACACTTTTTAATGAAATAGGCTTTATGCCCAAAACCACTGAACTAACCAGGTATCCCTAAGCATTGTCATGGCTTAACAACTAGTTTATTCCAAATATAACCTAATCACTCTCTTTGAAGATTCTTTGATTGTATGCAACCTTGTATACATACCTTAAACACTGAAGAGAAACTTTCTAAATTAAATTGAATGTTTTCTTATAAATTTCCATATCAAAACCACAGAAATTAGAATGCTAGTAGTAAACAACTTAACCAGACACCATCAGTTATAAGTAGAAAACAAAGTCAGTTACCTAGAAAGCCACTCCTTTATCTCTGCTTCATCACCATGGCTCTCTTGCTAAGGTCTTCGACACATTCAAGGTCAGAAGGCTCTGAAGAGCAGAGCAGATCAGCACCAGGACAGGTCTTTCCCTACTGGCACTCTCTCTATCGAGCATTGATGCTCTCTAAATTTGCTTGGTAATTAGAAGTGTTTTTTTTTCTTCACATGGACTATTTTCATATTTTCTTTGAAAGCCCCTCCCTACCATTTTACATCTCTCTCCTTCAGATTTTGCAACAAATTCCATGTGATTTGATCTTACAACTTATGATTTCTGTCTTAGTCTCTGTGGTTCAGCTTCTTCCTTTTCTGTTACTTTAGTAATACTTTTACACACTAGGACAAAAATCCCTTTGAGAAAAGAAAGCAACACAAGTCCCACCCATTTCCCAGTGTCTGTATCTGATCCATAGCGAAAGCACAACTGGTCATGAGTACACTGATCATAATTATCTTGCACTGGGTGTCCTCTGTACTCTAGGCATTAATTTATTAACCTTTCTGAAAAAGAAGAGGGTAGTGTCTTCACCTACATTTTATAGAAGAAAATGGGTTATAAGAAACATTAAATTATCCAGAAAATTCAGAGGACTAACACCAACGGTCATTGTCTCATTGTGTTCTTAAACTAATTTACTGGATTGTACTTTCAGTATTAGCACTGAATGACAAATTTGTACTTAAAAGTACACAATCATTTTTCTTATTAGAACAGGTTCCCACTGTCAAGATCTCACCTTTAAACTTTTCCAGACATAAATTTAATATAAGTGTCATATTCTCCCAAATTTCAATAGCTAGTAAAATTTTCCCAATGGGTCCTTTAAATTTGAGGTAAGATATACCACAATACTTCCAAATTTTCCAAAGAAAATTCTTCCTATCGCAGCCTCTTGCTCCTCCCTGATCTGGGTATGGAGCCACAGAGCACAAAGCCAGTGTGTTCTTTGTGCTTCTCCTTCTCCAGCCTTGGGATAGTATAGGTGGGATGGACTCACTGGGTATTGTTTTTCTTCTCCTTGGCCTTTTGGAACTGCAGTCAAACTTAAAATAGAGTCCTATTTTAACATCCTTTTAGAAGAAGAATAGGCCATTTTCTCTAGCCTAAAAGGCAAGGGTAGGAAAATGTATGGCTTCTAGGAATGAATAGGCACAACACCGTCAGCAGTAAAACCTGAAAAGATGGATGTGTCACAGACCTCAAGAAATGATGCAGGGTCATGAAAGAAGTTTTTCCTTCAGCTGATTTATGTGTGCAATTTCAGCAGGGTGCCTGTTCTAGAGTGCTTCCAGGGATCCACTGGTTAGATGGTGATGAAGTCGGCATCAACCTGTCAGTGCTCAATTTGGCTTGGAGGTGTGTTATCAATTTCCAGAGCATCTAATATACTCTACTGAACCAACAGGATGGGGGTCACTCTGAGACCCAGCAATCATTTTATCATGTCAGTCCATCTCAAAGGGTAGAGTACTACTACTAGCTCTCCTCCCCAAAGTGCTTCCATCTAACACTTCCCAAGAAGGCTGCATCAGTTGATAGAGTATTCATGCCTCTTTCATATACCTTGGCTGGCCTTGGTTTTATCACTGTGTTAAATGAAGATGCTGATTTTTTTCTCTTTTTTTTTTTTTTTTTTTTTTGGTGTTTTTGAGACAGTGTCTCCCTGTAGTCCCACTCACTATGTAGACCACGCTGGCCTTGAGTTCACAGAGATCCATCTGCCTCTTTCTCCCGAGTACTGGAAATAAAGGCATGTGCTACCATGCCCAGATAGATGCCCATTTTTTTCAAAAACTGAAGCAGAGCATTATAAAATAGCCAATGTGTCTTTGTTTTATTTAACTATCTATTAATAAAGAAATACTGCTCTCTTGGGGCTGGAGAGATGGCCTAGTGATTAAGAGCACAGGGCTGCTCTTGCAGAGGACCAAGGATTAATTCCCAGCACCCATATGATGGCAAACAACAACTATGTACACTTACATACATGCAGGCAGTACATTCATACACTTAAAGTAAAAATATTAAGTAAAATATTCTTAAAAAAGAAATATTGCTCTCTCAAGAAGAAAAACATCAGTGGCATTTATACTGTTTTATGGTGTATAGTACTGGACTCTGAACCCACGGCCTTGTGCATAGTAGGCAAGCACTCTACCACTAAGCCATACCCCAGAACTTTTGGGGGGTTTTATTTTATATATTATGTTTCTCATATTTATTATATTTGAGACAGGTTCTCACTATCATCCATGAATTTACTCTGTAGTCCAGGCAGGGTAGAGATCACCGACTTTAACCTCCCCAGCTGTAGCTGGGTAGAACAGACACCCTTTACACACATACATATGAACTCATATGGATACACACATGCACACACACACACACACATCCATATACACAGTAAATATATAAATGCAATTTTTTTGAAAAAACTTTAATTAATAGAAAAAGCACAAGTTTAAAGGGAGAAGCCTTTCATAGAAATATTGGCTCTGACCCTTGTCCCTTGTCTGCCCTAGATAATTTCCCTACAAGCCTGACCTTTCTTTTCTCTGTCTCAAATGATGAAACAGTTTTTAACAAGCCATCACTAACAGGAGTAGAGGACCTGTGTCTTATATATCTTTGTGTCCTAAGTGCCCTTCACCCAATGCTGGGCAATGGGAGCTTCTGCTGAGTAAACACCTTTGTGAGGAATTATTATGCAGTGTTTACAAATGGGCAGACTGAGGCTCAGCAAGCTGGCATCATGTAGTGCTACACAGCTAGAAAGAAAATCACAATGGTAGGTTGTGAAAAAAGCATCAAACTCTGGTAATTCTGACAAATGATGAATCTGAAAAAGAGCATTAGTCATTATAAAAGAGAATACCCAGGTGTATAGGGACATATAGCAGAAGTAAATATTCAGGAGTTCAACTGTGAGAACCCATTCATGCAACATAGACATTAACATTTATCAGCAAGTGCCATGACGCAACCCCTAACTGCAGAGATAAACATTATGGAGTACATATCACTTGCTTCCTGTTTTGCAATGGCCTTGAGCCAGCCATGAAGAAGACAGAAGACAACACACTTGTGTTCATTGTGGATGTCAAGGCCAACAGGCCTATGTTCAAATGGCTCCTGATTACAGTACCTTGGATGATACCAACAAAATTGAGATCATCTAAGTAGTCCAGTTGGCTAATTCTAAATACAGACTTTCTTCACCATAAAAAAAAGTAAATCACATTAATAATTACTTTTTCATTTGATCAGCAGTTTTGTAAGCATTTTTAAATCCATTCTTTTCCTTAATCCATGTAATAGCCCTATAAAGTACTATCATCATCTTAATTCTGTAGATGAGAAAATTAAGGTGTGAACAGGGAGGAAAATTTACCAAAAGACACAGAGCACATAAGTTATAGAACCAGAATTCATATTTAAGCACTATATCAGGAGCCTGATCACTTAACCAAAATCTAAAACTTAATCTCACAGTATAGTAAATAGATAAAGAACCAAAATGGGAACCTCATGTGTAATTCTGAAGTACAATGAAGAAATTGAAATTAAAACTTCACTAAGAATGTGAGGCCTGGAAGAATAGACTGTGCTTCACAGAATAATCAAGAAAAGTATGGATGTTTTGGAGATATGACTTAGCAAATAAGAGCACTTACTGCTTTTCCAGGAGACCAGGGTTCCGTTACCAGCACCAACGTGGGAGCTAACAGCCATCTATAACTCCAGTTCCAGGGGAACCCAACACCCTCTTCTGACCTCTGTGGGCATTGAGCAACATGGTGTACTTACATATATGCAGACAATACACTCATACACTTAAAATAAAAACTAAAGTATTTTTTAAAAAACAGTATAGTTTGATAGCATTTAGATCTGCTCCCCTCTCCACACCTACCCACATTTGCCCCATATATACATATATATGTATATATGTATACATATATATATATATATGTGTGTGTGTGTGTGTGTGTGTATATAATGGCCCATAGCGTCTGATTTGTCTATCCATATGTCCTTCAATGTGGCTAAATTCACTGGGCCCACTAAGTCCCATCCCTTGTCTTTCTCACTTCCAGCAGCCATTGATTGATAGATGTTCCTTGGGTTGGGTTAGGATTTCTTACCCACTTCCCCATTCTTGGATTTTGTCTGGTTTGAGCTTGAATAGGACTTATGCATGCTGTTACTATTGCTTTGATGTGTCCCTTAGGGTTAAGCATCACATAGACATTTATTCTCAGTTCTGGAACTCTGTAATAGTATCTGTTTCAAAAAAATTTTTCTTTGATATATGTTCTTTCTCATTTGTAGATCTTAGCTACAAATCCCTAGATATGGGTATATATCCTGATGTAACACAGCAGGATCCAGGAAGATGGAAATGAACCATGGAGATTAAAGGGAAGGAGACAAAGGGCTAGTAAGAGGCAGGTGTTACTAAGAAGAAAATGGGAAAAGGGAGAATACTTTAACTGGGGAGCAGTGAGGGTTATATAGGAGGAGAGAGAAGAGAGATAAATAATGCATAGATGGTATGAAAAAATAGATATAGTAGTTCAAAGTCTTACTGAAAATGAACCTACAATAAATATATGGGTGCATGCATATAACTGAAGGCTCTAAAACAAAAAAAAACACAATGCCAGGCAGGAGAAACCTCCCTTCAAGTAGTTGCTCAGGAGACTCCCCAAACAAGACAGGTTATTTCCCCAGCACTTGATTGCTAGCTTTGAGTGCCACCTCTTACTTGAAATTAATACCCCATTGCTGATGGCATGCCATACTTCAAACACAGACCTGGAAGCAATGATCTGGAAGCCTCCTCTCTGAAGACTACGTCTCATAGTAATAGTAGATACTATGGAAGCTGCCAAGGGAGAAAAAAACCAATCAGTGTTCCTAACCAGCTGTAAAGCCTAATAGACATCAATGACTGGCCCAGCAAACTATCATCAATGGGGTAGTGGTGGTAATTTTATCTTGGAGGTAATCAGCAGCTGTGTAATTGGAATTAAGGCCCATTCAATGGGAGGGAGCTTGTGTGGTACTGTAAACATAAACAAATACATGTGGCTGGAGAAGTCATAGACCCTAGAGAGAAAAGCCTTCTTTTGCCACATCCATAGACAAATATAATTTCTTACTTTATTCTAAATAGGCATCCTGATATTTACAGACAAGTTTAAGTTCATTCTTCATAAATACCATCTAAATTTTTTGGTATTTTTGAGACAGGGTCTCCCTTTTAGTCCCAGCTGGCCTGGAGCTCACTCTGTAGACCAGGCTGGCTTTGAACTCACAGAGTTCTGCCTGTCTCTGCCTCCCGAGTGCAGAGATGAAAGGCATACACCACCACGCCCAGAAACCATCTAAATTTTTAAAAAGAAATGTGTAGAAAACCTGAAAATTAATTCCTTTTCAATGAATTAATTCTCTTTATGTTACAATGTCATATAATAAATGTTTTAGATAAGCATTGTACTAAATATATTTGTCAATACTCACATGTGACTATAATTCATAGCCTGACTTTTCAGGGGAGGCAAAAATACTGATTGGGTGGCAACTCTTTCAGTCCAGGTTCCCTAATAAGTAGGACTTCAGGAAAGCACTTGCAGAAGTGACACATTACTGAGGTGCAAAGCCAGGGCAACTACCTGGAAGGAACATTTAAGTGAGGCACAGAAGGACGTGAGGCAAGAGCCTTGATTATTTCTGTGATTATTGCTGCTTCACATGGAAGACAAAAGGTTCAGGGACTGGGAGGTTGGCCACTTACCACCCAGTTTGCAAAAGGGTTGTATAAAGAAACCAGGCTGGGGCTGGAGAGATGGCCTAGCGGTTAAGAGCACCGACTGCTCTTACAGAGGACCCGGGTTCGATCCCCAGCACCCACATGGCGGCCAAGAACCGTCTGAAGCTCCAATTCCAGGAGAACTCCAGCTCCGGGAATCCGAGACCCTCTTCTGACCTCCGCGGCGTTGCACGACACGGGTGCACAAACTTGCATGCAGACAGTACATTCATACACATACAGAAATAAATAAAATTAATAAAAAAAAAAAACAGGCTGTTTAACAGTTCATGGGAAGATGCCCAGAGCCACTCTTTTGTATCTCTGGTTTCTCACTGAGTTTTCTGGGTATTGTAGATAAATTCCCCCGTGCCACTGGGTTGAGCAAACTGCGACCTTCAGTGACCATTTGTGATGCCATATTCTACATTCTTCACTGTGGTATATCATTCAAGTCAGGCAGTAGTGGAAGCCTACAACTGACTGAGTCAACCTTTCTAGTTGCATCTCGAGTGGGGGATGCTGGCACCTACAAGGCAAGTGGTGTCTGGTCCATGCTCAAATGTGGAAGTATGGTCCAAGGGGCACATGAGGACAGTTGAAGTTGACATACTTGGTAATATTTGTGTGACTTTTAAGACATAAGCCTCTTTGAAGCTGGGCATAATGATGCACACCATTGACTCCAGCACTTGGGAGGCAGAGGCAGAGTCAGGCAGAACTGTGAAATCAAAGCCTGCTTGTTTATATAGTGAGTTCCAGGTCAGCTGGGGCTACAGGAAGACCTTGGCTCAAAAAATAAAATTAAATTGTCCTCTTCAGCTCAACCACTTTAGTGCACACACTATACATAAAAAATGTAATTGTATGTATAAGAATTATACATATAATTGCCTTTAATATTATAAAACATTCAGTCAATATGTGTAATAGTCAAATATGTGTAATAGTCAAAATGTTACAGTCAAAATGTTTCATAGCCAATACAGTTTCAGAAAAACAATTTTTAAAAATGCCTTTTCTCAGAGCCAGTGTCTCATTGATGGTACATCAGTATCAGAGTCCTGACACAGCAGGAAAAGAGTGAGAAAGGCACAAGAAAGGAGAACAGGAATGAACCTGCACAGGCCATGTCACTACCTAAAGCCAGGTAGCAGGTGGGCTGTGACTGAGTAAAGTGAAGGGTCTCCCTGGTGGTGGACAAGGTAAAGTACCCAGAGCCTCTGCAGCAGGCAGTGAGTGGTAGCCTAGGAAGGCAAGCATTTTAGTAGTGGATACAGTTTGTGGATTTTAGTGTCAAGAATTCCAGTTATCAGTTCATTCTGATAAAACTTTAAACTGCAAGACACAGGTGCACCTACCTACATACAAGCAATACATTCATACACATAAAAAAATAATATATAAAATATTTTTAAGCCCTTGAAACTCTAAGGAGGTAAGACAAGTATCCAAATATGAGAACCAGACACAGGCTGATGTGAAAAGAAACCAAGCAGAATCTAATTGGCATGTAAGGACTTCACGTGGTTGATACAGCATTGAGGCTTACAGCATTCCAGCTCCTGGACTAAGGATAGAAGTCATCGTACACCTAAGAAAGAGCTCCTTCATTATCCCAATGTTTCTGAATATCCACATTAGAAAGACGAGAGAACTTCAGGGAGCAGGAGACAGTTTAAAGAGCCAACTGACTCATTTAATCACTTCCTTCCTGAACTGGAGTACATTAGCACTTACATTTCTTCAGGAAAAAGAATGTATTAAGTACTTACTATATTTGATTTTTAAAATATATTTAGATGAGTCATAAATTGAAATTTTCTCTAATTTTTGCATGTTTGGGTAGTTTAACACATTTATTGTCACAGAACGTTATTTCATTTTAGGTACTGAAATTTAATGTAATAACTATTTGCCTTTTCCTGACAATTTATACCTGTACTTTCTTGACTGGTGTACAGTGTAACGTGTTATTTGATATTCATGTTCACCTCTAAACCCTTCCTTCTTTACCTCCATCCCCCTTCAAATATAAAGCAATCAACTCCCTAAATTATGGTGACAGGAATATTATATAGTAAATTCTTAGCCATTTCCCCAATTCTGGAAATGTGAGAACCAGCTTGAATGAAACATCAGGTATCCACATTCCAAATTCAATATTCTCAAAGGCAGTTCTTCTTGACAACCAGCAAGACTATCCTGCTCTGACAGGCTGACCCCTATACTCCAATTAAATACAAAAACAGATCCAAACCTTCTTCACTCAGTTGTACTGTCAAGGCAAGTATAACTTGACTGTCACATGAAGCTCTTTAAATCAGCCTGCCAAGGAAATATGATTGTAGTACAGATCTTAACATTCAGAAGTATTCACTCCCCTTTCACTTACATGAATTTTGAGGGTCAAAGCTATGCATTTTTATTAGATATTTTATTATCTTTCAACCTTTGTGAAGATCAATGTATTAAAGTAGAGAAAAAAAACTTTTTCTCCTCTAATGCTGAAGTGATTTGGTATAAGGAAACTCCTAATGAGGATTTTTATTACTTACTGAAAGTTCCCCATTGTTCTAGTTTGTCTTCCATTGCTGTGACAAAACACTCTGACTGACACCAGCTTGGGGAGGAAAGGATCTATTCAGTTTACATCTCCTAGGTCACAGTTCATCACTAAGGGAGCCCAAGACAGGAATTCAGGGCAGGAACCTGGAGGCAGGAGGTGAAGCACAGGCCATGAAGGAATGCTGTTCACTGGCTTGCTCCCCTGGCCCATGCCCAGCCTGACCTCTTATACAGTACACAACAACCTGCCCAGGGTGGCACCACACATAGTGGGCTGGGCCCTCCCACATTGCTCAACAATCAAGACAATACTCCACAGACGTGGCCACAGGCCAGTCCAATGGAGCCAATTCCCCAATTGAGGCTCCCTTAACCCAGGTGTGTCAAGTTGACACTAAAGCTATCCAGCACAATTGACCCCTTGTCAACTTGACACACAAAACACATCCTTATTAAACCACCACCTTTCCAGTTCTTATCCCCAAAGTATGATGTTAACATTAATCACAACCTAAGACAGTACAACCTTAAAAGCCCCACAGTCCTTAAAATGTCCAAA
>VZQC01012068.1:2454288-2584141 GCA_009823505.1 Rhizomys pruinosus
AATCTAGGGGTCCAATCTAGGTCCGCCAGCCCCTGGCCCCTATGCCACAACTCAGCAAATCAATTGTCCTGCACCCGTGGATCAATGTCCTAAGGTTACCTCCCTGGAGCAGTGGCGGGCTGGACGGGCTGGTCCTGTGGCCTGCTCAGCACCAGAATATGGCTTCTGCGCCTGGCTCCAAACCCAGAATCACCTCCCACTTGCGACTATGGGGGGGGGGCGGGACCACCCAGCCGGGTAGCCGCGCTCTGGCGGAATCTAGGGGTCCAATCTAGGTCCGCCAGCCCCTGGCCCCTATGCCACAACTCAGCAAATCAATTGTCCTGCACCCATGGATCAATGTCCTAAGGTTACCTCCCTGGAGCAGTGGCGGGCTGGACGGGCTGGTCCTGTGGCCTGCTCAGCACCAGAATATGGCTTCTGCGCCTGGCTCCAAACCCAGAATCACCTCCTGAATTTTCTTAAAAACAGGATGCTCCTGAAATGAGTTGCAGCAGATTCCAACAAAAATTTAAATTCTGAGATCCCTGATGTATAAATGCAAGCACAGAGAAAACCTTTCAGAAGTATACTTCTTCAGTCTACCTCAAGTGGTGGGTGGTGTCCTGTGATGCTGACTCACAACCTTTTTCTGTGGTGTAAGGCAGAGCCAGCTACTCTCTTTCACCCCCGTTGTCACTCAGTGGCTTTCTGTAAGAAAATTGTCACCCAGTGGCTTTGTGTGAGAAGATACAATGCATGCCATCCTGTCTTCAACCTCACAGACTGATTGAATCACTTTTTCTTGTTTTTAAAACTGGTTACAGCATATGAACTCCAACATTTAACAAAGTGAACTCAACACATATAGGACTATTTTGTAGAGCAAAACCCAAAATTTAAAAAGTAAACAATGGGGCTGAAGAGATGGCCTAGCGGTTAAGAATGCCGACCACTCTTGCAGAGGACCGGGTTCAATCCCCAGCACCCACATGGCGGCTGAGAACCGTCTGAAACTCCAATTCCAGGAGAACTCCAGCTCCAGGGGAATCCAACACCCACTTCTGATCTCCACGGCGTTGCACGACACGGGTGCACAGACCTACATGCAGACAGTACATTCGTATACATACAGAAATAAATAAAAATTTTTAAAAAAGTAAACAATACCACCTTTGTTTTATATTGTTAGCAATTATCTTTTTTTTTTTTTTCACTGTGACAAGTCCTAAAAGAAACAATGTTGAAAGAGGAAAAGTTTATTGGGCTGCAGGAATTGGAAGTTACAGTTCATATTTTGCTGAATGAATTGTCTGGGGTCTAAGGTGTGGCAAAAAGTATCATGGTAGGGAACCTGTGGTGGTGCAGAATCACTCATTTCATGGAAGGCAGGAAGAAGAGAGACAAGAAGAAGCCAAGGCAAAATATAGTCTTCCAGGACACACTACAACCTCCTTCCTCCAGCAAGGTTCCATCTTCTGAAGTTTCCAGAACCTTGGATAAAGCACTACCTGCTGCAGACAAGTGGATATTTCATATCTACACCATAACGTTCAGCAGTATAAACAGCTACTGGCTTAAATCTAAGATAAGCTTTGTATTTAATCATAAAAATTTTTTTTTTTTTTTTTTTTTGTCTTTTTGAGACAGGGTCTCCCTTTAGTCACAGCTGACCTGGAACTCACTATGTAGACCAGGCTAGCTTTGAACTCACAGAGATCCACCTGCCTTTGCCTCCCAAGTGCTAGCATTAAAAGCATGTGCCACCACACCCAGCTTAAAATGTATGTTTCTTAAAGCCAGAAGTGGTAGCATGTGCTTGTAATCCCAGTGCTACACACAGGCATCACAGGAGGATCCTAGGGCTCACTGACCAATAAGCCCAACCATTTAGCCAGTTACAGGCCAGTGAGAGTAGACAGAGCATAAGGAACAACAACAAAGACTGATCTCTGCTCTCCACAGGCACACACACACACACACACACACACACACACACACACACTCCAATGCACATGCACTCAGAGTGCATCTTTCTTTTTTAACAGATACTTGGGGAAGGGGTAGGATCATTTAGTGCTTATGACAGAAAAACATTGGCAGGACTGGCTGAAGTCAGGCTAATAGCATGCAGCCTGCAGGAAGCATTTCTGACAGCCTCGCTAATGTACTGCAATACTGACATGAAGCTTCCTCTGGATTCCAAAAAGAAGCTGTTTGGGAAGAGTCTGTCAATAATGTAAAATTAAGCCAAAGGATCCTGATTGTGGACTCCTCACAAATGTATATCAAAGACTAATTGGAGATGACCAAGCCCATCTTTCAAAAGAAAAATAGGAACAGAGTGGTCCTCCAATGAAAAGTCTTTCTGAAAATTGGGATGTTATTTTAAAAATAGCTTTTCAGGTTTAACATCTCAGGTATTTCTTGATAAGTAAATTTTCTTTTTTGTTTCTGGATTCTCAGGGATGTGCTCTAAGTTCAGTTTTTATTTACCAAAAAGATATGAGAACAAGGTTAACACTGCGAAAGATGCTTACTTAAAGCAAAAATATGACAAGTACACATTGCAATTGGCACAGTATACATAAAGCTCTCCAACCACTGCTGACTGTAAAACCACCAGTGGAATAAAAAGAAAAACAGAAAATACAATCAATATATTATCTTGCTTTCTGCTTAAATAATGGATGGGGCTCATGGTAACCATCTTCTTGGTTCCTTGAATTGCTTCAGCAACCTACCCTTGAGTCAGTTTCTCTAGAGATTAATACTGAGTCCATGTGAAGTCCTCTTCTCTGAGCAAATTCATTGTCAGGGGAAGAAACAAAACAAAAATTGGACTTATAGACCTTCATAAATGAGAACACAGAAAACATCTTCTGTCTTTGCTTTGTCCATGTTAATATACAAGAAAGCAAAACAAAGAAAAATGTTCAACTCTTGTCCTTCTTCCCTTATAGTTAAAATTAATAAACTAGATATTAAATATAGATTGAATCATACAAAAAAATTACAAATTAAGTGGGAAATGGTGGATTGCTTTTATAAAAACATAACAATGTTGAGGAATTAGAGATGTCTGAGAAACACCTCAAGAACTGCTCAACATCACTAATCATTAAGGAAATGCAAATGAAAACCACTTTAAGATATCATCTTAATCCAATAGGACATCTCCATCCAATAAGACTGGCTAGGATCAAGAAAACAAATGATACCAATTGCTGGAGAGGTTGTGGGGAAAGGGGAACACTCATCCACTGCTGGTGGGAATGTAAACTCGTACAGCCACTATGGAAAGCAGTGTGGAGAACCCTTGGAAGACTTGGAATGAACTTGCCACCTGACCCAGCCATACCACTCCTAGGCATGTACCCTCAAGACTTACGCCACCACAGAGATACATGCACGGCCATGTTTATTGCAGCTCTCTTCACAATAGCAAGGAGCTGGAACCAACCTAAATGCCCCTCAACTGACGAGTGGATAGAGAAAATGTGGTACATCTACACAATGGAGTTCTATGCAGCAGTAAAGAAAGACGACATCACGAGCTTTGCAGGAAAATGGCTGGAGCTAGAGGACATCATGCTGAGTGAAGTAACATAGTCCCAGAAAAACAAACGACGAATGGTATCCCTCATCTGTGGATGCTAGTGCCAATTACCCAATTGTAAGTATTTCTTGTATAGGGCCCCCTGAGCTTTTGTCCAAAGCAGTTGGGCATAACGCATTTTGGAAACAACAACAACAACAGAAAAGACTGCATCAAAGAACTGACTGAAACAGTGAACTTCTGTTCAAAACAGTCAACTTCCCCATGGAAAATATTGAGAATGACTAAGAGATGGAAAGCATGTCTGGCAGAATGCATGAGCTCTGGCGGGGTGGGGGAATGAGCAGGAACACGGGTCTAGATTTGTTAAAAATAAATAAATAAATAAATAAATTTATGTGAAAAAAAACATAACAATGTTAATTTTAAATATCTATATGAAAATTTTCTACTCAAATTAGAACTTTGGCATTATAATGGCTAATTTTGTGTGAGAAATTGACAGGCCTAAGAAATATCCAGATTACAGATTTAAAAAAAAAAAAAAACATTTCTCGATATGAGCAGATGTTACCAAAATAGATGAGTGTTCCTATCAGCAGACTATATTGAGAAAATTCATCTTCACCAAAGTGGGCAGGCATCATCCAATCTACTTAGAACCTGCTCTCATACCTCAAAGCTCCTATCTCTAGGCTTGTTCAGACCCTAATAGCAGTACCAGCATGGTCCTAAGCTCTATCCCTCCACCCATGTCCTTGGGGCTTCAGCTTCTTGCTGAGAGTTGTACCCTGGACTCTGCTGGTTCTCCAAGATTTAATTGAGCCTGAAGCATGGCACTGGCTTTCCTCTGTATCACATGAGTCCTTTCCCATAACAGATCTCCTCTTATGTGTCCCTATATCATGCTGTTTGTTGAGTTTCTTTTTCTGGAGACTTATTTTCTTTTTTTTGTTTGTTTGTTTTTTGAGACAGGGTCTCCCTTTAGTCCCAGATGGCCTGGAGCTCTCTGTGTAGACCAGGTTGGCCTTGAACTGACAGAGATCCACCTGCCTCTGCCTCCCAAGTGCTAGGATTAAATGCATGTGCCACCATGCCTGACTCATTATTCTAACTTATAAATTTAAATTATAAGTGAAAGACACTTCTTTAGTGTGTGGCAGTCCTTAAAAGGAGAATTTATTTTTCTGAACTTAAAGTTTTAAAAAACTCCCAACTTCATTTATATGGTAGGTTTGGATCCTGTGTTTATGTTAAGTGGGGTAAATATCTTTTTCTTTTTCTTCCCTGTAAAATGCACAATATCTTATACAAGGATCGAAGTAACCCTTTAATGTGTAAAGGTCTGATGTCATGGAAATACTATAGAATTATCAAATAATGTCATTAATTTCTTTTAAATGTGTCAAGATTTTCCTGCTTCTATTCATCCCTCCATCCCTCTCAACCCCCAGTCTACAGCCAAAGCGATCTGAAATAACATAAAAACCATGATGTTATCATCTCTCTGACAGAAGACTTTCAGTGGCTTTCTAAGCCTCAGTTCTTAAAATGACTTAGGAAGCCCTTCATGATTTCTCCTTGCCTGCTGATCTGATCACCTTGCCTCTGTGTCACACTATGCTGTCCAGATGAACATCGTTTTGCTCAGTTTCTTTAATTCCATCATGCTTTCTCTTCCCTCTGCCTAGACTAGTTCCCACCCTTCCATTCCTGATCCCTCCTCACCCACAGTTCTTTCACCATCTAATTCCAGTCTTCCATAAGTCCTGTTTATTCTATATTATCTCTTTGAAGCTTTCACCAGCTCAGTCTCCATGATCATGCCACTTTTCAAAGTTCATGGAATCATCTTCCATGTGCCATTTTTTTATCCACTGTTGCTTCATGCTGTATCTTCAATATTCATTTAACTAACATTGAGAAGCTATTGTGATCAGGTTCATTTTTAAGCAATGAGAAAATAGCAAATACCCAAGTTAGCATTCTTCTGCCCTAGGGAACTTGCAATCTGCACACACAATGCTTATTTGTAAGCCCAAAATAGAAGATAATAGGAAAGCATAGTACAAGAAAAATGAGCAAATAATATTATAGAGGAACTGTGGAGAGGTATTCAAGGAAAATAAGGATCCACAACAGAGGCATGTGCAGAGTTGTAAAGAAAAGTAGAAGTTTGATTAGAAAGATGGAGGCCAGGATATCTCTTCAGAGAAAACACCAAGTTCAAAGGTAGAGCAGGGTGGAGCGCCACCACATATCAAGGAGTTTCAAATTTTCTAAAATTGCTCCTAGGAAGAAAGAGAGGGTTTGAAGTCTGAGGCGCTAGTAATGTGGTCATCCTGATACACTAGCCTAAAGAAATCTGGATTGCTCTTTTTTTAAAAGATCAATGCATATCTGGAAGAGTTTTCTTTTGTTTAAAGCTATCCATACCCATTGGCTCGTGATAACATTTGAAGATAATGAGAACTCTCCTGCTTCGTTCTACTTGTGGCCAAGCACATCCAGATCCTGTCATGTTATGCATTCAGCACTCAGGCCCTGTCTTCCAGAACTATCTGCCACCCACAAGAACAAGGCTTCAGAACCCAAGTGATATACTTAAACCTTAGCACAACAAGCTGAGAGCTTCTTTCAAAAAGTGTTGCTTTCCTGAAATGTATTTGCTGGGAAAATCTGCTATAAAACAGTGAATATTTTATGCAAGTAAATTTAGACCTTACAACCTGCTCAGTATGATGCATGATTGCACACACACACTGCAGGTGATTCTGCCAGAATTGAAGCGATTTCATTTCTTTATTAGACACTTAGTGAAAAGGTCAAAAGGGAGATTTAGGTTCCCTGTCATCCTTTTATACTTAAGAAACAGAATTTATTTACACCACATTTTACCACAAGATCCATATCTTTAAGTCACAAAAAAACAGGATGAAAACAAATAAATAAAAGCAAATGATATATAATTTTACACATAGAAATAGTAGCAGGGGGCTGGAGGGATGGCCTAGCAGTTAAGAGCACCAACCGCTCTTACAGAGGACCCAGGTTCGATCCCCAGCACCCACATGGCGGCCGAGAACTGTCCGAAACTCCAATTCCAGGAGAACTCCAGTTCCAGGGGAATCCGACACCCTCTTCTGACCTCCGCGGCATTGCACGACATGGGTGCACAAACCTGCATGCAGACAGTACATTCATACACATAAAGAAATAAATAAATTTAAAAAATTAAAAAAAATAGTGTCAGATAAAATGAAAATAGTAATATTCAGTTTTCTAGGAACACATATGAAGTGGAGAGAACACTGTGAAATCCCACCACTTATTCCAAATAGCTAACCATGTTGCTGAAGTCTCAGATTTTAAACCTTCTCTTTCTTTCATAGACTCTAAGTAACAACAACCTTTGAGCTTGCTGTTTTCACCAAAAAAATATCCTGGCCACCATCTTTCTAATCAAACTCCTTCTTTTCTTCCCAATTCTGCCCATTATCTCTGTTATGAGGCTCTTCCTCCTCTCCCCACAGCCATAAAAACTGCTCCTCTCTCTGATGTTGCTGCCAAGTAAATCTAGCATAGCCTTTTCTAGAGCCCTTACCCTCTGTACTGTCAGGATTTATTTATATCAATGTCTCTCTTACCTTAAGAATATCTTCCTGGAAACATCTTCTTTGTGACTTAAGCACTTAATATGAGAGATTTGTTCAAAAATATTTGATCAAAGAAAGACTAAGAGAATGGATTAAACAATTAATTAATGTCACCAGTGCTTTGAGAACCCTCTGGTATTATACTTTATGATCTGAGATTCAGACTAAGAAATTCCCCCATGTACCCTCAAGACTCACCTCACCACAGAGATATATGCACGGCCATGTTTATTTCAGCTCTCTTCACAATAGCAAGGAGCTGGAACCAACCCAAATGCCCCTCAACTGATGAGTGGATAGAGAAAATGTGGTACATCTACACAATGGAGTTCTATGCAGCAGTAAAGAAAGACGACATCATGAGCTTTGCAGGAAAATGGCTGGAGCTGGAAGGCATCATGCTGAGTGAAGTAACACAGTCCCAGAGAAACAAACAACGAATGGTATCTCTCACCTGTGGATGCTAGTGCCAGTTACCTAGTTGTAAGTATTTCTTGTACATGGCCCCTTGAGCTTTTGTCCAAAGCAATTGGCAGTGATGCATATTGGAAACAACAACAACAACACAAAGGACTGCATCGAAGAACTGACTGAAACAGTGAACTTCTGCTCAAAACCGTCAACTTCCACATGGAGAGTATTGAGAAAGACTGAGGAAGAGATGAAAAGCATGTTTGGCAGAGTACATGAGCTCTGGTGGGGTGGGGGAATGGGGGGGACACGTGTCTAGATTTGATAAAGAATTAATTAATTAATTAATTAATAAAAAAAGAAAATAATTCAGAAACTAAAAAAAAAAAAAAAAGAAATTCTCTCCCGTACCTTTTTCTTATCATTGGCCAACTTCATACTGATACCTAAGAAAAATTTGAAAAGTGAAACTTTATATTTTACATCATTTATGTAATTCATCCTATCCAGTTCCAACCTAGTGCAGATACCTGATTGACATAGCACAGGATAGCCTCAAAACCCTGGGCTCATGCTATCTTTCTGTTGCAGCTTCCCAATAGTTGAGACTACTGATATACCACCACGCCCTGTGATGTGAAATGTAAAACTTATGAATTATCTGAGTCACAGCTGACTCCAGACAACTGAAATTATAGAAAGTGAAATTGTGAGTGGAGGGGATATTGTGCCTTTACACTTCATAAAGTCTGCTAACACATAGAGTATGTGCTTCAAAGGGTCAGGAGAGTGAAGCCAATGGTGAATGTTACAGGCTGGGCAAAGAGAAATCATCACTTTGAATAGGACAGTCTGGGTCCTGAAGGAGTGATCGATTGGCTTTAGGAAAAACTTGAAAGGACTTCAAATAACTGAAATAAACAAAGCTGTAATTTTTTCAACTCCATACCTAATCAGAAGAAACTCTCCTTCATATTTTAATTCATTTAATCTTAATTTTAAAATACACTAAAAGCACTAGCATTTTAATAATCCTCTCAGCAAATATTGTTAAAATAGATTTAGTTGTATTAAGCCATTTGTGTGTGTGTGTGTGTGTGTGTGTGTATTTCCAAATATTTTTAAACTTTGGCTCACTTTTGGGTTTGAGGTACCTCACCTGTCTTCACTGTATAGCTATCTTCAGTCCTGGTGAAGCTGTACTCCTCTTCTGAGTGTTCAACCCTCTGAGTACCTGGCCCTGTATTGACAGCCTCTATACATGCCATCATGTCCTCTCATCTGTCCTCCTCAGATCATATCCTGAGTTCACTTTCTGACAGTGGGTAATTTAAGGACAAAGTTTCACACCACTACAAGAAACAAAGACCTGCTTCTCAGATATGTTCAGAGGACCATGGGTCTGTCACTCTGAACTGGCTGTGTAAAGTGCCTATGGATGAAACAGAAATGCAGGAAGCAGCTGAGCTTGGTACTACCCCTTCTGTGTTGCCTTAGACAGAAATGAAGTTTATTATTTCTGTTTTAATGCACTGTAGAATTACATTTATTGACAAATCACACTATATTAAACCTCCACAAAAACTACAGGATAACCTAATCCACACCCATCAACCTACTGAAACACCCATAATTTGACCACAATTACAGAACAAATTAGTGAAAGAAGAGGAATGCAAGCCAAGTGGCCAGCTCACAGCTGCTTTCTTGCCACAGTGAATTTGATTTCTCCAAAGTATAGAGGGACTTACAGTCATGCAGTCATGTGCTTTGGAATCCAATCCACTCTCTTTTTTGAAAATTAGTTTCAAATAGAATTTGCAAATAACACTAGAATAAATATGGTTCTGCCTTACTTTTTCCAATTTATTTTCCTAATGATAGGATCTAAACACTTCGTGAAATAAGCAGCATCCAACCATGAATAAGGACAGAGTATGAAGTTACAGTTCTTCAGAGAAATGGAAATCTCAAACGTTGCATGTACAAAGAAGTATATTATCATTAAAGTTTTAAAATTTTCAACATTAACAGTAGCAAATAACCTAAAATACCTCTATGATTTATGTGGTAGATTTTTTTTTTGGTCTTTTTCAAGACAGGGTCTCCCTGTAAGTCCCAGCTGTCCTGGAACTCACTCTGTAGACCAGGCTGGCCTTGAACTCACAAAGATCCGCCTGCCTCTACCTCCCAAGTGCTAGGTATGTGGTAGATTTTTAAATCATTACTTCTGTGCTACTTTCCAAAGGTTTACCATATAAACCAAAGTTTATTTAAAAACTTCACTAAAATAAGGGATGACTGGGTATCTAGTCTTCTGTAAAGCTGTATTAAAATGAGGGAGAACCAGAGGAGATTATTACAGAGTTCCACAACTGGTCATACACAGAAATTATCTGTGAATTGCCTAACCCTAAATGACACATGTAAATGCAACCTCTACACCTAAAGCTCACAGAACATAGTTGAACAAGGGATAGAAAGAATACTAATGCCTCTCTCAACTCCCATCAACAAAGCCCCCTCATACAACAGAGGGCCATGAACACAAAAGGATACAAATGGCAAAGCAATTATTAGTGTCAGGTTAGTCTGAAAAATGTGTGTTATGAGCAGTGTCCAGTTTATCTGTATCAAAATACAATGGCAATCCTCAAAATGATGCTGATGTTTGATTTTTTCCATATGATAGAAGCATTGTGCTTTACATTGTCTAGCTTCTGGGATCGAATGGAAAATCTAATTTGGCATCTGTCCTCCAGAATAGTGCTATTCACTAGTGGCATGGCAACTATGTTCTCTGACAAAGAGAGGATTGAGAAATGGATGGCAATGAACTATTCTCCAAAGCAATTTAGGAGCAAGCAGGTGAATAAGACTCTAGTTCTTGGACCTTTGAATAGTGTGATAAGCACCATATTATTTAGTGTTCATTGAGCTGCTTATACATTTAAGTCTATAGCTTGAGAAAAGAATCAGAAAATCTCTCCATACTTAAAAACTGCTTTAGCTACTAGAAAACACAGCTCATGATTTGGCCATTCATGTTTATTTGAAATTACTCTAATTTGTCCCTATTCTTTACGAAAAAATACATTCTAAAATAAATTTCAAAAGTAGATAATTATTTATTTCATCATCTGAACAGGGAAGGCGGGCTAGCACTGGAGGAGTGAGCACGGCAATGCCTACAGCTCCAGGAGAATAATGGAAACAAGTCAGATACAGATACTCCTGATATGCCACTTGGTGAGAGGGTGGAATGATGGAGCTATAGTGAATCCACCTTTACCCGCCCCTCCACTCCCTACCCCACCCTTATCCCAGTCTACACAGTGTTAAAAGGACTTGAAAAAACAGCAGCAGCAATAACAGTCATTTATTCCTGAAAAAAACTGAAGCCCTATTCAGGCCCAAGCCCAAAGAGCTGGTAGCTCTGGGTTCACAAAATTGGATGTCATGCAACTTCAGAGAGGACCATTGTGAAGGTCATTGACATTAATACCAAAAGTTAGAAATATTTAAAAGGTTTTGCCATATTAAAACTTTTAAATGACAGTTTATAAATTTGTAGTTCAAAATAAGACTGTTTGCCATAGATTTCTACAACGCCTATAAAATTTGTTCTCTGTCTGTTTTCCATTGCTGTATCTAATAGTAATTATAGAGACCAGAGATTTATTTCTCACAGGTCTAGAGCCAGGGAATTCCAGGGTTGAAGAGTCTATATCTGGCTAGGGCTTTCTTACTGCCATGAGATTGCATGACAGAGGGCAAGAGAGCTTCTATGCAGACCAGCCTACAGAAGAGAAAGGGGGAAAAGGAGCAGGAGGTGAAGCAAGCCAAACTTACTCTTTTACAGCAGCACACTGTATAGCCCGTGATAACTAACCCATTCATGTGCTAAAAGCATTAACCGATTTATGACAAAAGAACCCTCATAACCTAATCACCTTATAAGTGGCCCCACCAACAATTGAGTAAGAATTAATTTTCCATATTATGAACTTCAGGGATCAAATCATCACAGTTATTAAGAACTAATGAACTGTAAAAAAAAAAAAAAAACTAAAAAGCTTTCTAATTATAGAATAGAGTGGACTAGTGGCCATGAGGGCCTGGAAAATGTAGGGAGTAAAGAATGAATTTACATAAAGAGTGCCAAATCAGAGAGAAGGAATTGGTTCTGGTTTTTTTTGTAGATTAGGATAACTATTAGTTAAAACAATCTACTATATATTTCACAAAGAATTCAAGAGTATGAATATCCCAATACATAAAGACAATTATTATGTATTGCATGCATGTATTTCATAAACATATACAATATATCTAAATAATAGTATATTTATATTATTTATGGGTATGACTGTAGTGTACTGTCTGCATGTTGGTAGGTGCAACCATATTGTGCAGTGCTGTGGAGGTCAGAAGAGGGTGTCATATTCCCCCAGAACTAGAGTTAAAGACAGTTCTTAGCCACCATGTAGGTGCTGGGAATCAAACCTGGGTCCTCTGCAAGAGCAGTCAGTGACCTTAACCACTGAGCAATCTCTCCAGCCCAGTAAATGGTATATTTTTAAATGCCATGTTAAAAAAGTCTTCCTTAAAGCAAAAGTGTCTTAATCTGGCATATATGAACTAGATGATGTTCAAAATCATGTGTATGTATGCACATGTATAAGCATGTGGCTCACTACATTTTAAAGAAGAGTTGAAGAGCTTAGCCAGTGTCCCAGGATCTCTCAAAGAAAAGCACCAGGGAAAGGCAAGAAGTACAGACAATAATCAGCAGGTTAAGCTGCAGGCAATTATCTGTCCTGTCAGTATTCAAACATAGATGATATTCTTTGAGGACAGAATTTTACTTGTGTCATATTAAGATGAGTAAGCTATAACCTCAGGCTTGAAAAGTTTGATGCTACAATATCAAGATTGTAGACGTTGGACCGAGTTATACAGATTTTCTCAAACTGGCCAAAATAAGCTTTTAATTACTGAAAATGGATCAGATTCTGTCCATTTGAAATATCTTGGTTCCTCAGTCTCTCTCTCTCTCTCTCTCTCTCTCTCTCTCTCTCTCTCTCTCTCTCTCCCTCCCTCCCTCCCTCCCTCCCTCCCTTCCTTCCTCTGTATTGCTGGTGATCAAATTCAGGTTATGTTCATGGTAACTACCAATGAGCTGTATCCTCAGCCCTTAGATTTTTGAGATAGTGTCTTCCAAGGTAGTGTAAATTGGCCTCCAAGTCATTCTGTAGTCCAGGCTGATCACAAACTCATGATCCTCTGGCTTCCAAATGCTGGAATCACAGGAGTGCCTCTGGACTTGTTTAAGATCACCTCACCCCTTGAGCTGGAGAGATGGCTCAGCTGCTAAGAGCATGTATTGCTCTTTCAGAGGACCCTAGTTCAATTCCTAGTGCCCATGTCTGCTGGCTCACAACCACCTGTATCTCCAGCTCCAGGGGATCTGATGCCCTCTTTTGGATTCTGAGGGCATCTGCATTTACACATACACATACCCACATGCAGACACACACACACACACACACACACACACACATAATATAAGATAATAAAAATAAATCCTAATAAAAAAATCATCCATGACCCTGGGCATTATGAAAACTGACTTCAGTTAATCTCACTTAGATTGTGCATATCATGAGAAAAATACTACTGAGCCAAAATTGTCCCTAGAAATTCCTCAAGTTGTCTTTTAAGTAAAATATATGGTTTTATATTTTATGTGTATCATAATTCCAGTTTGTATCATTAGCATATATTCACTGGATAAAATTATGGGTTTCTTTATGTCATTTTCATATATGTATGTCATGTATATTCACCTTCCCTCCCCTCCCCCCTCACTGGTTCCCTTCTTTTTCCTAAATAGTCCATTTGTATTTTCATATCAAATTTATATATATTTACATCTAGATTCCATGCATGAGAGAAAATACATGATTTAACTTTATAAGTCTGGCTTATTTTGTTTAACATGATGATCTCCAGTTCCAACCATTTTCCTGCCAATACCATAATTTTGTTCTTTGTACTGAATAAAGCTCTGCCATGTATATATGCCACATTTTCTTTATCTATTGATGGGCATTTGATTCTATGATCTGGCTCTTGTGAATAGTTCTCCACTTAAGCATGGCTATGTAGGTCTATGGTATGGGAACTTCTATTCCTTTGGGTATATATCCAGATGTATTATGGTGAGATCATAAGGTGGTTCTATTTATAGTTTATTTACAGATCTCCATTGTTACTCTATTACTTTATTTCCCCACCAACATTGTATATGGGTTTCTTCCCCTTCTCTCATCCTCCAATCATCCCCAGCCTTTGTTGTTATTTGCTTTCTTGATGACATTCTAACTGGATGAGAGGATCCTCACTGTAGTTTCGATTTGCCTTTCTCTGATAGCTAAATATGCTAAACATGTTTTTCATATACTTACTGGCCATTTTTCTGCTCCATAGTTCTTATCCTCTTAAAGGACTTCAGAGGTAGACTGCAGAGCTAAAAAAAAAAAAAAAAAAAAAAAAAAGCGGAAAGACTCCAAACGGTTTATTGTCTATTTAAAACCTTTGCTTTTAGGAATAACATCAAATCCAGAGAATGAAAAGTAGAGAATGTTTAACTGTCCTTCCTATCTCTGGATCCTTTCTTTTGTTTGGCTTCAGTATTGTCTTTGTCATCTTACTACCTATCTGCTGACTGGGCAGTCCTCTGAAGATGACACAGTTATGTTCTAAAACTCAGATGTTAAGCAGATCTGTAACACAGCTGCATTCTGGGGGTGTCAGTCTGCAGGCGTATATAAGTATGCAGCATTCTGGTTCCCTCTTTAGCATTGTTTTACCTGCAACCCTCTACCTAGTTCTTCAGTAACAAGCTTCATTTGCATGGTTTCATTGCCATCTACTTTGCTGACTTGCTGTTTCTCTTCTGTTCCCTAGTGATTAAGCTTGCTATATAAGAGGGATTAGTAATGAAAATGATTCTGAATTATATTTAGTCCCTTTGATTAGTGTCTTTTTCCCTCTCTCACACAAACATACGATAAAACAAGAGCACTGTTCCAATGATTGTGATTTCAAATCTAAAGGACTATACTACTTGTTCATTCCTGGAATCTGAAGCAAACATCTGGTGGTTAGGGCTTCCTGAAAAACAAAGTATAAAGAAAAGCAAAAGGTACCTTAATGTATTACTCTTTCTATAATTCAACCTCCTGAGTACAAACATGTAGACAGGATTAAGCCACTCACATTTAAATTGGTCTATTCTGTTTAAAAACAGGGGCAGGGTCATGGTATTAATTGCAGCACTTCACACCTGGGAGGCAGGAGAAGGCAGATCTCTGTGCGTTCGAAGCTATAGGGAGCTCCAGGCTGGCCAGGACTACATAGTGAGAACCTGTCTTTTATTTTTTTTTTTATTTTTTTAAGAATACATTTTTATTTTTTAATTTTATTTATTTTTGTATGTGTATGAGTGTACTGCCTGCATATAGGTTTATGCACCCGTGTCCTGCAATGCCGCGGAAGTCAGAAGAGGGTCTTAGATTCCCCTGGAACTGGAGTTCTCCTGGAATTGGAGTTACAGATGGTTCTTAGCCACCATATGGGTGCAGGGGATCGAACCCAGGTCCTCTGCAAGAGCAGTCGGTGCTCCTAACCGCTAGGCTATCTCTCCAGCCCCTGAGAACCTGTCTTTTAAAACTCCCAAGTAAAAAGGGATCAGGGCAGAGAATCAGGCTCAGTGAAAGTCAGAGAACCTGAATTAAAATTCCCAGCATTCACATAAAGCTCACAGGCAGTGAGGGGAGAAGGTGGAGAGAGGAAAATACCCCAGAAGCTTTTGGGCCACCTAGCCTGGTGACACAGTGGCAAACAGCAAGGGACCCTGCCTTTACAAGAGGGAAGAAAGGCAGGTCACCCTCTGCCTTCACACACATGCTTCACACAGACACACACAGACACACACACACACACACACACACACACACACTACAAACAAACATCATATATACATTAAAAGAGAACTAGTCCTTCTATGTCCTTTACAGAAGAAAATAGAGACCTTATTCTAGTCTGAAGAATCTCGTTATGTTTCTCTCATTTTACAACTAGATATAAACTATACTTAGTATTCCTCATCAGAAAATAAAATCAGTTGATGCTTCCTGATCTGTATCACATCCATGCTCAAGATCGTTCCAGTTTGTGCATACTGCCAGGTCCAGGTTATCATGCATTTTTGTTATTTAAAATCATATTTTCTACATTTCATTTCTGTCCAATTTTTTCATGTTTTATTTTCAGATTATTCTAGCTTATACTTTCTTTCAAAACAACAAACAACACTGGTAAAGGAATTTGAAATAAAGATATACTCGTTCATTTTATAATGGTGTTCATTTGAACAAATACTTTGAGGGAAAATGTTCACTTTCTTTATTTGGGGATAGTGTAATAATTCTTCTGCTTGAGGGGCCATGAGAAAGACCTACAGCCAGGTGGCTTAAAGAGCAGAAGTTTGTTGCTCACAGTTCTGTACTCTGGAGACCACGTTGGAGGCATCGGCAAGTCTGCCTCCTCTGGAAGCTTCTCTGGCTCTCGGGGGACAGCTGCTTCCTGGGGTGCCCTTGGTTGGCCTTTCCTCTGTGCCACTGGTCCTTGTTGTCCCTTTGTCCTCCTGTAGGGACCCCAGTCATACTGGGTTAGACCTTTGTGATTTGATTTAACCTAAACCCTTTTTTATTAAAAATCTGTATTTAGGGGCTGAGAGATGACAGTGGTTGAGAGCGCCGACTGCTCTTGCAGAGGACCCGGGTTCAATTCCCAGCACCCACATGGCAGCTAAGAATCGTCTTTAACTCCAGTTCCAGGGGAATCCGCTCCCCTCTTCTGACCTCTGCAGCATCTCACGACACGGGTGTACCAACCTGCATGCAGACAGTACACTCATACACATAAAAAAAACTTTTTAATTAAAAATTAAATAAATAAGTAAATAAATAAATAAATAAAAATCTGTATTTAAATACAGCCATGCTATGAGTTAAGGCTTCAACATATGAATTTTGGGTGAACACAATTCAATTCACAGCAGGTAGCAATGCTACTTGTCCGATGTTTTAGAATATACTCCCTTTGGGGAAAAAAGAAGTTTTGACAAGTCAATAGTTAAATGAACATTCACTACATGTTTTGAACTATCCCGATAGAACAAACAGACACTTAAAGGGGTGGGGAAGCAAGGAGAGATATCAATGGGTTCAGTATACCACTTATATTCAGTGAGAGTATTTACAAGATTTTATTTTCAGTGCATTCTATTAGAGCTTGCCAGATTTATTAAATAAAAATATAGGATGCACATTTGCATTGTAGTAGAAGAACGGTGGTTTCAATATTTATAATAGATGTCATACTCATTCAATAATTGGGACATATTTTTACAAAAACAATACTTCATGGGATATATCTGACCTAAAAACAGTGTTATTAATCTGGAATTCAAAGTTAACTGTGGGTCCTGTTTTTATGATTGTTCTCCTGGCAAACCTACTTTAGGTGAAAGAATGAAACCTTTCCCATTCCCTCTGTCCACAGCCTGTTAAATTACTTTCACTAACTGTACATTTAATTTTTCGGTCTTTATTTGATACTGCTTAAAAAAAAAATCCTCTCCCCTGAAGCATGGGAACCCGAAGCCTCAGGCTCCCATACAGGACGTGATATACTGAGACGACTATGTGCATTCAAACATTACCATTAGCTCTTCCCCAGCGCCAAAGTATCCACTTCTTTCTATCCGCGTCCCATCATGCTGTAAAGAAAGCCCTAAAAGTCATCAGGTGCTGATAATCCGGTGAGGAAGGTCTAGTCCTCCTCTCTGAACGCTCTGCTGCTTACTCACCTGGGAAACCAGGGAATTGAATTCAAAGTGTTTTTCCCAATGATCCTAACAATTCAATTCCATGCACCTTTGAAATTAGGATTCCACTAATTCACTCATTTGCCTGATGAAACCTAAATTGTTCCCATTTCAGATTAATCCCTTTTCTCTTAAATTACATAGTGTTTCTATTGCTAAATAAAGTAGTGGTTAGAGTACGTCCCAGTACTTCCCCTGTTTTTTTTTTTTTTTTTTTTTTGGATAACATACAGGTTATGCTCAAGAGGTTGTAATTTTGATGCATATGTGATGGTTATATAGGCATCTGTTGGAGCAAAACAAAGGGGAGAAAAACAACAACATAAAGATTGGGTCAAAGAACTGACTGATACAATTAAACTCTGCCCAAAACAAAAAGCCTCTGCAGTGAAAAATTTTGGAAAGACTGAGAGAAATATCCAAGACATGTATGGCAGAAGGCATGAACTGGGGTGGGGTGGGGGCAGGGAGAAGGGAATGTGTCTAAATTGGACTGAAAGATAATGAATGAAATACAGAAATCATCAATAAAAGTATTTTAAAAAGAAAAGCTTACTAATATTAAAGTTCTAAACTTTCTTCTGTTCTGTTTTAGAATCTCAAAAGTATGAGTGAAAACTAAACTTCAGGTCTTAACCCTGAATGTTTAAGTTTCAAAATGTTCTTATTCTTTGCTTTTGTTTCACTCTCTCAACAACATGATATTAAAGGGCAGAATATTCTCAAAATATATGTGTCATTAGCCTACCAGATTATCTTTCCCCAATATGGAGATTTGATCACTTTGGTTTTGAATTCTTTTTGAAATTGTATCAACTATTAATTTTAAATGACATTTGCAAATATACAACTGTTTCCCTATGTACCAAGTGTAAAATTTTCTTCTATTTAAAACTTTGCTATGACATTTAAATGGCAGATAATTGTTTTCACATAACACTCCCAAACACATTCGGGAAGAAAACTAATAAGGATGTGGCACATTTCATTATTCTGCTAATATGCCTAGTAACTTCCCCTTTTAAAAAAATGTTTGTTTTCCCTACATTCGTCAAGGGTCAAAAAAAAAATCTTTATCCTTTCTTCCACCCACCCCCACCCCCACCCCCGAGCCTTCCGTACTCTCCAAACGCAGACTTTGCGCTCGTTACGAGCTCAGATGCTGTGCTCATGAAAATGCTGATGATCTTGAAACAATCCCATCGTGCTGGGTTCTCAAAGCCGAAAATAATTGTGCTGTGAACTGAAGCCATCTCTGCGGTTTGAGATGGTCTAGGGCAGCTCCTTGATCTCTACCGCCATCTAGTGGCACCAGCATCGCCCTCATCTGAGGAAAGTAACGATTCAGAGCAGAGCTGTGAAGATTTTAGGTTGTTGCAAATCAAATGGATGAATTGTTTTATACTTGTCATTACAGTAAAATGGGATTTACAGTGTGTTTCAACGGATAAAAATGTAATAAGTGTTCATAAAATTTAAGTGTAACACAATGGAAGACTTTAGCACTTAAACAGTATAAATTCATGCAATTTAATCTCTTTAATATGTTCAAATGTAAACTTAAGCACTGAAGAAAACAATCATATAGCCCAAAGTGTAAAAATAATTCATTCTTCTGTGTGCTATTAAAATATTTTTTTAATATTTATTATTTTGTTTTGCGTATGAGTGCATTGCCTGAATATACATAAGTCCAACTATGTCATGTAATGCCTGAGTTCAGAAGAGGGCGTTAGTTAGATCCTCTGGAACTGGAGATACCGACCGTAGTTACGCACCATGTAGGTGCTGGAAAGCAGACCCCAGTCCTCTGCAAGAGCAGCCAGTGGTCTTATCTATCTCTCCAGCCCTCAAAAAATATTTTTGATAAACGTAATCATACCTAGTGAAAGGAAAGACAAGAAAATGTTACTTTCCTGAAGAAGTTGGTACAGTAAGTCTCAGCTCTGTGTTTAGCCATTTGTCTTCAATTAAGTCACATCTTTATTCTCATTACTTATGGGTGCAATAAAATGTTTAATGAATGTTGGATAATATTTAGTTTTTAATATTTCTTAATCTGGAACTTTCTTTAAATGACATAATACTGTGCTTAATAGTGTGAATCTAACACAAAAATAAATTTCTTGACTGAAAGAAATAAAATATCTCTGAAGTGTGACTTTCTTCCCATTAAAGCTGGTTTTCCCTGAATAACAATTACAAGGGAAAAAAAAGTTTCTAACATCTTAACATTATTCCAGCTTTCTTTTTTTTTATTTTCATTTAAAATGTCAATACCGGGCTGGAGAGATGGCCTAGTGGTTAAGAGCGCCGACCGCTCTTACAGAGGACCCGGGTTCAATCCCCAGCACCCACATGGCGGCCGAGAACCGTCCGAAACTCCAATTCCAGGAGAACTCCAGTTCCAGGGGAATCCAACACCCTCTTCTGACCTCCACGGCATTGCACGACATGGGTGCCCAAACCTGCATGCACACAGTACATTCATACACATACATAAATAAATTAAATTAAAAAAATAAATAAATAAAAAATAAAATGTCAATACCACTATCAGGTATTTAGATATTTTAACAAGAGATATTTAAATGAGATATTTGTTTCTTAATGCTCTTGTGAGCCAGCTGAGAAATATCAAATTTGTTTTTTTTTTTTTTCAGGGTGGGAAAATCCCTATACGGTGGACAGCCCCAGAAGCTATCGCCTACAGAAAATTCTCCTCAGCAAGTGATGCATGGAGCTATGGCATTGTCATGTGGGAGGTCATGTCCTATGGAGAGAGGCCATATTGGGAAATGTCCAACCAAGATGTAAGTATACAGACAATTCTGCTGAAACACAGGGAAGGTCTTCCTTCCATCCTCTCTGAGAATAGTCCTTCTCTTCCTGACTGTTGCTCAGGGCTGAAGGGGGTAGGGACTGGGCTTGAGAATCTGAGGAAACTTCTCCTCTGCACTGACTGGGGTGAGTGACCTTATTCTATGAGTACCTGTCATGCATCTTACCTCCCAAATACCTTGATTGTTCTAGTGCAGAGAGATTGTGTTTACCTACAGTAAAACAAGAGTGATGGTGACTTCTCATTTCTCTCACAGGGCATTTCAATACACCTCTGTAAAACCCACACCAGCATAGGCTAGACACTACTTCGAAGAATGAATGCTCTCAGGCTATGCACTATCAGTACATGTCATCTTGAAAGGTTCTTTCCAGATACATAATCTTTTGCATCATCATTTTTGCTTCTATTTTATCTATAGCAATTACATTTGTGGTTGATAATATCACAGGATATTATCATACACTTAGCCGCTGTGATCTCTTCACAGTCATAGAGACAGTAATCACAAGTTACAGATAAACCAATGGTGCAAGTTCAGACAGGGTATTCTCACTCCCTATTGCTTCATTTCAGGAATCATCCTTTGCCTTCTCATCTTGCCTTCTTCAAAAAAAAGAGCTGGTGGTTGCTCAAGTTTCTCAAGAGCTTAATCACAGAGTTAGTTTGTTGGTTTCTAATGGCAGGCACAGGCATGATTATATTTGAGTTAGCTGGCCACAGCTGATGCTTCTCCGTGCCATAGTGTTGCTTTTGCAGCTGAGTTCTGTATCTACTGATTGTGGAGAACAGCCAACACCAGAAATGTGCACAGCTGCAAGATGAGGTCAACCATATTGCTCAGACTGTTCTCCAAAACACAACACCAAACACAAAGCCAGTGCGTCTGGGTCCCCCAGAATTCTGGCCTTATACACAAAGTGTGCCATAATCAGCAACCTCTATGCCATCTTCAACACTGAGGGGTTTTAGATCCGTGTTGTCTGGGCTCTATTCTCCAGGGAGTTTTATCTAAAAGCTCTCACTGCTCTTCCTTGTTGCTGGGCCTTCCTGGTTTTTTTGTTTTTTGTTTTTTGTTTTTTTTTCTTTTCTTTTCTTTTTCACGACAGGGTGGCGGGGTTCAATTTGTAAGAGCCTTCCTAACACTTCCTCATGCTGAATCCCAGCAGTGGAAATTTGTCCCTTCACTCTCAAAAGGAACTATCATTTTGCATTGTGGTTTTATTTTATTTCCATCGTTTGTTGTGCTTTTTAAAAGCCAGTTAGCTAAGATAATGGAAATCCTAAATTCAGTCACTGTAATTGTTGTTTTGCTCTAACTAAATTGGATGTTTTGCTCACATACTTTTGTTTTGACTGGAATAGGCCATCCAAGGGGCCCCCAGAATCAGATCCCCTCTAGAAGAGCTTGGATCTTCTACTCACCAGAGGCCACAGGGCATAGACCCATACTACTCATAATCTTAACCAGTTCCTTCACAGACATGGACATTTTTAAATTGCCTAACTTAGAAGCTGCTAAACCTTACTAAAAATATATTTAGAAAAAAGGGGGGGGGAATGTTCTTCATCGTCCACAGATGAAATGTGCATATTCATTTGCACATTATACACAAGTAGAGTTACACTAATATGTTCATTTAAAAGCTGTGTAGAGTGTTGTTTCTTTTCTGGGAACTTGGAATGGAAAATAAATGTTACATGTGGAAGGGATCATAGAGTGCGCCTTGTCCAGTTCTTTGCTATGGCCATTATAAAACTTGGAAATAGAGAATTAATGCAATACTCTAGAATCACATGGAAATTAGTTGTCAGTGTTTTTAGATTGTAGCCATAGTAAACTTCTAAAACAAGTCATGGACCAGTAGAACAAGGAATAACCAGGACTTTCTTGTTCCTTTCTTTACAGCCTATGTGGCTCCCCTCCTGTACCTAGTGATCTCCTTCCTCCCTAAATCTTATTCTTTAATGCTTAGGAGAAAGATGCAAACATGAGTCTAAATTTGATTAAGAAAGGTTATATGAAATCCACTCAATAAAAATTAACTTAAAAATGAAAATAAATAAAAATAAAAATAAAAAAGAAAGATGCAAACAAAGTAAATAAGCAAAAAACATCATAGATGACATGATACTATTATGTCATGCCACAGAGGGAAAAAGAGAGAGGAAGATAAAAAGTACTGTGCATAAATGTAAATTATCTTATAAAGCATTTTCATAAAAGCCATACCTTTATGGTCAGAAAGTCATAATTAGGGGCTGGAGAGATGGCTCTGGGGTTAAGCCCTGGATGCTCTTGCAGAGGACCCAGATTTGGTTTTCTAGCATCTACATGGTGGCTGACAATCATCCATGATTCCAGATCCAGGGGATCTGATGCCCTCTGCCATCTGTGGGCATACCATGACCAGGGAGTACTTACTTACATGCAGGCAAAACACTCGTACACATAAAATAAAAATAAATGTAAAAAGTAAGATTTTTTAAGTCATGATTAGTCCCTGTTAGGCATTCAAAGGGAGTTGTTCTAATAAAAGGGTGACCAATAAATGGAAAGAGCAGTCTCCTGAGTTTCCTGCTCCTAGATTCTCTTACCTTCTAGGGTACACGCTACAGTTCAGCAAGCATGTCCATGATGCTGTGGGCTATGATTCAATCATCCAAGTCACTCAAATCTTCAAAGTGCTTCAGCCTAATGACCAATTAAGATAATAAGGAAATGAGGTTTAATGTTTTTAATGGGACTTCTAATAGTGAAATGCTGTAATTTTATACCCTCTGAAAAATTAGTCCTGGCACTTTTGCCACAAATGAATGACTCATTGTTGTTTCCTTCTGGAGTTTAGAACTACCCTGGTCTCTGGAGAGGTGCCAAAATAGTAGACAGAATTTTCATGGAGCAGATCAGGTACAAGGAGCATGCCAAACCCCAAGACAGATTGCTCAGGAGGACAGCTTCTGCAGAGAATGGCCCAAATGCTTCGTTTTCAACACAGACTACCATGTAGTGTTCTTAATTGTTACCTAGAGTAAGTAGTCCAGCTTCTCTCTGCTTGGATCTTGCTCAACAGTTCACCCAGCCAGTTTAGCCACTGATCTTCATGATCAGTATCCAAGATGACCATTTAGAGTGATTTTGTCTGCTAAACCTCATTTGGCAACATAGACTTTGCGTGAAACAGAAGCTACTGCAGCCAGAACTTGGCTCCTGACAGTTAGCCCATTCTAATTTGTTCACAGCACCAGGCTCAGCTTTTCCTCCACCTAGACCTTCAGGTTTTTTAGGTCCAGGTAGGGTCTTAGTGTGTTTTTACTGCCTGTGTAGGTAACCAAAAAATATTCAAGCTAGAATCTGAGAACAGGAAGGAAAAGTGGGGGCTAGCAGATGTGGAGTCAAATCTTGGGACCTTCAGATCAACATGTTATTAGATGAAAGCAGTACACTCCAAAATCCTTTAGTTATCTCATGAATAACTTAGCTGCTACAGGAGAGAGAGCTGGAATTCTGTTCACCTAAACATGTTGGAAGTCAGCCTATCTGTGACACATCCTATAACCAGAATTTCTGTTGGAAGCAGAGACTGCTTAATCAATTTTTCCCCCTGTTGCTCTGTCCGAATACCAGCTATTACCTATTTATCCTACATACCTCATTTATTTAGTCAAGGTATAATTTTATACTTGACTTTTTCCAACCAGCATGCATTTTGAGTAAGGAAAGGGATGAGAGAAAAAGTCTATGTTCTGTTTCAATATTTTATATAATTTTACTGCATTTGGGTGAGTTTAGCAAAGCTGTAGGCACAGATCAAATAGAATGTTACGATGCTTTATGGTTTTTAAATGAGTTTAGGAAATTTCAGATAGTTTTTATGAAATAGTTTCTCCATTCTGCACACTGTGTAGTATATTTTATTATAATGAACAATCCTGAGTTTGCAGAATCTGCTTTGGTGAATAATATAATGAGTTTCCCAAAGGTCACTGGAATTGTACGTTAGGGAAGGGAAATAAGAAAAAAGTAGAATGTGCAGAACTAGTCCTTAAAAAAACTAACAGAAAATAACAGCAGGTGCCATTTATTAGCCACTCAGCAACTCCTATTAAGCAGGTGGGCAGGTGGCAGTCACATTTGGGGCAGAGATGATGAGAAACTGGGAAACTCAGTTTCCATAGATTCCACTATGTTAAGTGAAATAAACTAGGCATATAAAGACAAATACTGAACTATCTCCCTCACACAAGGAATCTAGAGAAGTTGATTGCATAGAAATAAAGCATAGAGCAGTAGTGACTGTACTGCAGGAAGGAGAGCTAAAAGATGCCCACTGGGAGGTCAGATAACAGGTACCAATTACCAAAATGCACTTCAGTGAGAGGAATAAGGTCAAATGTTCTATACAGCACATTAGGGTAACTATGGTACACCACAAATTATTATGTATTTTATAAAGAAATAAAAGAGAGAAACTTGAAGGTTTCCAAGGAAAAGAAATGACAGCTCCAGAGATGGAAATGGTGATTAATCTGATTGATCATGGCCCACTTTACAACTACATGGACTTTCCTCACTGTATTCCATGAACATATACAATTAAAAAAATAATAAAATTGCCTGTGGGTGCACGCCTTTAATCCCATCACTTGGAAGGCAAAGGCAGGTGGATCTCTGTGAGTTCAAGGCCACCCTGGTCTTCCTAGAGAGTTCCAGGACAGCCTGGGCTGTAGGGAGACCTTGTCTCAAAAAAAGACCCCCCCACACACAAAAATTAAGTAGACATATTTCTCAGTCATGGAATCCATTATTTAGGTGAAGAGAGGAAGTTCTAGTATTTGCAAGTCCTGTGCCTGTGTCCAGTTAGAATGATACTCATCAAGGGCCAATGATATGCCTCCTAATTTTTATAAACAGCACTATGATATTACAATATAGATATTTAAAATAGGTATGCCAAGAAAACATGCAAACTCTGTTATTCAGGATTCTTTTGATTATAAATGAAAGTGACCCAACACAAAGTAATTTGAAAGAAGAAAGAAAGAAAGAAAGAAAGAAAGAAAGAAAGAAAGAAAGAAAGAAAGAGATGGAGAGAGAGGGAGGGAGGGCGGGAGGGAGAAGAGGAGGGAGGGGGAGAGGGAGGAAGGAAGGAAGGAAGGAAGGAAGGAAAGGAGGGAGGGAGGGAGGGAAGGAGGGAAGGAGGGAGGGAGGGAGGGAAGGAGGGAGGGAGGAAGGAAGGAAGGGAGGGAGGAAGGAAGAAAGAAGGAAGAAAGAAGGAAGGAAGGGAGGAAGGAACAGATTTTATCAGGAAGCTGAGGTCATTTAGCATGCTGGATCCAGGACCTGTAATGTTTTTAGTACGGCCCTGGACTTCTGGACCTCTTCTGTTCCAACAATCATTAAGTTCTTTATTCTGCCTCATAGTCCAGGGCTCAGTATTCCAACTTAGCAACTCTGGTACAATAAGAGCTTTCTAAAAGTCATATATTAATCCCGTTTTAGAGAAGACTATGGCTAGGTCTAAAAGTCTCTGCTCAACCCTGACCTAAACCCACATCAGAAGTGGGTACTACAAGTGGCCAGGATAGGTCTACTTGCCGGCCTTCTCCACTCCAAAGTGGGTGGAGCACTGTGAGCACATTTTCTCATAAACACATCGATTAAGACAAAAACTCCAAGTGAAAGGTAGTTTTGCTGACAGAAGATATTTTAGGTTATTTTTGTTAATCCTTTCTGAGTTTTTCATTTTCAAGAGCAACTTTATTAGCATTATCATATGACACAAAAATACTAATATAGTGTGTTGTTGTATTCTAATGACTCAATCAGAGTAAATTTGAAAGACTAGTGAGCCCAAAGGGTCTCTCAAAATCAGAAATAGCAACATTTTGGGTTGGGGGTTCTGTTCTGTGTATTGGAGGATTCTTTTTTTTTTTTTTTTGGTCTTTTTGAGACAGAGTCTCCCTGTAGTCCCAGCTGTCCTGGAACTCAAGTTGCTGGGGAGTAGTGAAATTGCAGTCCAAGTTTCTGTTTACTCCAAGGTGCTTGCTTTTACCACTAAGCTGTAAAGTAGAAGTCCAAGATTCAAAGGAGTCTGCATACCACAACTGTTCTACCTAATGAGACAAAGCATCGTTAAATATGTATGCCACTCCATCATCACTGAGAAGGATTCACATTGCTTCCTGCTTACACAAGAATGTAGATTGATCTGCCATTTAGAAATATGAATCCTCTCTGCATGTTTTTGTGCCTTGATGTTAAAGATTTATATAAGGCACCATTTTGTTGTTGTATTTCTTACAAATATCCAATCAAATTTTAATGATTGACACACTTAACCTGTTACCAGAAACACTTTCCAGACACATTGAAAGTTCAGGATGTCTTGCTTTCTTTTAGCATATGAAGTTTATCTTTCTTTTTTTTGTAAGATATTTCAGGATAATGTTCAATGTTATTTTCATCAAGTTCAAAATAACTGTAATTTACTACATAATGGGAGTATACTATAGCACTAGAGCTACATAAGGCCCCCCAAATGGCACCAAGGGCACTTTGGTTCTTCCCTCCAACACACTTACACTGCATAATAAGCTTAACAGAAAAAAAAAAAAAATGAAAGCAGCACATGAACAGCTGGGAGCACAAAATACCAACTCCCCACTGGCCAGTCGCTGGGGGGGTGGGGGAGGGGGGCAGCACTACTGGAATGAAGGGCTAATGATCTGAATGCTAGATTGGAGTTAGGGGATCAGGGCTTTGTTGTTGTTTGGCTTTGATTTGTTTTGTTTCTCTGACATGATGATTTAAAAAAAAAATGTCTTGATGCAGTTTGAAACCCAAATGCCTCCTGGGCATGCTATCATTAGGCATATGCCACTAAGCTTGTTCAGTTTCCCAAGAACATGTCACAGAACATCTCATCTGAGGCTTACTAGGAAGCACAGTGCTGCCTCGGGTGTGTTTGGTATTTTCCTCCTTGCTTTTTAAAAGCTTTTGTATAATAATGAGTTTTCCTGTAGGTTACTGTCTGATGCTCACTTGAGAGGGTGGAAGGAAATGAAGAGTATTTTTATTTTTCTAAGTGGTATGGTTGAAAACAACATTTTGCCCGGGATGAAGTAGTTCCTTTTTATCAAAATTTAAGAAGGAAGAGAATTTCTGCTTCCGGTTTTTCTTGTTTGTCCTCGTAATTTTATAACCTTTCTCAATTATGGTCAACATTTTAGCCAAGGCTGGTGGTTGTGAAGATTCCACTTACCTAGAAATTCAGTGTGATTTTATGACTCAGAGAGTCCAGTCATTTTCAATTTTTGTCTCTGATTAGATTTTCCAAACTCGACTGTATTATGTAATGGTCCTTGTGTAATGATCTGTGTAAGATACAGTAAATTGCTAAAAACCCATTCCTATTATTTCAACCTTCATTTTACAGAGGGAATTTTTGCCTTGATTTGCATATGTATTCTACTGAAGCAATTTTGAAAATGGCCTTCCTTTCTCATCTCAGCTTTTCAGTAATACATACTATTGGTGCATAGGCAGTTGGTTCATAGACACTACTTTAAGTAAATAAATACTGATTGCACCTGCATGGTGTAATACCTCAGAAGAGTAATAGGAAATATGAAACAATGCAGTGAATCACCATTATAAATAATTTAATTAGTAAAGTTCAAAGTAGAAGAAACCAGTAACTCAGATATTCTACTACTTCCTTATAATTTTCAAGGGGAATATTTTTAACTACATGATCATAACACTAGAAAATGCATAATAACAACAATGGTTTTTATAAAAGTCAACTATACCTTCAAACTCTATTCAGAATAAATATGTGTTTATTTGCCTCTTGTGGTTTTTAATTTTGTTCTCTGTGGATCATTTACATATAGCACATTTCAAAGTTTCCATTTCATTTGTATTCAACTACTCTTCCATCGATTTTTTTAGTAAAATTTTAATTTTTAATTGAATTTTGTTGTTTTATATAATATAGTTCAATAGTATTTAGATACCCTCCCTTACCTCGACCTCCCCCACAGCCCCCTGCCCAATTTAGCATATATATTACAGTTTATATAGTCTGATTTGTGTATCCATATGTCCTTCAATGTGAATTCATTCACTAGACCCACTAAGAGGCCTGTCCTTGAAAGACACTGTCTTTCCTCATTCCCAGCAGCCATCAAATGACCAATGTTCCTTGGGTTGGGATGGACTTCTTACCCACTTCCCACAGCTATGCTTGGACTTTGTCTGGTTTGAGCTTGCATAGGACTTGTGCATCCTGTCCCAGTGCTGTGAGTTCATATGAGTAAATGACTAGCCCTCTATAAGACTTTGAGTCTTGTGGTTATCCATCCCCTTTAACTCTTATAATCTTTCTGCCTTGTCTTTTGCAATGATTCCTGAGCCTTGGGAGGCAGAGGTTTGAAATAGGTGCTATCTGCTGGCGTGGTTGTGCATGCCTTTAATCCCAGCACTCAGGAGGTAGAGTTGGATGGATCTCTGTGAGTTCAAGACCAACATGGTCTACATAGCCAGTTTCAGGCCAGCTAGGGCTACAGGGAGACACTGTCTCAAAACAACAAGAACAAGAACAACAACAACAACAACAAAAAGACCAGAAGTAGTTGTCTTATTCAGAGATAAGCACTCTGAAGCCTCTTCTCTACATATTGGCCAATTGTGAGTTTCTGGTTTAAGCACCATCTGCTACATAAGGAAACTTCTCTGGTGAGAGCTGAGAGATGAGCATATTCCATGCAAAATTCTTAATGGGTTTTAAACAGTTTCAGTGGGCCAAAGAATTGTAGTATTAAAAATTGCCTAATATCTTTCTGAAATATCTTGCTTTCCCACCCAAGAGTACTTGGCAAAATATCCTTCAGATTTGAGAACATTGACCTCTTTAAGACAAACAGTTTTTCAAGTAAGTTATCTGGGGCCTGTCTGTATATTTCCAAAAGCATAAGTTGTAGTAAAGAATCTGGAAAACTAAGAAATTGTCATGGCACCTAAAATCTTCCTAATTTTGGTTTACAAGGAATATAGTCTGGCCCTATTTGAACTTCATCTCCCTTTGGAGACCCCTTTGAGTACCTGGAGCTTTGTAGAAAACTTCCTTCCAGTTCAAAGCTCTAGAGATATGGTTTTCTATCATGAAAAGTCTAACTTCAGGCAGAACCCAGTCCTTATTTCTTTCTCAATAATGGAGCCTTGCTTCTGAGTGATCATTCAAGTCTTTAATGCAATTCAGGAAACTCCTATTCTGTTATTCTCACTAACAATTTACTTAAAGCCTCTTCTACCATTGTTTACTTCTTTCCTTCCTTCTTTCTCTCTCTTCCTTTTCCCACATAGACACATTCTTTATATTATACAGCAGGAAAGCACATTTTCCATATTACTATTATACCTATGACTACCCTAACTTACATAAGTAATTATCACAAAAAAAAGTACACTATGAGACCCTTTGCTTTGGAATCCTCTTTTATATAAAATTACAGGTTTTCCACAGGGACATGCACACATGGAGGGTCAGAGAAAGTCTTGTGGAAGTTAGTTCTCTACTTCCACCATGTGGGTCCCAGGGATCAAACTCAGATCATCAGATGTGGCACCAAGTGCCTTTACCCAATAAGCTATTCCACACTGGCCCTGTCATTTCATATCCCATTTACAAGTGTATATTTCAACCATTGCAAAATTTTTGAGATAGCTTATTTAAAAAATATTTTTATTTTTATTTTATGTGTATGAATATATTGCCTGCATGTGTGTAAGTACGCTTTGTGTCATGCAATGTCCATGGAGGTTAGAAGAGGGTTTTGTATTTCCATGGAACTGAAGTTAGAGATAGTTGTTCCCCACCATGTGGATGCTGAGAAATGAATTCTGGTCTTCTGCAAGAATATCCAGTGCTCTTAACCACTGAGCCATCTCCAGCCCCTTGAGATAGCGTCTTTTAAAAGAAAGGAATGGGGAGGAAATTATCAAAATACATTGTATACATCTATGAAATTCTCAAAGAATAAATATTATATATTGTGAATACTAAATTCCATATTCTTTTATCAAGAGATATTTATCAGGTTTATAACAAAAATGTGGTATCCTACATAGTCCAAGCAGTTTGTGTTCATCCATGAAGTTCAGGAAATCTCAGCATCTTCATATTACTTTCTAATACTTTTTTGTCCGCTTTAATAAAAGACATACATTGCCTGCTTTGACTCAGAAATTGCTAAAACAATTTACAGGAAAACTCATTGCAGCCAGTAAAACTTGTGCCCCAAATGAGCCTTACATTGGTGCTGGACTGCTAAAAACTGTTATATTGTGACAAGGGATCCATGTGGTCTATATAGAACAACCAGCTGGGTTCCAAATAATAACTTCTGACAAGATCTAATTCCTTCTATATGCACATGAAATTATTGTAGTCATTTTTATATTTTTCACTTTAATTTTTCTTACACTTTTTAAATAAGGGTAGAGACCTTACATAACTCTTCCCACATAGGATGACAGACAGCCTATGAATATCATAAACCTAAACTGTTACAGACTTCTCGCTAGTTAATTATCACTCCTTCATCTCCCAAGACAACAAAATTCAATTTCTGTTTTAGACAAAGTTCTTATATGCTGCTTCCTGTTAGTCTTTAATTAAGGAATCAGAAAGTACCTCTAAAGCAAAACTTTCCACAAAATAAGTGCTTTAAGAAGACAAAGGTTAATGCAGCTTTGCTCAAGGTACTTCAAAAATACAGCTTTTGTAAGTCACATAGCTGACAACTGGAGCTCTATTGTTTGACTTGACAAGGCTTCATGCCTGATGGTGCCCAGAACATACAGCAATAGATCTCAGCTCAGCTCACCCAGCTGAGAGACAGCAGCTGTTCTTTAGCAGCCAGGGTGAAGGGCCAGACTGGACAGGTCACAGGCAGAGGTGAACACGGAAATTCAGGATCATTTTGAGCCATTGCAAAATGTCAGGTGTGAGAGGAACATGGTCACACTCCCACTTCAGTGCCCATGTCTTCAGTGGCCTATGCAGGATGGTTGTAAGACAGAAGGGGAGGGTAGGAGACCTGCCAAGAACACGTTGCAGTAATAAAGATGGGAAATGTCATTTGGAAATGACTCTGTACAAGAATTGCTTGGAAAATACAAATTCCTTTAGAATAAAAGAAAAACATCAACCAAAAGTTGGATGTAGATCAAGCCCCCAATTTCCTAGCCTGTCTAGGCAAACATCAATGAGATCATGAGAACACTTTCAGACAGTGCTGCTTGATGACATTTTTTAATGACTATTGCTTTTGAGGGGAATTCAAATATTATCCTGCTTTCTCCTGAATCTATCTAGAGTAGCTTAATAGTCCACACTTTACAAAAAAATATGTTTCTCCATCAAGAAAAATTAAAAAAAATGTAATAGTTTTTGTTAAGTTCAATAGTATTTACTAATCTGTAAAAATCTAGAAAAAAAATCAAACTCAAAGCCATCAGACAAGAAGAAATAACAAAAATCAGACCATAAATTAATAAAATAGAAACAAAAGAACAATGCAAAAAATCAATGAATATAAGAGCTGGTTCTTTGAAACTAAAACAACATAGTAGATTTTTAGCCCAGTTAACCAAAGGAAAGAAAAGAGGAAATCCAAATTAAAAAAAAAAAAAATCAGACAAGAAAGGGGAAAAATCAAAATAGACACCAAAAATATCCAGAACATCATAAGGAAATACTTTAAAAACCTATACTTTATTAAATTTGAAAATCTAAAAAAGGACATATTTTTTAAAAATCATCGAAACCATCAAAGTTAAACCAAGGGATCAACATCTTAAATAGAGCCATAACAAATAAGGAAATCAAAACAGTAATAAGAAGTCTCTCAACTAAACAAAACCCACTCCCAGTTGGAGTCACAGAATTTTACCTGACCTTCAAAGAAGATCTTCATCCAATACTACTTAAATTATTCAAAAAGAGAGACAGAGGAAGAACATCTGAACTCCTACTGCAAATCCAGATTTACACTCACACCAAAACCATAAAAAGATACAACAACAACAAAAAAGAAAACTATAGCCCCATATCCCTAATGAACATAGAGGCAAAAATTCTCAACAAAATACTCACATGTCACATACAGACACACATCAAACAGATAGTCCACTATGATCAAGGGGGCTTCATTCCAAAGATGCAAGGATGATTCAATATGCATAAACAATAAGACATAATAAATAATATAAATGGAATTAAAGACAAAAATCACATGATCATTTCCATAGATGAAGAAAAGGCCTTTGACAAAATCCAACATGCATTCATGATAAAAGTCCTACAGGGAATTAGACTGCAGGGAACATACCTCAACATAATTAAGGGTACACAACAAACCTACAGCAAATATTCTAAATGGAGAAAAATTTGAAGCATTCCCATTAAAATCAGGATCCAGACAAGGCTATTTGCTATCCCCACTCTTTTTCAGTATAGTATGTGAAACTCTAGCAAGAACAATAAGGGAAGGCAATTAAATGAGTATTAATTGGAAAAGAAGTTATATTATCTTTATTTGCAGATGACATGATATTATACATAAGAGATCTCAAAAATTCCAACAGAAAACATCTACAAATACACTTTTAGCAATGTCCCAGTTTATAAAATCAATCTACAAAAATCAATAGCCTTTCTGTATACAAATAACAATCAGAGGAAGCATCCAGAGAAACACTTCCATTCACAATAGCCTCACAAAAAAAATAATAATAATTTAGGCAGGCATGGTGGCGTGCCTAGATTTTTTTAAGCCCATTATGTGAGAGCCAGAGGCAAGAGGATTTCTGTGAGTTCAAGGCCAACCTGGTGTACAGAGTGAGTTCCAGGCCAGCTGGGGCTACAGGGAGACCCTGACTCAAAAAGACAAAAAAAACCTAAGGACAAACCTAAACAAAGACAATAAAGATACCTCTTCAATAGAAACTCTGTGTTTGAAGAAAGAAATTGAAGACACTAGATGAAAGATGCAAAGATCTCCTATGCTCATGAATTGGTAGAATAAAAATAGTGAAATTGACTACCCTAACAAAAACAACTTACAGCTTCGATGCAATCCCAATCAAAATCCCCATTATATTTTTCCAGAAATGGAAAAATCCATCCAAAACTTCATATGGAAACACAAAAGACCCTGGCTAGCCAAAGCAATCCTGAGCACAAAGAGCAATGCCGGGGGATTACTATGACAAGCTTCAATCTATATTACAGAGCCAAAGTCACAAAACCGCCATGGTGTTCACACATTAACAGACTTGTAGATCAGTTGAACAAAATAGAAGACACAAACATGAGTGCATGCAATTACAGCCACCTGATAATTGACAAAGGAACCAAGAACACAAGCTGGAGGAAAGACAGCATCTTCAATCAGTGTTGCTGACAAAATGTCAACTCCAAATGGATCAAAGGCCTCAATGGGAAGCCTGAAATGCTCAAACTGTTAGAATACAGAGACAATACCCTACAAGACATAGGTGCAGGAAAGGACATCAATGGCTCAGGAATTAAGGGAAACAATTAACAATTGTGTTCTCCTTAAACAACAAGCTCCTGTACAGCAAAGGAAACAACGAATTAAATGAAGAGGAAGCCTACAGAGTCAGAGAAAATCTTCACCAGCTATTCATTCAGCAGCCATGGATCTGAGTAGAGAGCTCCCCAAAGAAGAAATAACAATGGCCAAGAAACATCTTAAAAATTGCTCAACATCCTTAGTAACTAGGTAAACGTAAATTTAAAATTCTGTATGATTTCATCTAACCCCATTCAGATTGTCTAAGATTAAGAACATTAATCATTGGGCTGGAGAGATAGCCTAGCGGTTAAGAGCACCGACTGCTCTTGCAGAGGACCCGGGTTCGATCCCCAGCATCCACATAGCAGCTAAGAACCGTCTGTAACTCCAATTCCAGGAGAACTCCAGCAGAATCCGAGATGCTCTTCTGACCTCCGCGGCATTGCATGACACAGGTGCACCAAACTACATGCAGACAGTACATTCATACACATACAAAAATAAATAATTAAAAAAATTTTTTTAAACACATTAATCATATCAAATGCTAGTGTGAATGCAGGGAAAGGGGGAGCCTCATCCACCACTGGTGGGATTGCAAACCAGTGGAACCACAGTGGAAATCACTATGGAGAATGCTTTAAAAAGTAAAAATTCTCTATACCTAAGACTCACGGAACATAGTTTAAACAAGGTGTAGAAACAATACTAATGCATCTCTCAGCTCTCATCAGCAGTGATCCTTCCTGCAACAGAAGTCAATGAACACAAAAGACCACAAAAGAGAGTAAGAATTTGCAGAGTATGGGTACCTAGACAGGACTCCTATGTTAAGCATCCATGAAGGACTCAGGGACCATTGCAGAAAAAAGGGGTGGAAAGATTTGAAAAGTCAGGTTAGGGGGTGCATGGCCATAAGAAGACAGTCTTACAGAAATGGTGTTAATGCCCACAAGGCTGATGCAAACTCAATCAGACGAACCCAGCAGAGAGAACTGGTAAAATGGAAAGTAGCCTTAGCCAAAGAACTATTGGCAGCTCATTATTGCTGGGTGAAGAAGAGTTGATCTTCTTTAAAAGAAAGACTCTAGATAGGCTAACTCGACCCCAGTGGATGAATTTGCACTGAGAGACATCTGGGTACACTAACTTGATTTGATAGTGCTTAACATGTATGACAAAATGCATGAAATCCAGTGGGGGGGGCTATAAATGGGTGTGGATGTGGGAGAGGATATAAGTATGATTAAGATGCTTTGTATGAAATGCACAAAAATTCAATTAAAAAACTAAAAGTAAATCTAACATATGATCCATTAATCACTCCATAGCATATACTCAAAGGACTCATCCTACTATAGAGATAATTGCACAGCAATGTTTGTCACTAATCTTTTCACAATAGCTAAGAAATGGAAAGAACTGGAGCTGGAGAGATAGCTCAGCGGTTAAGAGCACTTACTACTCTTGCAGAGGACCTGAATTTGATTCCCAGGACCCACATGGGAACTAAGAACTACCCTTAACTACAGTTCCAGGGGAATCCAACTCCATCTTTGGACCTCTGTAGCATTGTATGACACAGGTGCCCTCACACATATGCAGGCAATACACTCATACACATAAAAATAATAAAATATTTTAATTGTTTTTAAAAAAAAGAAATGGAAAGAACCTAAATGTCCTTCAACTGACAGTTCTTTGAACAAGTCCTTTTTGTTGTTGTTCGCTTTAATTTTATATTGCTCCAAAGTATGCATGTGTACACCAAAATTATGACATCTGAAAATAAACTATAGGTTAATTCTAAAACATGGTTAGGGATTCACAATTTGACAGTAGAATTGCATGCAGGTAAAAGAAATATTACTTACATTCCTAAATTACATAGGAAGTTGATGTATGATTTTTTAATATTTTTATTGATGTTTTTATATATTTCATACATCATCTTTCAGTCCAATTCCGATACATTCTTCTCTTCCTGCCCCCCACTCTACCCCAGTTCATACACTCTGCATACATGTCTTGCATCTTTCTCTCAGTATTTCCAAAGTTATTTTTCTGCAGAGGCTTGTTGTTTGGGGCAGAATTTCTGCCTGTGCTGTATCAGTTAGTTCTTTGACCCAGTCCTTATGTTGTTGTTTTTCCCTCCCCTTTGTGTCTCTCCATAATATGTCTATATAAACATCACATATGTATCAAAATTTTGACCTCTGAGAATAAACTGTATATTAATTCCAAAATATGTTTTGACATTCATATTTTTCCCTTAATTTTATTTTATTTTTTATGTTCTTTTTTATTGATATTTTGTATATTTCATACACGATTTTTCAGTCCAATTTGGATACATTCCCCCCTCCTTGCCCCTCCCCCCACCCCAGTTTATGCATTCTGCCATACATGTCTTGTATCATTCTCTCCGTCTTTCCAAGGATTTTTTCTGCAGAGGCTTGTTGTTTGGGGCAGAATTTAACTGTATCAGTCAATTCTTTGACCCAGTCCTTATGTTGTTCTTGTTCTCTCCCCTTTGTATTACTCTAAATTATGCCTATATAAACAACACATATGTATCAAAATTATGACCTCTGGGAATAAACTGTATGTTAATTCCAAAATATGTTTTGGGGTTCACATTTTTTCCCTTTAATTTTACATTAGTCTAGAATATAAATACATATCTTCCACCCATATATGGTAATTATAATGTCTGAATATAAGGGGTAGGTCATTTCTAGAGCCTGTTAAAAGATTCATATTATAACAGCACAGTTGCTTTCAGATACAAAGAAATAAAATATTAAAGTTGCTCAGCTTGCCTGCCAACTGGGCATTTGGTATTAGCATCCACAAATGAGGGAAACAATTCACCTTTTTCTTTCTGGGACTGTATTACTTAACTTAGCATAGCTTCAAGTTCTATCCATTTACCTGCAAGGTTCATGATGTCATCTTTCTTTAATGCTGCATAGAACTCCATTGTGTAGATAGATGTACATTTTTGTTATCCAGTCATCAGTTGAGGGGCATTTGAGTTGGTTCCAGATCTTCACTATTGTGAAGAGAGCTGCAATAAACATAGCTATCCATGTATCCTTGTGACAGGATGAGTCTTGTGGGTATATACCCAGGAGAGATATGACTGGGTCAGGTGGTAGGCTCATTTTGAGACTTAGGACTCTTCACATTGCCTTCCATAGTGGTTGTATGAGTTTACATTCCCACCAGCAGTGAATGAGTGTTCCCCTTTCCCCACAACTTCTCCAACATTTGGTGTCTTTTGTTTTCTTGATCTTAGCCTGTCTTATTGGAGTGAGATGATATCTTAGAGTGTTTTGAATTTGTATTTCCTTAATTATTAATGATGTTGAATACTTTTTAAGATGTTTCTTAGCCATCTTTACTTCCTCACTGGTGAAGTCTCTGTTCAGCTCTTTAGTCTATCTTTTGAGTGAGTCATTTGTTTTCTTACTTCTTTGATTTTTGACTAGTCTTTATATTCTGGATGTTAATGCTCTGTCGGATGTATCATTGGTGAAGGTTTCTTCTCATTCTGTGGGTTTTCCCTTCATTTCCTTGATTGTTTCTTTTGCTATACAGAAGCTTTTGAGCTTGATGAGGTCCCATTTGTCAACTGTTGATCTTTTTATCTAAAATATTAAACCAATTTTATTTAATATAGGCATTTTAATTTTCACTAAATCCTTAAATACCTTATAATGTGTAGACAAAGCTTGGGTGAACTAATTACCATTTAAATAAACATTGATTAGACATACATTTTGTTTTTAAAACTACTTGTTTTAAATTTAGCTTATTTATACAATCTTAACCTTTATTTATTATAATAAACCCTAAACCCTCTAAAATCTTTATTATTATTTATTATTTATAGACTATCCTATATATTATATGAATTTTTACCAAAGTATCTCTCTATGTATGAACATGAAACAGTCATTTTATTTATGGGGTTTTTTTTGGTATTTTTGAGACAGCTTTACTCCCAGCTGGCCTGGAGCTCACTTTGTAGACCAGGCTGGTCTTGAACTCAGAGATTCACCTGTCTCTGCCTCCCAAGTGCTAGGATTAAAGGCATATGCCACCACACCTGGCCCAAAACAGTCTTTTTTTTTTTTTTGGTCTTTTCAAGACAGGGTCTCCCTGTAGCCCCAGCTGGCCTGGAGCTCACTCTATAGACCAGGCTGGCCTTGAACTCACAGAGATCCACCTGTCTCTGCCTCCCAAGTGCTAGGATTAAAGCACCCAGCTAAACAGTCATTTTTAAACACATTATTTTAAACTATAAACTTTACAAAGCAGGTTTTAAATGACCAACCTTTAAAAATAAAAAAACCTTTGATGTTTTATCTATGCTTAGCACAAAAGCTTGTCTTAAAGATGTTTTACCTAGTGGCTAAATGCTTTACAGGTAAGATACATTTGAATATGTCCTAAATTTGGACTTGGAAATAGAAGAAATTATTTTTTAAAAAACTAACCCATATCCCCAAAGACCCAAAACTCTATTAACACTTTAATACTATGAAAACCTGTTTGAATCTTTGTCTCGGGTGTTGAAGGACTGGAACCAATAGGTGGCAGCATATACCCAGTAAAGTATTTAATTGCCACTATACATCTCTACATTACTAATAAAGACAAGTAAATTATAAACCATAAGCTCTGGGAAATTAATTTTTCTGTTAGCTGTTTAATTATATTAATAGACTTGAGTCTGAGATAAAAGGGCCAGTTCTAACTCAAAGTCAGCCTTTACTGAATTTAAGCAGTATGTAAATACTTACTAAAAAATTATATAAAACCAATTAAAAATTAACACCAAAAAGTATAAAAGTCTTTATGAGTTGAATTTGTCTTTGTTTACGGTTGACTCCTAATTAGATATAGCCCTTCGGAATTATAAGAAACCAAAACACAAACATGCATTCACATGCAGACAGTTTTAAGGTGGGCTTAAAGAAAAAATATAAAACAGGTTTTTTTTATTTTTCATTTAAATTGAACTAAGATTTTAATTTACATTATTAGTGAGGATTTTTTACTAAAACAATTTATCAGAGCCTGTCAGCCTGTAAACTCTCTTAGAAATCCATCCCTTTCTGCTTCTAGAATGCTAAAATTAAAAGACTGTGTTATTTTAAGTCAATTGTAAAAGGCAGTTCAAAATAAATTCAAGCATGATTTAGGATAAATTATTATTTTTTTAATTTTATTTATTTCTGTATGTGTATGAATGTACTGTCTGCATGCAGGTCTGTGCCCTCGTGTTGTGCAATGCCGCGGAGGTCAGAAGAGGGCGTCAGATTCCCCTGGAACTGGATTTCTCCTGGAATTGGAGTTACAGACGGTTCTTGGCCGCCATGTGGATGCTGGGGATCGAACCCGGGTCCTCTGTAAGAGCGGTCGGTGCTCTTAACCGCTAGGCCATCTCTCCAGCCCCAGGATAAATTATTTTTAAAAAGCCATTAAAAAAAAAAAAAAAGAAAAAGCCATGTGCTCAGCTCAGGCTGGTATATACACAACAGGCCGCTAGGTGGCGCCAGAGCACAAACCATGTGTAATCAGGAACTCGGTGAATAAAGTCTTCAAGGTGAAACACATTTAAAAGACCAAAATGAATTTCAATAGCTAGGACTTTTATTTTATTTTATTTATTTATTTCTTGTGTATGAATGTACTGTCTGCATGTAGGTCTGTGCACCCGTGTCGTGCAATGCTGCAGAGGTCAGAAGAGGGTGTCGGACTCCCCTGGAACTGGAGTTCTCCTGGAATTGGAGTTACATACAGTTCTCAGCCTCCATGTGGGTGCTGGGGATCGAACCTGGGTCCTCTGCAAGAGTGGTCAGTGCTCTTAACCGCTAGGCCATCCCTCCAGCCGGCTAGGATTTTTTAATTAATCAACCAATTGATTAATTGTGCACATATTTTTATTCAAAAGATATCTAGGATACCTGGGGTTAAGTAAAAATATTACATCTTAATTAACCATGCTGAGATGGAATTTGAATCAGCAGATTTTGTATACAAAATTTAAGAGAAAGCTTTCAAGTGGCCATGGCTTAAAATGATCTCCAGATACCTAGCCCAAGAGATACTAATTCCTTAAGGCTTTTTTGTTAAGTACCAATTGAGGTCGCTGTTGGTAATGGAGGCACCCACTGAGGGGTGCTGCAGCTGCTGAAGGAGGGTTGTTGACCCACCCTGTTTGTTGATGGGTGGCTGCTAAAAGCTTATAACCCCTGAAAGGCTGATAACCTTTCAACAGCAGTTGCTGACTAGGAAACTGATCACTCCAGTAGCCCACAGGCTACAAAATAATTTTATAGCCCCTACCCCCAGCCCCCACGTGTGGAGCTGGTAACTACATAGTCCTGAATTCTGCTGGCTGAACCTGGTGTAAAGGATTGATTATCCTTAAAGCTTTACCCCTGGCTTGGGAGTGATTCCTCTTTAATTGAGGTATCAGAACCCCGATTTTGGATCTGTTAGATCTACAATTAGCTGGCATCTGAGTAGCACATGAATGGAAGATTAGGTTTAGGTAAAAAGAGTCGTGGAGATTAAAGATAATTTCCCAAAACCCACAAAAGAAAAGGCTTTTGGAAGGAAGACCAATGCAAAGTGAAAGGGTTAGAGCATGTTAGAGATGTTTACAACATGACTTCTTTAACTTTTCTCGTTAATATGGAAAACTTGTCCCTTAAAAAAAAAAATCTGCTCTAGTCCCAATAGTATACTGTGAAAGGTCTTAATTTGCATTAGAAGGAAGTGGGCCTCAGCCTTTGGGCTGAGCACTAGAGCAAGCCTGGGGGAGATTTACATATGAAGAGGTAGACTGGAGTTGAGCCTGCCAAGTTGAAGAACCAGTTTTCCACAGCAGGAGGACAAGACAAGTTTTGGAAATTAGAACCCAGTGTTTTATTTTAGGCCTGTGAAACTGAAAAAAATAATTCCAAGGCCCAGCCTGGCTAGTAAGCTTTAATGTTAAACTCAGCCTGGAAGTTGCTGGCTTTTATAGTCTGCAGGAGTAGCTAAGTTAGGAGGCACATGCCTGGGGGGATGGGATGCTTATTGCCAAGCCATAACAGAGCCAGGCCAGGAATCTGCCTGTCTCTATTGCTTTAGGAACCAGGCCAGGGATATGACAATTTTCTCCATGCGTGCAAAGCCACGTGTTCCCAGATTGGCCTCCCATCTGTCCAGCCAAGTAGGAGAGCCAGCTCCATGGCACAAGGCAGATGCTAAGAGAGAAAGAGTTTGATAGTCAAAAGGCAAGATTGTGATGTTTGCATATCAAATTCTTCGGGATTTTCTCCAGCCCCACATCTGGGTGCCATTTGTAACCCATCCCACTTACTCCCATGGTGAGCCATGTAAAAAACACACACATGAAAGTACAGTACACAGATGTGTGGTAAGGAATCCAAATATAGAGAAAGACTTTATTCAAAATGGCTGGGTTTTATAGGCAGTATGAATTCATCTCCCAGGGCCCAATCCCAGACCTTTGTGTCACCACATCCCACTCCATGGGCATGGCCAGGGAGGTCCCATGGCTCCTACCTGTACCTCTGGGGCCACTGGTTGAAAGCTAGCCCATTCATACCTAACTTAAATTGGATTTTCCCACAGGATAGAGAGTATTTTAATGCATTTCTCAACTCTCACTAGCAAAGCTTCCTCATGTAACAGAGGGTGATTAACACAGAAAGCCACAAATGGCCAAAATGTAGAAGATAAGAGACTTCAGAATTTGTGTCCCCACAAAGTACTCCTTAGTACTTATTTAACCTCAGCCACCTAGGGCTCAGAGACCATTCCACAAGAGAGGGCAGAAAGATTGTTAGAGCCAGAGGTGTTAGATGACCACAAGTAAACATAATTCTCCAGGTAGTTTGGAACTTACTCCTATGAACTTACAGCAATGGTGACAGCATGAACAAGACCCATGCAAAGTAAACCAGGCAAGTCCTAACACAGAAGTAGGGAAACAGCAGCCTTTCCTGAAGAACTATTAAATGATCACTGCTGGGTGTAGGAGAATGGGTCTTCTTTAAGGGAGTGAGGCTAGATAGACTGACCAGGTGCCATGGATGAACTTATACCAAGGCACATGTAAGGACACACACATGACTGAATAGGCCTTAACATATATGACAGAGTGCATGAAATCTAGTAGGGGGCAATGGAGTAGAGATAGAGGAGAGGGGTCTATATATGATTAAGATACATTATATGAAATGCACAAAAATTCAAAAAATACATGTAAAAAAAATCACATGATCATCTCAATAGATTTAGAAAAGGCCTTGGACAAAGTCCAACCTGCCTTCCGGACAGAAGTTCTAGAGTGAATTAAACTGGAGGGAACATATGTTAACACAATAAAGCTATTTATCAACCCCAAAGCAAACATCATTCTAAATAGAAAAAAACTGGAAGCATTCCCATTAAAATCAAGAGCAAGACAAGCCTGACCACTATCCCCATTCCTTTGTTAATACAGTGCTTGAAATCCTAGCTAGAGCAATAAGATAAATAAAGGGATACTAATTGGAGAAGAAGTCAAATTGTCCCTACTTTACAATGCTATATGATATTATATAAAGAGATTCTACAGAAAACTTTTTAAAATTATCAGCACCCTCAGAAAAGTGGCAGGTTAAAAAAAATCAATCTACAAAAATTAGTAGCTTTTCTATATACAAATGAGAAGCAATCAAAGAAAGAGATCATAGAAATATTTTCAGTCACAAATAGACTCTAAAGAAAATCTAGGAATAGGAGCTGGAGAGTTGGCTCAGTAGTTAAGAACAATGGCTGATCTTGCAGAGGAACTTGGTTCAGTTCCTAGCATCCACATGGTGGCCAACAACTGTGTCTAACTCCAGTATTAGGGGATCCAACACCCTCTTCTGACCTCTGTGGGCCTTGCACGATGATATGGGTGCACTTACACACATGCAGGCAAAACACTCATACATATAAAATAAAAATAAATACTTTTTAATCTAAGAACAAAACTAACCAAAGATATTAAAGAGCTCTAAAGTGAAAATGTAAATATAGAAGATGCAAACATCTTCAATGTTCATGGGTTAGTAGAATTAATACTATGAAAATGACCACCTAACCAAAAGCATTTTACAGATTCAATATAATCTCAATCAAAATTCCTATGACATTCTTTACGGAAATAGAAAACATCCTAAAATTCATATGGAACCACAAAAGACCCTAAATAGCCAAAGCAATCCCTAGCACCAAGAATAACACTGGAGGGATTACCATACCAGATCCCAAACTATATCACAGAGCTAAACTATTAATAATAGCATGAAACTGGCACAAAACAGACATGTATATCAATGGAACAAAATAGAATATCCAAACATGAGTGCACACAATTATAGTCATGTGATAGTCAACAGAGATGCCAAAAATACACACTGGAGGAAAAATAGCATCTACAACAAATGATGAGGATTCTACAGAAGGAAGAGAGAATAAAAAAAGATAATACTTAGATGGTGTGTAAAAACAAGGGGAAATATATTATTTCATAAGCCCACTGAAAATACACATAAAATACATACGTGAATCGATGTGTATAGGTACAAGCTATATTATAAAAGACAATATACCTGCTGCTAGTTAATTCATTCTAGACATAATAGGGAACTTATATCCATGAAATCTCCATAGTATAGTAGTCTAACAAGATCTGCAGCACAGTGACAAATCTAGTTGATATATCAATTTTTAAATACTTTATTATTTTTATTTCATGTGCATGAGTGTTTTCCCTGCATGCATGTAAGCACATCCATGTCCTGGAGTGCCCAAGGAAATCAGCAGAGGGCATCAGATTCACCTGGAACTGGAATTACAGACAGTTGTTAGCCACTGTATGGGTGCTAGGACTCAAACCTGGGCTATCCACAAGAGCAGTCAGTGCTCTTTACCACTGAGCCATCAACCCTTGATACTCTCTGAGAGGTTATCTAAACCCAAGTAGACACCCTTAAACACATCTATCCACAAGCACCACTAAGTAGACTCAGTACATTATATGTGTGTGTATTATAAATGCATATATATATATATATAAAACACAATGATAATCAAAGAAGAGGACAAGAAACTAGGGGGACATGGAGCTGTTGGAGCAGGACTGGGAGGCATTGAAAAAATGCAAATACAATGCTTATGTAGGAAATTCTCAGAAAATAAAAACATCTTGAAAGGCAAAGCATTCTGGGCCCTGGGAGATGGATCTGTGGGTAAAGTGCTTGCTGTGCAAGCCTAAGGACCTGAGTTCAGGTCAAATCCATGTATGAAGCTGCATGTAACAACCCACAACTCTAACTCCAACACTGGGTGGAGATGGAGACATATGGATCCCAAGAGCTCAGTGGCCAGCTAGACTAGTCAAAACAACAAGCTCCAGGTTCAGTGAGAGGCCCTGGTTTAAAATGTAAGGTAGAGAGCAAGAGAGAGAGAAAGAAATCCGTGAAGTCAATCTCTGGCTTCCACATATGTACATACAGGCAAATACACATGCACAAGTACACACACACACGCACACACACACACATACAGGCAAATATGCATGCACAAGCACACACACACATGCACTTGCAGGCACATACACATGCACAAGTACACACACATATGCATATATAGGCAAATATGCATGCACAAGTACATACACACATATGCACATATGCATGCACAAATACACACATGCATATGCACATACAGGCAAATATGCAGCACAAGTACACACATATGCACATACAGGCAAATATACATGTACAAGTACACATACATATGCACATACAGGCAAATATGCTTGCACAAATACACACACACACGTGCACATACAGGCAAATATGCATGCACAAGTACACACATATGCACATACAGGCAAATATGCATGCACAAGCACACACACATATGCACATACAGGCAAATACCCATGCACAAGTACACACACACACATATATGCACATTCAGGCACATACGTACAAATACATACACTTACCCATAAACACACACACACACACATATTCAAAAATATTTATGTGGTCATGAGACATTCTCTAATCTTGAAAACATTAAAGCATAGTAGTTAGGAGGGCCCTGATGATACACTATTATTTCTTTTTCACAAACTTCCTCTGACATAATTCAGAATATTTTAGAGACATCTCAAATGGTGCCAATTAAAAATAGGAAATTAAAATGAGATGTCAGTGTTTTAAAAAAGTCACAGAAAATATGTATTTGGAGCTATAGAATTCTTAGGATAAGGATGTTAACATTTGCATTTTTATATCTTGACTGTTGAAGTGGGATGCAGTTGAATAATATTAATTTTTTTTTTTTTTTGGTCTTTTGAGACAGGGTCTCCCTTTAGCTCTGGCTGTCCTGGAACTCACTCTGTAGACCAGGCTGGCCTTGAACTCACAGAGATCCGCCTGCCTCTGCCTCCCAAATGCTAGGATTAAAGGCGTGTGCCACCATACCCAGCAAATAATATTAATTTTAAGTATCTTTTTTATTTTATGTGTATGATTGTATTGCCTGCACGTATGTATGTAAGTGAACTCATGTCCTACAATGCTGGTGGAAGTCAGAAGAGGGTGTTAATCCCCTGGAACTGGAGTTATGGATGGTTGTTAGCTGCCATGTAGGTGGTAGGAACCCAACCTGGGTCCTCTGCAAGAGCAGCCAGTGCTCTTAACCTCTGAGCCATCTCTCCAGCCCAGTTTTAAATATCTTTAAATATGTTTGTTCCTCAGTTTTCCTACTTCTAAATTAGTGAAATATCTTTGTATTTTCTCCTCCCAGAGATAGTATAATAATAAAGGTTCACACAAATACCTTTGAATATTTCTTCAAAAAGTATCCTATATGAATTCAGAATCAATTTTATATATTTAGGAAATGTCTCAGAAGCAAGGGTTCATTAAACAGATGAATGTCTTATGTGACCTTGGTGTGACTTCCTAAACAGCGAGACAGATACTTGTCATCTGTTACTCTTAATTCTGATGCAGATTCCTTTCTCTAAAGCTCCACAGAAAGTGAAATTTTTATTTAAAATTTAATGAATTAAAATGAACCCAAATCAAAACTTCAGTTCCTCAGTAATGTCAGCTATATTTCAAAGGCATAGCGGCCAAACATGACTAGTTACCACCATGTCCTACAGAGAGAACATCTTCCTCACCACAGAATGTTATATGTGATACTCAGACTGAATGCTCCTATGTTTTGAGACCTTAAACTAGCCCTTGTTAGCTTCTCATGTGTTGAACAACCTTAGAGTTTGGGGGAAAATGTCTTCATAACCAGGTCAGACTAAGGGAAAACCAGAAGTCGAAGAGGAATTAAATACACAATTAAGAAGAAACAAATACACTGACTTTATTGTAAGAAGGATAAAAAAATTATTTAAGAAACGAAATTGGAGGGGCTGGAGAGGTGGCCTAGCGGTTGAGAGCGCTGACCGCTCTTACAGAGGACCCGGGTTCGATCCCCAGCACCCACATGGCGGCTGNAAACTAGCCCTTGTTAGCTTCTCATGTGTTGAACAACCTTAGAGTTTGGGGGAAAATGTCTTCATAACCAGGTCAGACTAAGGGAAAACCAGAAGTCAAAGAGGAATTAAATACACAATTAAGAAGAAACAAATACACTGACTTTATTGTAAGAAGGATAAAAAAATTATTTAAGAAACGAAATTGGAGAAAAATTTTAATAAAGCTTTGTCATAAAAAGCTTGCACTAAATGCATTAACATTTTTATTGAATTTTTGTGTATTTCAATGTAACATCTTAGTCAGTCTTAATCACCTTTTTACCTCCGTCTCCATTGGCACCCTCTGATAGTCCTCTTCTGAAGTTTGGCTGCTTTTCTGATTCCACAATTAGATTTGAGATACTCCAGCTAAATCACATAGAAACTATTTTTTGAGACTGTGATAAAACTTAACTATATGTACAGAAGTAGCACATGTTTCAAACATACTTTTCTTTCAGAAGGGTCAGCAGGTGTATTGAGCAATTGTAATTCTTGTTCGGAACTTTGCTATTTGGTCTTGCTTGGACTCTGTATGGTCACCATAAGTAGTTTCATCCTTATCAATAGTTTGCCTTCTACTGCTTGCATATAAAGAAACTACTGCTCAACATACATCTTGTACCAAAAGTAAGCAAGTACTCTGTGTTTGTGTTTAGGTGATTCTGTCCATTGAAGAAGGTTACAGACTTCCAGCTCCCATGGGCTGCCCAGCATCTCTGCACCAACTGATGCTCCATTGCTGGCAGAAGGAGAGAAACCACAGGCCAAAATTTACTGACATTGTCAGCTTCCTTGACAAACTGATCCGCAATCCCAGCGCCCTTCACACCCTGGTGGAGGACATCCTTGTGTAAGATGCATAATGTTGCTTTTCCCTGACAATCATAATTTCTTTCAGGCTACAGACAAGAATAACAGATAGAGGGAAAGTGTTTGCCTTGGTACCTGTCTAGCTGTCAACCTTGTATAAACCTTATTTTATTTATCAGATGAACAGACAAATTATTAACATTAAAGAAAAATAATGGATTTTTTTAAAGCAAGAAAATATTTTCTCCTTGTTCTCTCTATAGCTAATCTTCCTGAATTATTTTGCTTACATTTTTCCTAGGTGGCTCCTTGATATTTATATATAGTGATCCTTTTTTACCTGTATAAGAAAAATTTGTGTGAGTATGTGATGGCCTCGGCAATTTCCTTTCCATTCTATGCTGTGTCCCTCTATTTGAAATGGCAAGCAAGATAGGGTAATTTGTGAATCCGCCAGAAGCAAAGATGTTTCCTGCTGGTATGATCACACCTAGCTGTCGTTACTTTCCTCTCCTAAAACCAGAATAGGACAGATGACAAGATGAGAAAATGAAGGTACTCATAGACCATTTTATAAAGGTCAGTAGAACTGAGAAAATCTACTTACGTCTCCCTGAAAGGCAATTATAAAGGAGAGGAGTAGAAACAAATGAGATGGTCATCTCTGCCTGAAAATTCTACATTTTAAAATATCATCAACTTCCTTTAGGCTAAGTTAGAAATGGCCAAAGCTCATCTTCCAGACTCACAGAATAGACACAGGATATGTGGACATTCAACCGTGGGTCACAGGTTCATGTCAGTGTGGGGTTTTAGTAATAATAAGGCCATAGCTCTTCAGGGGCTATTTTAAACAGACCTCTGTTCACAGTAGAGCACATAAGAGTTCACCTCTAAATCACTAATTGGCAACCTCAGCAAAGTGAAGCCAAGCATGAAATAGCTAGCAATTCAACTATTGCTGCAGCCCCTCTCCCCCAAAGCAGTCCAGCACAGGAAGCAGCCAAGGAGGGGGCATGGAGAAGAAAGGCACTTTGGCTTTCATCACTGAAGCAACCGACAGCCACTGAACAATGTTTAAGCAAGAGAAGGATGTGATTACAGTTGTATTTCTGAAAGATCACTCTAGTGTCAGTTTAGACTGTGAATACAAAACAAGGAGCAAGATTTGCAACAGAGCCAGGTGTTTTAGCAAGGTAAGCTACAAAAAATTCAAGGCCTAAGTTATAACATGAGAATAAGGCTGGGGTTCAGGAGGTAAAATAATGAATTTATTAATCAGGCAAAAATAAGACTATGTGTCTTGTTCATTGATTATGGAAGAAGACAGAAGGGGATACCTATTAGGTTCTTTATGTTTTTAGATAAGCCAGTGGGTGGTATAATTGCTAAGAAAGGAAGAAGAACATATTTCAAAGTAGAAATGAGACCATTTTGAACATGCTGAGTCAGAGATGCCTATAGGATGGCTGTGTGGAAATGTTTACTAGGTATATATTTATAGTTTGAGCATTAGGTTAAAAGGACTGGGCTGTGGGGTTGGAGAGATGACTTAGCAATTAAGAGTACTTACTGCTCTTACAGAGGACCCAAGTTTGGTTCCTAGCACCCATGTATGGCAGCTCACAACTACCTAGAACTCCAACTCCAGGGGATGTGACACCTTCTGGCCTCCGCAAGCACCTTCAGTCACTTACACATATCCACAGAGACACACATGCATATACATAATTTAAATTTTTTAAGATCTAAGCTATAGTTATAAATTTGAAGATCAGACTATAGATTATAACTGAAGGCATAGTTAAAATAAATTATGAAAAATATAAAGAATGGGGGTAAACTGGAAAAGAAGGCAATGATCTAGAACAACAAGATTTAAGATATGATCCAAAGAACAATACTCAAAGGAAACTGAGAAAAAAAGATCCAGACTGATAATGAGGAAAATGAGAATGGTGCCATATCTTAAATGCCAAAATATGGGACTGTTTCAAGAGCTGTGATTCCTAAGCCTTCACAAAGCTTCAGTAAAGTACAAAGTAAAGTATGTCCATTGGATTTTTGCAGTGAGTACACAGGACTTCATGAACAGCATTGACAAGAATATTTTTATAAAGTTCTATGTAAGATTGCTTGCAATGCAGAGGGTATATAAGTCAGAAGAAAAGATCATTACCTAGTACTAATTTTAATGTATTTTATTGAGTTTATGCATTTAGATCTTAATCAAATTTAGACCCTTTCCCCATCCATGCCCCCTGTGGTGATTTGAATGAGTGTCCCCCATAGGCTTTAAGTATTCAGACATTTGTCTCCAGTTGGTGGCACTGTTCTTGGAGGTCTTAGAAGGTGTGGCCATGCTAGAGGAAGTACGTTATTGGGGGCAGGCTTAGGGAATTTAACAAGCTTTGCGGGCTCCAGTCGCTCTGTCTTGACTTCCTGTGCTCATTGCAAGATGTGACCCTCGGCTTGTTGCTCCAGCCCCAGCCACCATGCCTCCTGACACAATGGACTCTGTTTTCCCTGGAACCGTCAATAGTAAGCTCAAATAAACTCTTCCTTTTATAAGTTCCTTTGGTCATGGTGTTTTATCACAGCATCAGAAAAGTGACTAATACACCCCCTATAACCACCCCACCAGATTTCATTCTGTCATATATGTTAAGTGCTATCCACTCAAGCATTGTACTCAGATGTCCCTCAGTGCAAATTTATTCACTAAAGTCTAGTCAGCCTATCTAGAGTCACTCCTTTAACAAAGGTCGACTCTCCCTCACCCTGAAGTAATCAGTTACCAATAGTTCCTCAGCTAGGAGTGGGTCCTGCTGCTCATTTCCCTCTAGGCTGGGATTTGTCAGATTGAATCAGTATGGGTCTTGTACATGTTGCCACCATTGTTGCAAGTTCATATGGCCAGGATCTCAGAGGCTTGAAACCCTATGTTTTCTTATGTTCATGTACTAACCCTGGCTTTTACAATCTTTCTGCCCCTCCTCTACCATGATCTTTGAGCCATTGGAAGGTGAAGTTTAATACAGTATTAATTTTTTTTTAATTTCTGGAAACCTGTGTCCTACAAGAAAGATAAGTAGAGAAACTTTCTTGATTTTTATTTTCATATTTTCTCAAAAAGACACTGAGCATGCTTTAATACTGAGAGAACCTCCCAATGGAAAAGTACCACAGAGGGAGTCTATGGAAAAGGATGTCATAATCATACTCATAATATAAATCATTTCCTCTGGGATTTTGTGTCACAGGGCTACCACATGTCACAGTGACCATTAGCAAAGCTGCCTAACTGTGAAGTGGCTATAGTTGTCATTTTTTAATAAAGGCAGATAATTTTTTACTCTATTTTTGAGACTATGAATGATCATCATATTAGTAAAATATATACAAGGAATCTCAAGTCAGAAAATGGCAAAAAAAGGAATAAAGAAAGATGCAGGATCCTGACTGAGAGGCGGAAGTTGATGATTTAATAACTAGCATGCTTTACAGTATCTCCATCACACACAGGCCAGTATTTGTGTGCTTTATATAAGTTTGACACCTTGATTCAGTTCTAAATTCTAATCTCTCAGAAACCAAATGGAACTTTTTGTGACTGATTTGACATCCTTGATTCTGACAAAAAGATGTGTACTACTGCTTTTGTTACTAGTATATTTTTAAGAAATAAATGAACCAGTCCTCATGGTAACATGTCCAAACTTTTCCAGTGTTCTTATTATCACAGCAGCCAGAATGTTCTCCCACCCAAATTCATACTGAGACATGTTAGGGAAAGAGACAGCCTGATTTGTTTTGTGCTTATAAAATTATGATAAGCAACTCCACTTGAGAAGCCTCTCCATTTCCTAAGTCCCAGAACATATACCTGTTCTAAGGAAACATGACATAGTGTAGTCTTTCTGTCCTTGTTCATGAATGCCTCTCAAACATGTCAATGAAACACTGGGAAGATGGCTCAATTCATGAGAGTGTGTGCTCTGCAATCATTAGAACCCAAGTTTGAATGTTTAGCACTCATGTAAAAAAAGCCAAACATGGTTGCCTGTGTCTGCAGACCCAGCATGGGAAGGGCAAAGAAAAGAAAGCTCAAGATCTTGCTGGCCAGCCAGCCAAGCCAAAACATCAAGCTTCCAGTCTAGTGGGAGGTCCCATGTCAAGGCGAGAAAGCACAGAGTGGTAAAAGATATCTGATATCCTGCTGTAGCTTCCACACATGCAAGGGCAAGTGCTTGCACACACATGTGCAGGCACCATGCAACACACAGACACACACACACACACACAGACACACACACACACACACACACACACACACACACACACACCAGCCTGAGTGTAGAATCTACAGCCACTGCTCATGAGGCTCCTTTTCTCCAGCATCCCCAAACTCCAGGTTTCTCTCCCTTCTACACTGACATAGACATAGCTCTTTCATTGACTACATCCCATGGTTTTTTTTCCACTCTAATTGCTTTTTTCTCAAGAGTTCACCTGAGAAACTTTTACTCTTTCTCTTGACAGAGTAATAAGAGGGAAAGAAATTAAGATGACAGAAGAGAATGAAGAAGGCTGTGAAGCTCGCAGTTTAATAGTTTTATACTAGCATATTGGAAATTTCATAAATCATATCTGTGGCCTTTCCTTTCAAAAAAAAAAAAATACCAAGTTCCTAATAAGAAAAATGTTGACCAAAGAAGGCTTTCAGGATTTGGAGGAGCAGTGTTTACACATCTTCTGTTGACATTCTTTTCCCTGATGATTTCCATGAGAACAGTCACAGATCTATACAGTTCAAAATACATTACTCAAAAAAATGTATACAGGGATATCTGAGATTTGTGATATTATGTCCTTAAGTCAGTCTATAATATTATAGTCAATGAGCTGCAAAGTCATGTCCTGCACAGATACAATCATGAATTTCTCACTCCTCATTGACTCCATGCCCATTAGGTATCTTTATAAAAATTTAGCTCTTAGAAATTGTAGCTACTACCTTCTTTAGTATATATAAGTGTAGAGCTGAATTGTCAAGCACTTGTTTTCCAATAATGTGTGAATGATGAAAGTAGAGAAACACTCACACCAACACTGAAATAAAGGAACTCTGCTTCAGAGAATGGTGAGAAGCAGTTTAAGACTTAATGGTACTAATCCCTTAAATTCAGTTAATCTTCAAAATTTAATATAAAATGTTCCATCCATTTCCAGAAGATTTTTCTCAGTGCTGCCAAGGTAATATATAATCGACACATGGAAAATTGTTGATGCCCATATACAACTCATAGACAAGATGCTTTGTTTTGATATTGGTTGCTAAGTACTTTTATTGATTTTTTTAATTTATTTTTATTGATGCTTTGTGTATTTCATACATCATTTTCCAATTCAGTTCAGGCATATATCCCCTTCCCTTCCCCCCGACCCCACCCCTACCCATCGCAGATCGTGCATTCTGCCGTAAGTTTTCTGCATCTTTCTCTGCTTTTTTTGTTTTGTTTTGTTTTCATTTTTTTTAACAATAGGTGATAATTTGTGAGTACAAGCATCCTTCATGTAAAACCAATTTGCAAGCAGTATTGATGTTTTATGATACAGAAATAACTTCCTGGCCAAAACCTATGCAGAAACTGCGTGATAATCAGATTTGGAGAAGGAAGACAGAATATAAAGCATTGATCAGGAAATGTAAAACTCCTACCTTCCCATTAGAAAATCTAAATTGAATTCACATGAGCTCCTGGCACAAGATAACTGTAATACTAGTGCCTATATTTACAGTAATACTGATACATATTCTAATAGGTGTTTTGAACAGCAACAACTCATGCCACCTGTTGAAACTGATTGTATGGACTGGGTACTTACATCACTTCTTTAGTCATCACTACTACTGCTCCTATCCATCAGATGAAGAAGCAGAGACTCCAGAGATTGTTTATCAAAGGTACACGACAAGTAATTGATAGATTAGCAACAAGGTTCATCAATTCCAGAGCCCTTATTCTTTACATTAAACAGTATAAAATAACACAAAATCTCCAAAGTTTCCCAGCATTGCATTGTTCTAAAATATGATTACAAGAAAGGAAGTTATACCGGGTGTATACCTTTAATCCCAGCACTCAGGAGGCAGAAGCAAGTGGATCTCTGTGAGTTCAAGGCCAGCCTGGTCTACAAAGGAGTTTCAGGCCAGCTGGGGCTATAGGGAGACCCTGTCTCAAAAATATATAAAAAAAAAAAGAAAGGAAGTTACATTTTTATTTTTCCAGTTAGACTTTGTTTGTACTAAACAAGACTTCATAGATGAAGTATATTAGAAGCTTCTAAAAATTTAAGTATGGCACAACATGTTATTTTTTGCACTGAGTAAATACAAAAATATAGAGTATATACCTTCACTTCTAGGAATAAACAGCAAATATATTGCTGGTATGTTGCCCAAACATCTCCTGCACTGCCCAACACTTAAAGAACATTATTCTTTAATGTTGAAAACAGATATAACTACTACAACATAGAGAAATGAAGAAAATATAGCAGGAATATAGTTCCAGAATTGCATCCTCGGGCACTTCTTTAGATTGAATTTTTCTAGTGCTGCCAAATACATGCTTGCTTCTTTCCCTTGCTCTAGCAGACATTACTAATCATCACGACACTTTCCCTCTGAGCTCAGATACTGAGCTGCTATTATTTTCATGATTGCATTTTTTGCATCTGTATGGTGCTGGGTAGTGAACCCATGATAGTATCTTGACTGTCATTATCAATGTATTCCAGCTGCATGTGATCTGAAGTTTATACTGACTTCATACCATTTCCTCTCAAAAGGAATCTTTAAGGTCCAGTGACTTAGTATTCTCACTCTAGGGACCATGTGCTGGGCACTCTACTGAAAATTCAAAAGGATAATTTAAAAAGTATTACTCTGAGGGCTGGAGAGATGGCCTAGCAGTTAAGAGCGCCAACTGTTCTTGCAGAGGACCAGGGTTCAATCCCCAGCACCCACATGGCGGCCGAGAACCATCTGAAACTCCAATTCCAGGAGAACTCCAGTTCCAGGGGAATCCGAGACCCTCTTCTGACCTCCGCCGTATTGCACATTGTGCCATGTGGGTGCACAAACCTACATGTAGACAGTACATTCATACACATAAAAAAAATTTTTTTAAGTATTACTCCTACCTTATATTTATCCCTCCAAATTTTCAAGCATAGCTATAACTTTAATTTTTACTCCCATATATTTTACCAGTTATTAATCTTATATGCATATTAAATAATATTAGCAATTAAAAATGGAGGAACTACTCGATAAAAATCTGACAAAATTCATGCATCTAGCTTGACACTTTTAAGGGTCAAATGCAAACACTACACACTTGTTACCCATAAGTGTTAAATAGCCACAAGATACATAACTTATTTCTAACTACTGGACAATTTATGGCATTTTGAGTCCGATAATGCTTGAGTTATTTGAGACTAATTATTAATTATTTCACTAATTTGTGATGAAGATAAATCTTAAGTTCTATAGAAAATAATGTAATTAAATTTTTGAAGAAGAATGCATTGTAAATTTTTACTTCAAAGATGGGATGGGTAGTGTATGTATTCAAACGTTATATGAATTAACTAAACAGAGACAGGTATAGTTCTCAAGTCATGAAATAACCTCATGTGAAAATAATGAAACTGGTAAGGTGAATGATAAGGTTGTAACAGTTCTGGATCTGGTGATTATTACATATGAATAATTAAATAATGTTAGAAATCTAATTTTAGGAAGTTACTAATCATCTAGAAATAAAATATTACATATATATTTGAATTTAATATGAAAAATATTCATAAAATGTGAAATGAAGTTAAGGCAAACTAGAACAGACTATATCTGTAGATATATATCTGTAGACTATATCTGTATAATATTACTAGCAATATATTAATATAAGACCTAAGGAAAAAATGAAGTCATATAGTATGGGAGGGAGAGAAAAATCTTCAGCATTTGGCTTCATATTAAAATAGAATTTTATTTTTTTAAGGCAAAGCTTTTTTTTTCTTTTCTGGCAGTTAGCAAACAATGTCAGAGATATATACCCCTTTCAATCAGGAAGATGAAGACATGAGTTGCCATGATTTGAACTGCTTAGTACCATTTAAGCATCAGGCAACAATGTGTATGACTAGTGAGTCCTCAGACCAACTCTCATCTGCCAGCCATTAAAAATCAAGGATGGGGTACTGTAGCAACCACGGGAGGAACTTAGCCAGAACACTACTGAAATTTGCTTTAGTTTCTTTATCACTCAAGCATTCCAATGAGAAAATGCCGCGGAGGTCAGAAGAGGGTGTTGGATTCCCCTGGAACTGGAGTTAAAGACAGTTCTCAGCTGCCATGTGGGTGCTGGGGATCGAATCCGGCTCCTCTGCAAGAGCAGTAGGTGCTCTTAACAGCTAGGCCATCTCTCCAGCCCAGGAAAGGTGCTTTTTTATGATTTGTCTTGTTCCAATACTCTCTCCCTGCTTTCCAGCCATCATAATGTGAACAGTTCTCCTCTACCACAGGATCCTTCCTGATTAAGAGAGGCTTAAGCTGAAAGATCATTGCTCTGTACTATATGACATAATCAGTAGACTGGTGTCTCTTTGCATTCACAATATTCATACACACTCATGACAAAGAGAGTAAAAAAGGGTTAGGGAGATAGTCCTGAGACCTCTGCCTGACAAACCAATACAGAAGTGGTTACTTCATTCATTCAAATATAATGTATATTTCATCTTAAACCAAAAATTCATCTGTATTCTGTAATATTTTGTTTCAGTACCATATTATTTTTAAATAATATGCACATTTTAAAATGAATAAAACCTAATATACTAAAAAAATAAATAAAATAGAATTTTATTGGCAATACTTTTTAATGCAAAGTTTCTTGATCATTTTTGATAGATTTATTACTTCATCAGGGGTGCAGGTAAAGAGATGAGTCAGTGGTCGAGGGAACTTACTGCTCTTGTAGGGAAACTGAGTTTGGTTCCCAGCACCATAGACATTATTTTAAGAAGAAAGTAAAATCTTCATAAAAATATATAAAACATAAGAAACCTTTTTAGGATAAAAATCTGCTTCAGAGTAGTGTTGAGGCCAGGCATGGTGGCACATGTTTCTAATCCCAGTGTTTGGGAGGCAGAGGTAGATAACTGTGAGATCATGCCAGTGTGGGATGGCTCGAGGCCAGCTGGGGCTATATAGTGAGAACCTGTCTAAAAAAGAAAAAAAGAAAACAAGAGGGAAGGAGAGGAGAGTGGAAGGGAGCAAAAGAAGAAAGGAAAGAGAAAGAAGGGAGGAAGGGATAGAGGGAGGAAGAGAGAGGGAGAGAGAAGGAAGAGGGAGGAAGGGAGGAAGGGTAGTATACATTTTAATCATATTTAGTCCCTAACTGCAACCCACTATAGCCTGCCCACAGAACTTCATGCATTTTTTCATATATGTTAAGGCCTAGTGAGTTAAGTTAGGGTCCCCAGATGTCCCTCCATGTGAATTCATCCACTGAAGCCTGTTCAGCCTGTCTAGCCTCACTCCCTTAACTTTTTTGTTTGGGTATTTTGTGTTTGTAATCTGAGAGAGGGTTTCACTCCATAGCTCAGCTGGCATGAAACTCATGTGTGTTCCAGACTGACCTCACACCTTCACTCCTTAGTGATGAGATAACAGGCGAGTGATTGTGTCAAGCTTGCAATGTATAATTTTTATTTATTTTTTGGTCTTTTTGAGACAGGGCCTCCTTGTATCCCCAGCTGTCATGGAACTCACTGTGTAGACCAGGCTGGCCTTGAACTCACAGAGATCCACCTGCCTCTGCCTCCAGAGTGCTGGGATTAAAGTTGTGTGCCACCCCACACCTGGCATCAATGTAGACTTTTTTTGTTTTTTGGTCTTTTCAAGACAGGGTCTCCTTGTAGTCCCAGCTGTCCTGGAACTCACTCTGTAGACCAGGCTGGCCTTGAACTCACAAAGATCCACCTGTCTCTGCCTCCCAAGTCCTAGGATTAAAGGTGTGCACCACCATGCCCGGTTCAATGTATACTTTTTAAATGTAAGCTGCTAGATTTGCTATAAAGCTATTTCTTAGGTGAGCAACCCCAATAATTACCAAATAATGGAAATTTCCACAAGCTCAGCAAACAGCAGATTTAATTTAGCATTGTACATGTTTGATAAGAAAGGGCATTTATTGTTTATTAGGTAACTTTCTAGAGAATTCATCTAAGGATGATAGTGCTGGGCCCTCGAAGCCAGAAACAGTAGCATTTTTCAACTTCATTATAGGAAAAAGTGAAAGAAAAGTTACTGTTCAGAAGCTGTGAAAATGAAAGGTCCCTGACCTTACTAAATCAACTGCCAGTACTTCTTGCAGAAAGGCCAGAGAATAACTAGGTTACTAATGTGAGTGCAGAGAAGAAATCATGATATTGCAACATTCTGGAGCACATAATGAATGCATGCCAACAGGTAAATGGCCCGTTTCAGTCACTTAGCATACAGTGCGTCCTTCTGCTGTCTTTTTATATTGATGACACAAAATTAGCAAATTACATTTCTACTGACCAATTGCATGAAATTGTGAAAGCTAAAGAGTTATTCCAGTGCCATCTCAGTAACAAGAAAGGAGGTTATCTGTCTCATTGTACCTGTGCATCAAGAAAGGAATAGGAGCCTCTGCTGTGGTACTTGTTTATAATCCCAGAACTCTAGAGGCTGAAGGAGGACAATCATGATTTTGACACCAAGCCAGACTACATAGTGAAATCCTATTTCAAACAAACAATAGGATCAAAAATTAAAAATACAAGAAAGATATAAGAACATGACTGGAATGTCACTTAAACTCATTGTTTTAATTTTGTTCAGTCTTAAGAAAATTATTACAAGAAATTATAGTTATCAAACCATATTGTAGCTGGGCGTGGTGGCACACAACTTTAATCCTAGCACTTGGGAGGCAGAGGCAGGTGGATCTCTGTGAGTTCCAGGCACACATGTTCTACATAGAGAGCTCCAAGCCAGCTGGGACTAAAGGGAGACAAAAAAATATTGTTTTAAAATAGGATATTCAACTTTCAAACCCATGATTTTACTAATCAATAATGGTATCCTAATCTTGTGAGATTCAGGCTGTGAAGTACAGCAGTATTTCCTAATATATATGCTACAGAAAGTGACCAAATAATTCAAGAAAATTATGCAGAACCTTCTTTGAATTCTCTTTACATATTCAAAATGCATATTAGAATATTGAAGATTCTGAGGAATGCTACAATTTTAAAAACTATTTAACACTGTTTGCCATGGAGACTCTTATTATCTAATATTTCATACATGAATTTGTATTTGATAATATATTAACATATACACTACACAGAAACTTGGAAGAAATGTAACAACAATTCAAGTATCATTTGTTAGGTGTTGTGGTAGCTTGTGTGTGTGTGTGTGTGTGTGTGTGTGTGTTTATGAATGTACTTTCTGCATGTAGGTTGCAATGCTGTGGAGGTCAGAAGAGGGTGTCGGATTCCCCTGGAACTAAAGTCAAAGACGGTTCTTAGCCACCATGTGGGTACTGGGAATCAAACCCTGGTCTTCTGCAAGAGGAGTTGGTGCTCTTAACCACTGAGCCATCTCTCCAGCCCCAAGTTTTAAACTTCTATACATGGCTAACTTTTGTTCCTGGTGAAATCATGAGTCATTCTGATATTAACCAGAATGAAACATCCCATATTTGAATAGCCTTGTCATTTGTCATAGAAAAGAATGTGGTTTAGCTTCTAGAATAGGAGCTATATAAATACAATAGAACTAAAGACTACAAAATGTGCAAGTCACAATTAAATGAAACTTCACTCAATGTACAGTATTGCAATATATATGCATTTAATTCATCCACATTCTGATGATATGTAAAGAACAAAAGCCCTTGGATTTCTCCATCATCCCCACTTGTACTCACCTCCAGTTTAAACTTGATCTCAGTTTAGAAAAGAGAGATCAATGTGGTAAGGAAAACAACCCAAAACTTTGGGGGCAGGGGAATTCTAGCTCTGTAGCAGGGACTCTGCCCTATATCCTAAAAAACCATCTCCCAACGTTGTTTACAACGTGAACCATGTACAACTTGTGCTCCTAAAAGGCTTCTATGGAAATATAAATGATTTTAAGATTAATTTTTATTATTAAGGGTCTCCAATTTTCAACTTAGAACTTGAATATGTATTTTTAGCTTTTATTTATTATTATTTTATATGTATGAGTGTTTTCCCTGCATGTACCAGTGCATGCAATGGGCACAGAGGCCAGAAGAGGACACTGGATCCACTGGAACTGGAGTTGCTGTCAGCTCCCATGAAGGTGCTGGGAACTGAACCCAGTATTCTTAAAGCAGCCAGTGTTTTTAGCCAATGAGCTATCTTTCCAGCCCCTATCAACTATTTTTTAAATAATAAAATATTTTCATGTATGTCTGTAAGAAGAATAATACAATTTTTCATTAGACTGACTTAAATACATAATTCTTATGATAGTTTCTAAGATTGATTCCATTTTATTCCCTCTCACTTCAGCTACTACATATATAGCTACTATATATAAATGTGTGGATGCATGCATTCACATTGATCTTGCTTAGGCTTCCCAAAAGAATGCATTGGCATTATTTTATATATAAACTATAAAACATTCTCAGATAGAAAGTTTTTGCAACAAAATGTGATTAAAACATTATTTTAATGCTTTTAATATGTATTCCTTGTATATTATTAACTCGAACTTCATTGATTTTTGCTTTGTTTTGCACCTTAAGATCTATGCTGTGAGCTGCAATACACATAACCTATGGTTGGATATATGTAACTCCAATTCCTAAAATGGACTTCTATAATAGCAGAAATTAATTTGAATGATTTATAACTTATTTTTGAACACATAAGAACAAAAAAAATCAGTGACTTCGTCATGAAATGACGACTGTCACAGCATATGTGGGACAGGTAAAAGGACATGGATTCTTAAGAGGTCAGAAATAGAATGCATGAATAACCTAAGCTTTTTACATGTAGAAATAGTGAGTAGACAAGGTTTTCAATTTCAAACAGCTTCATGAAAGCACAAGAAGTAAAAAGAATGTATCAAAATATGAGTTTTCTGTCAAGTGCAATGTCCAATTGTGGCAAAAGCAGAAAAAGGTACAAAAGAAATAGCTGATTTGATAAATAAAACGTTTATTTCCAGTTACCCATTGAATAAGATGGAAAAATCATAGTTTCTTTAAATAGTAAAAGATCTCCACAACAATAAAAATTGGGAAGAGTACACAAATACATGGAAGCTAAACAGCACATTACTGAATGAAAACTGGATCACAGGAGAAATCAAGAAGGAAATTGGTGGTACACACCCTTAATCCCAGCACTCAGGAGGCAGAGGCAGGCAGGCCTCTGTAAGATCCAGGGAACCCTGTCTCAAAACTACAAAACAAAAGAAGAAAGAAAGAAAGAAAGAAAGAAAGAAAGAAAGAAAGAAAGAAAGAAAGAAAGAAAGAAAGAAAGAGGAGAAAATTTAAATTTCTCAGAATTGAATGAAATGAAAACATAACACACAAAACTTTTGGGACATAATGAAGGCAATCCTAAGAGGAAATTTCATAGCATTAAGTGCCTACACCAGAAAATTAGAAAAATCTTAAACAAATTAACAATGCACCTGAAAGCCTCGAAACCCCCAAAACAGCACTTCAAAAGAGTAGATGGGAGTGAGGTGCTGGTGAGGGAAGGTGAACCTGCTTTCACCTTTGAGGGGCTCACCACTCGCACCCAGAAGTCCCAACTGGGACTCCAGACAGGTGCATGGAGTCAGTGAGGTGTCAGCAAAGCAAGGCAGACCTGCCTTGACCCCTGGGGGGGATTCCCACCCACCCCTGGAAGTCCCAGCTGGGACTCCAGGTAGGGGCATGGAGTCAGTGAGGTGCCGGGGAGGTAAGGCAGACCTCCCTTGACTGTTGGGGGAATACCAGCGAGTGAGCAGACAAAAGTAGCAACACAACCCAAACCCCCCACCCCAACCTACTGCAGTTCCAGTGCAGAGGACCTAACAGGTGGAGCATTGATGATTATAGTCTGTGCAGTCAACTTTAAGGTATCCAGAATTCAACAATCAGACAGACAAATCCACATGCCAAAGACAGAAAAACAAAACAACATGGGAAAAGCTCATATTAAATCCACACTGAACTTTACCAACTCTACAGAAGATCCCTACAATGAGATCTCCAAGGAAAGAAGCCAAGACACAGACCCTAGAACACCAACTGTAGACATATTCAAAGAAATTAAAGAACTAAGGGAAGAGAACGAAAAACTCAAGAAGGACTTAGAGGGAGAAGATGACAAATGGTGGAAAGAACTAAGGGCAGAAATTGAAAAACTCAAGAAGGACCTAGAGGGAGAAAATGAAAAACTCTGGAAGGAAGTGGAAACACTGAAAGGATTCCAGGCCAAAATGAAAAAAGAAAATGAACAACAAACCAAGGAGCTACAAGATGAGAATGACAGGCTCCAGAGGGAAGTGGAAAATCAAAAGAAATCACAGGATGAAATGAAAAAGGGTATTGAACATTCATCCAACCACCAGAAAAAGATGGGGAAAAGCCTCAGAAGCAGAATGGAAGAAGCAGAAAAAAGAATATCAGACCTGCAGGATAATACAGAGCAACTAGAAAGCTCAAGTAAAGATTATGAAAATTTTTAAAAAGCACAAGAGTGGAACAACCAGGAAATGTGGGATACTATGAAAAGACCAAACCTCTGCATCATAGGGATAGAGGAAGGAGAAGAATCCCACGACAACATTATTGACCAGATCTTCAACAGGATAATAGAAGAAAATTTCCCCAAACTGAAAAAAGACAATCCCATACAAATACAAGAAGCATATAGAACACCAAATAGACAGGACCAGAAAAGAAACTCCCCACACCATATAATTGTCAAAACACTAGATGCTCAAAACAAAGACAAAATACTGAAAGCCACAAGAGAAAAACAACAAGTTACATATAAGGGGAACCCCATCAGAATTACAGCTGACTTCTCAGTCCAAACTATGAAAGCTAGAAGAACATGGACCAAAGTAGTCCCTGTGCTAGATGACTTTAGATGCCAACCCAGACTACTATATCCAGCAAAAATGTCAGTTATAGTTAAAGGAGAAAGAAAAATCTTTCACGACATGAACAAGATGAAAGAATACATGCCTAAGAAATCAACACTTCAGAAAATCCTCAATCCAAAGAACAGAGGAAAAGAGCAACTATCACTAAGCAACCAAAGAGAGACATCAACAAAAGCATAATAGAGTAAATACAAATGTAGACCAAGAATGCAAACAAAAAATAAATGAAAGGAAGCAACACACATCTCTCAATAACATTAAATACTAATTGTCTAAACTCCCCAATCAAAAGACATAAACTGGGAGAATGGATTACAAAACAGAATCCTTCTATATGCTGTCAACAGGAAACCCATCTCACCCTCAAAGACGGATACTACCTTCGAGTGAAAGGATAGAAACAATGGTGCCAAGAAACAAGCCAGAGTGGCTATTCTAGTATCAGACAAAATAAATGTCAAAGTAAAACTAATCAGAAGAGACAAAGAAGGCCATTACATTCTTGTCAAAGGAAAAATTAACTATGAAGACTTCACAATCCTAAATGTCTATGCACCAAACTCTGGTGCACCTAACTTTATAAGCACTACCCTGCAGGACCTCAAGCACAGATTAATCCTAACACACTAATAGTGGGAGACTTAAACACCCCACTGAGCCCCTTGTATAGATCAGCTGAACAAAAAATAAATAGAGAGACATCAGAACTGAACAATACAATACACCAAATGGACCTCACAGACATCTACGGAATATTCCACCCAAACACCAGAGAATATACTTTCTACTCAGCACCTCATGGAACATTCTCCAAAATCAAACACATACTGGGGAACAAAAGAAATCCAACAAATACAAAAGGATTGAAATTATTCCATGCATTCTATAAGACCACAATGCAATAAAGCTCAATATGAACGCCAGAATAAGCCCAACTAGCTACAAGAACACTTGGAGACTAAACAACACCATCCTGAATAATGAATGGGTCAGGGATGAAATAGTGAAATAAAAGTATTTATGGAACTGAATGAAAAAGTCAATACAACACAACAAAACCTGTGGGATACTTTAAAAGCAGTGTTGAATGGGAAATTTATAGCCCTAACTGCCCACATCAAAAAACAGAAAGGGAACAAATAAACGATCTAACACTGCAGCTAAAAACACTTGAGAGACAAGAACAATTTTACTCTAAACCCAAAAGACAGGAAGAAATAACAAAAATCAGAGCAGAAATCAATGAAATAGAAACAAAGAATACAGACATGAATTATTCAACGAATCCATAAAGCTGTTCTTTGAAAGGATACAAGACTTTACAGACCTCTAGCCCAGTTAACCAAAAAAAAAAAAAAAAAAAAAAAAAAAAAAAGAAAGGAACGTCAAATTAATAGTATTCGTGATGAAAGGAAAACTCACAACAGACAAAGAAGGAGATCCAGAAAACCATATGGGACATATTTCAAAAGCCTATACTCCACTAAATTTGAAAACCTAAGAGAAATGGTATAGAATATTTGAATCCTGGTGAATCACAAAAACTTAACCAAGACATAGATTGACAGTTTAAAACAGACCACATTTGGGGAAAGTTGGTGATGTAATAAAAAAAAAAAAAAAAACTCCCAACCTAAAAAAAGCCCAGACCCAGATGGATTTACGCGAGAATTATAAAACACTAAACGAGGTCTACAACCATTACAAACTGTTCAGAAGGATAAAACAGAAGGAATCTCCAAACTCTTCTATTGAATCGCTCAGCATCACGTTAATTACCAAAAACCAGGCAAAGATAAAAAAAAAAAAAAAGAAAACAAAATAGACCTTCAAAATGAAGAAGATGAAAAATTCTCAACAAAATACTGCAGAATTGCGATACAGAACCCACATAAAAAAGGATCATCCATTGGGATGGAGAGATTGGACCTAGCGTTAAGAGCTCTGACTGCTCTTGCAGAAGCCCGGTTCGATCCCGCACCCACATGACGGCTGAGAACCGTCTGTAACTCCAAATTCCAGGAGAAACTGAAGTCCAGGGGGAATCCAACACCCTCTTCTTGACCTCTGTGGCATTGCATGGCATGGGTGTACAGACCTGCATGCAGACAGTACATTCATGCACATAGAAAATAAATAAATAAAATTTAAAAATATAAAAAAGATCATCCATCATGACCAAGTTGGATTCATACCAGAGAGGCAGGATGGTCAACATATTAAGTCATTAAATATGCATAAAACACAATCGATCATCTCAAGTTGATGCAGAAAAATCCTTTGACAAGATCCGCATCCCTTTCATGTTTAATCCTAAAGGGAATAGACTGAAAGGAGCATTCCTCAAATGATCAAAGCCATATATAGTAAACCAGCTAACATCATCTTAAAGGAGAAAAAATTTGGAACCATTTCCCTTAAGTTGGACCAGGCAAGCTGGCCGATTATTGCCACTCCTTTTCAACATAATGCTTTGAAACACTTGCTTAGGCAATAATACAAGAGAAAGAAATTTAAAGGGAGTTTACTAATTAGAAAAGAAGAAGTTAAAGTATCCCTTTTTGACGGTGATATGACAGTTTACCTAATGGATGCTAAAAAACTCCACCAGAACACTCTAGAAAGGATTAAGAGTGTTCAGTAAAAGTGGCAGGATAGTGATGTTAACTGGAAAATCAGTTAGCCTTTCTTTGCACCAACAATAACCACAGTGAGAAGGAATTATAAGAAGGACATCTTCCACATCGATAGTAGCCTCAAAATATAATAAAATACTTGGTAACAAACCTAACCAAAATACCAAAGATCTCTACAAAAAAATTTTAAGGTTCCTGAAGAAGGATTTTGAAAATGACATCAAAAAGATGGATGCTGGGCATGGCGGTGTGCGCTTGTAATCCTAGCCATGGGGAGCCAGAGGCAGGAGGATCCCTGAGAAATCAAGGTCAAACCTGGGCTATGTCCTGGTTGGGCTATGACTAGTGAGACCCTGTCAAAAAAAAAAAAAAAAAAAATATATATATATATAATCATATATTATATTATATATTTTTTTTTTTAAAAGAAAAAAAAAGATGGAAAAAGATCTACTGCCTCATGGATTGGAAAAATTAATAAATGTAGTAAATAATGTAGTAAAAAATATAGTAAATAATAAAAGTAAACAATTCATGTTTACCCAAGTTGATATACATATTCAATGCAACCCTAATTAGAATCCCCATTAGCTTCTTCATAGACTTGGAAAAAACTCCTTAAATTCATAAAAGTCAAAAGACTCCGAATAGTTAAAGCAACCCACAGTGAAAAATGCAATACAAGAGGGGGAATTGCTCACAGGACCTCAAGCTATATTACAGGGTAATAGTCATAAAGACAAGCCTGGGTACTTGGTACAAAAACAGACCCACTGACCAGTGGAACAAAACTGAAGATCCAAACTTGAGCTCACTACATCAGCCACTTATATTTGACAAAGTGGCAAACAAAAAACTCAATGGGAGCGAAGGATAGCATCTTCAGCAAATGGTCCTGGCAAAACAACCTACAAGATACACACTGTAGAAGATTCAAATCTAAACCCCTTACCTCTCACCCTATAGAAAAGTAAACTCCAAGTGGATCGAAGATCTCACCGTGAAGCCTGAAACCCCCAACATGAGATGATAGGAGAAAACGGTTACGGTAACAACCTACAAACATAGGTGTAGGAAAGAGCTTTCTAAATCAGATAGCAGTGTACAGAAATAAGGTCTCACATTAACCCCAATCGAAGCCGCTTTACATTTCTACCCGCCCCCTCTCTCCCACAGATTGGTTCCCATAGGCTTAGAGGAAGGGGCACAGTGGATGAGAAGCAAAACTCTCTACTTTCTCTGGAGTTGATGTCTGGTCTCTAGTCAGTCTGGCTGTTTTCTTTCATGGGGCTGCCAGCTTGACCAGGCATAACCTTTCGTCCTACTAATGAGCACTGCAGATAGATATTTTTAGGTATTTAAACCAGTATAATATATAGACCTTTTGATCTTACTAATTGAAGCACATACACAATTAGATGTATAGGTCTTTAAACAGTACTTTTTGTTATGGTAGGTTACTTTATAGACACAGATTTTGGATGTTATGTGCAATTCATGATCTTACTTTTCTTCTGGTCAAGTACTTGGCAGGGTCTTCGTTGTGGCTTTTATAAATTCTCCTAACCATTAGAGGAATGTAAGCTTGTGACATCAGCCGTGGGTTATCCTCCAAGGAGCAGGAGCACTAGTAGCATATTAGATTTGGGATATACAGACATATGGGCTGCCACTGCTGCACAGAATTCCCAGGCAGATTTGAGGTGTAGCTCGTGCTGACGGAGGAGTCTTGCTTCTGATCAAGGAGGACTATATTTGCTGTGTATTGGTTTAGTGGCCTTGGTAACACTCTTTGCTGGACACTCATTTGATCACTTGATTGAACATAACAAGACCCCCTGCTGGATGGTGGGACCATGAGCTGTGGTGTGTGTTTGGGCACAACTGCTTGCAATGTGGTTTTACATGAGGATGCTTGTACTCACAAATTGATCACTTGTTGTTAAAAAAGTGGAAAACAAAACAAAACACGAAAAGCAGAGAAAGATTGCAGAAAACTTACGGCAGAATGCATGATCTGGGAAGGATAGGGGTGGAGTGGGGGCGGGAAGGGAGGGATATATGCCTGAACTGATTTTGAAAATGATGTATGAAATTACACAAAGCATCAATCTAAAAAAATAAATAAATAACAATAAATCTAATTGTCTCAGACAAGAAAAAAAAATAAAAAAGAAATAAGGTCAACAGTTGACAAATGGGACCTCATCAGATTCAATAGCTTCTGTACAGCAAAAGAAACAATTCAAGGAAGTGAAAAGAAAACCCACAGAGGGGGAGGAAATCTTCACCAGTGATTCATCTGACAGAGCATTAACATCAAGAATATATAGACTACTCAAAAAACAAAGAAGTAAGAAAACAAATGACCTATCAAAAGATGGAGTAAAGTGCTGAACAGAGATTTCACCAGTGAGGAAGTAAAGATGGCTGAGAAACATCTTAAAAAGTGTTCAACATCATTAATAATTAAGGAAATGCAAATTAAAATCACTCTCAGATATCATCTCACTCCTATACAACTGGCTTAGATCAAGAACACAAAAGACACCAAATGCTGGAGAGGTTGTGGGGAAAGGGGAACACTCATCCACTGCTGGTGGGAATATAAACTTGTACAACCACTCTGGAAAGCAGTGTGGAGAACCCTTAAAAGACTCAAAATGAGCCTACCACCTGACCCACCCATATCACTCCTGGGTATATACCCACAAGACTCATCCTACCGCAAAAATACATGCACATCCATGTTTATTGCAGCTCTCTTCACAATAGCGAAGAGCTGGAACCAACCAAATGCTCCTCAACTGACGAGTAAGTGACAAATATGTGTCACATCTACACAATGGAGTACCACTCAGCAGTAAAGAAAGATGACATCATGAACTTTGCAGGTAAATGGATGGAACTCAAAGCCATTATGGTAAGTGAAGTAACACAGCCCCAGAAAGACAAGCAGCAGCAGCGAATGGTCTCCCTAATTTGTGGATGTTAACACCAAATCCCCAGATGAAAGGCAAGCTGAAAAACATTATTGTTATATTTCTGTTTATCTGAAAGCAACTATGTTGTTATAATGTAAATCTCTTAATGGGCTCTAGAATCGATCCACCACTTACTCTCATATGCTGTAATTGCTGTATATGAGTGGAAAGTATATATACATATTTTAGAGTAATATAAAATTAAACGAGGAAAATATGAATTCCTAAACATTAAAAAAAGACTGAGAGAAAGATGCAGGATAGTTATGGCAGAGTACATGATCTGGGGTAGGGTGGGGGGAAGGGAAAGGGTAATAATGTCTAAACTGAACTGAGAAATGATGTCTGAAATACACAAAACATCAATAAAAGCATTAAAAAAAGAGTAGATGGGAACAGAAAAACAAAATCAAAACTAAAATGACTCAAATGGAAATGAAGAAAACAATACATAGAATCACTGAAATGAAGAGTTGACAAAGATTAACAAATGGACAAACCTTTGGCCAAATTAACCAAAAGGAAGAGAGAAACCCCTCAAAACACTCAGAGATGAGAAGGCAAGCAATGCAGCATACCTGGAGGAAATTCAGAAAACCATAAGGAAACACTTTTTAAATCTGTGTTTCATTAAACCAGAAAAATCTAAGGAAATGGACAAATTTCTATATATGTACAGTCTACCAAAATTAAATAAAAATTACATGAATAATTTAAATATACCCATAATAACCAATGAAATAAATACAGTAATTAAAAATTTCCCAGCGAAAAAGAGCCCAGAACTAAATACTTAAAGTACAAAATTCCACCAAACCTTCAAAGAAGAACCAATAGCAATAGTCTTCAAATTATTCTATAAAATGAAATATAAAAGAACACACCAAAATACTTTCTATGAATCCAGTATTACACTAATACTAAAACGAGACAAAAGTCCAACAAAAAAATTATAGGCCAATTTGTTTGATGAACACAGATGCAAAAATTCTTAATATACTCACAAACCAAATGCAAGAACACATCAAAAAGATTATCTGTGCCAGGCATAGTGATGTATGCTTTTAACCCTAGCACGTGGGATGTAGAGACGGGTGGATCTCTGTGAGTTCAAGACCAGCCTCATCTACATAAAGAATTCCAAACCAGCCATGGCTACAGGGAGAACCTGTCTCACATAGACAAAACAAAACATACCCATCATGATCAAATTGGTTTCATCCTAGAGATGTGGGGATTGTTCAACACATGTAAATCAATAAATGCATAAATGCAAACACATAAATAGATGCAGAACAGAAACTACATGATCATCTCATTAGATGCAGGAAAAGCCTTTGACAAAATTGAACATCCATTCATGATAAAACTCAGGGAGAACCTAGGGATACAGGGGACATCTTTCAACATAATAAAGGCAATATGCAACAAGCCCACAGCCAACATCATACTAAATGGAGAAAAACAGAAAGCATTCCCATTAAAACAAGATAAAGATGTCCATTCTCTGTTCTTGTTCAATATGTGCTTTTCTTAGCTAGAGCAGTAAGACAAATGTAGAAGACAAAGGGGGTATAAATAGAAAGGAGTTAGTCAAAGGATCCTTTTGTAGATGATATCATTCTCTACAAAAAATACCCTAAAGACTATCAGAAAATACCTGGAGCTGGTAAATATATTCAGCAAACTAGCAAGATATAAAATTAACATCGAAAAACCAATAGCCTTCCTTATATACCAACAACACACAGAGAAAGAAATCAAGGAAATTATCCCATTCATGATGGCATCAAAATCCGTAAAATATTTTGGAATAAATATAACTAAGGAAGTGAAGGACTTGTGCAATAAAAATTTGAAGACGTTAAAGAAAGAAGTTAAAGAAGAAACCTCCATACTCACAGATTGGTAGAATGGCCAACCTACCAAAAGCAATCTACAAATTCAATGCAATACTCATTAAAATCCCAACACAATTCCTCACAGAAATTGAAAATATAATCTCAAATTTTATATGAAAACACAAAAAAGTCCAAGATAGCCAAAATAATCCTGAACAATAAAAGAGCTTCTGGGGGCATTACCATCCCTGATCTCAAATTATACTACACAACCATAGTAATAAAAACAGCTTGGTATTGGCACAAAAACAGACAAATTGATCAGTGGAATAGAATTGAATACCAATATTTTAATCTGCATATTCACAGCCACCTGATTTTTTATAAAAAAAAGCCAAAAATACACACTGAGAAAAGAAAGCATGTTCACCCATGATGCTGACCAAATTGGATCATGGCACATAGAAGAATGAACATAGATTCCTATCTTTCACCAGGCACAAAACAACTCCAAATAGATCAAGGATCTCAACATAAGGCACAATATCCTGAATCAGACAGTAGGAGAAAGTATGAATATATTAGAACTCATGGGCACAGGAAAGGACATTCTGAACAAGACTCCTGTTGCATAGACATTAAGTCCAACAATTGTCAAATAGGACCCCACAAAACTACAAAGCTTTGGTGCATCAACAGGCACCAACATTTAAGTTGAAGAGGCAACCTACAGAATGGGAAAAATCTTTACCAGCTATACCTCTGACAGATGGTCAGTATCTCTAATATACAAAGAACTAAAAAAAATTAAATATCAAAAAAAAAAAACAAATAAAAAGTGATGCAAGGAAAAGCAGGGTGTTCTCTAAAAATGAAACACAAATGGCTGAAAAATACTTTTTAAAATGTACAACATCTTTAGCCATCAGGGAAATGCAGATTAAAACCACATTGAGATTTTATTTTACCCCTTTTACCCCAATGGCTAAGACCCAGAAAAAAAGAGTGACTAATACCCGGCAAGATGTGGAGAAAATGGAACTCTTATTCACTACTGACAGTGCAAATTGTTTTAACTATTATGGAAATAAGTGTGAAGATCCTCCACAAAGCTTGAAATTGATCTACCCAATGAACCAAAAATACCACTCTTGAGCTTATGCCCCAAAGTCTCTATACACTACTACAGAAACCTTTTCAAATTGTGTTAATTGCTGCCCATTTAAGACCAGCCAAGAATTGGAAACAACCTAGATGTCCATCAACTGATGAGTGTATAATGATGGAGTTGTACATAAACACAAGAGAACATTATTAAGCTCTTTAAAAAATGAAATTATGAAATTCATAGGTAAATGGATGGAACAGAAAACAATCATACTGAGAGAAGTAATCCAGACCCTGAAAGACAAATGTTGCATGTTCTCTCTCATAGCTGGATGCTAGGATGGAAATCTTAGAAATGAATGTTTCAATTTGAAGACTCAGAGATGGAGAGATGGCTCAGTAGTTAAGAGCACTGGCTGCTCTTGAAGAGATCTCAGGGTTGGTTCCCAGCACCCACATGACAGCTAACATCTATCCTTAACTCCAGTTCCAGGAGATCCAACAGCCTCTTCTGACCTCTGTGGTCATTGCACAACATGGGTGCACTTACATACATGCAAGTAACACACTCCTACATATAAGATATATAGGGAGGGATAAGTGACACTAAAGGCCTTTGAAAAAAAATGTGGAAAACTACCAGTATAGAAGCTTCTTAAAGTATGTACATTATAAAAAGACATTTTAAAGACTTACCTTATTGCAGAGGAACATCACCCACATATCATAGGCTAGCAAAATAAAACCCCAATGCTAGAAATGGATTCCTCCTCTAGAATCTGTTTACCAGGACTCCCATAGAGCCCCTAAATAATACTGGACAATGCCACTGTTCTTAGTTACCCACCAGAACATGTTGGTAGGATCTTATGGCTGAAGCTACTATGTACATGAGCTGTAGAACAAACAAGGAGAAATCCAGCTGCTACTGACTCCAAAACCTCATCTCTACTGCCTAGCTTTCGTAGTGTTGGAAGGTGCTATCCATGCTTCCAAAACAAAAAATAAACATCACCCCTACCCAGCTGCGTGAATCCTGTGAACCACAACAACAACCAGCCTGGCAAGAATTGCCCACCACTGTAAGAGTGGCACAAATATTAACCAAGTAACCAACAATTTTCTAATTGGATTTAAGATCCACTCTGTATGATGATACCACAATTGACATTGCTATCAGGCTTAGGAACCTAAGGTTAGACAGGTTGCAGGACACAGATAATACCAGTTTTCTACTAAATATTTAAAGCATTAAACTGCCTCTTAATGACTTATTGTTACACCCAAATTAATACAATCCTCAACTCTTAGAGAAGTTCTGTTATGCAGCAGCAGATTAACACAGAAACCCACAATTGGCCAGTGTGCAGAGAACAAGAGACTGCAAAGTCCTTATCCCTGAATAAAACACCTATACTAAACTTCTGCCTCCCAAGGCCCAGAGATCATTGTGGTTGAGGAGGAGGAAAGCCAGAAGGGGTGGATGACCATGAGGAATGGTGACAGCACACACAAGTCTCATGCAAGCTCAAATCACACAGAATTCCAGCATAGACATGGGGAAGTTTGTAAGAAACCCCAACCTTCCTAAGGACCTTTTGTCAACTGATGGATGCTAAGCATGGAGAAATGGTCTCTTTCAAGGAGACACTCTTGGTAGGTTAATGAGGTGGGTGGACCCACACTGAAGGACAGTTGGGGACACATATTCAATTCCATAGGCTATTATATTGCATTAAATTCAATTGAGGCAGTAAGTGGAGATGCAGATGGGGGGGTACTCTAAATACCATACCATTAAATTATATTGTATGAAAATTACAAAAACTCAATAAAAATAAAATAGTCATACCAACAAATTCTTATGTATAGCATACTTCATTTAAGTCCTTTGAATATTCTCTCAAGATATAACATATTTTCAAAGGAAAATAAGTTCTTAAATGGATGTTGACAGTCATTCTGTGGAGGCCTATTATCTTATTAGGAAATCTGAATTTTAATATTGTATTTCATTGTTTTAATATTTCTGTGCATTGTAGTTTTGGTAAGTACTAGTAAACCTAATGTATTTTGAAAATTAAAAAGAATATTATAAAAGGAAATTATAAACTGGGTAATTCTTGCTTTATCTGGGTTTTAAGTGGTGTTTTTCATTGCCTTGTAGAATGCCAGAATCTCCTGGTGAAGTTTCTGAATATCCATTGTTTGTCACAGTTGGTGACTGGCTGGATTCTATAAAAATGGGGCAATACAAGAATAACTTCATGGCAGCAGGTTTTACAACTTTTGACCTGATTTCAAGAATGAGCATTGAGTAAGTGATACAGGGCTTGTTACTATACATAGATATTCTGCTCAGGGAATTTAAAATCAACTGTTATACCAAGAGCACCCTTCTGAAAGCTCATGTGTCATTTCTACCATTTGTAGCTATCATTGTAGTGAAAGCTAAACATCACACTTTTAACTATTATTCCTTTGAAGAATATACTTAATTCAAATATTTAACATAGCTTTAAGTAGTTCCAAATGCATATTGCTCTTGTTCACATCATACATTTTTTTTTTTTTTGTCTTTTTGAGACAGGGTCTCCCTGTAGCCCAGCTGTCCTGGAACTCACTCTGTAGACCAGGCTGGCCTTGAACTCACAAAGATCTGCCTGCCTCTGCCTCCTAAGTCCTAGGATTAAAGGCATGCGCCACCACGCCTGGCCCACATCATACATTTAAATTAACATAGATTTACCTTGATAAATTATTACTCATTTGGACAATTTCATATTGTTCAAAATAATGACTGTTTTAAATGAATACTGGATTTTAGGAATTCTTATAGGTTATTTTTATGTGTTGAAACAAAGACAGCAAATAATGTGACAAATTCCAGTGTTCCCACCATCTCACTTATGAAATAATCCATTCATAAAAACAGTTGAAAGAATGTATGCACTCCATCTCTATTGCATCTTCTCCTACCTCATCCACAAGTCATCAGTATTCCATATTTAATGTTTATTCTTTGTGTATGATTTCATATCAGATTCATTAATCTAGTTCCTTCATATTTCAACATCCAGATGAGAGGCTTCATAATTATTATATATGTTCTAAACCTTGCTTTTTTTCACTCAACCTTTGAGATTCAACTATGCTAATACTTTCTTTTGGCTGATGTGTGGAATTTTCTTATATGTCTCACTAGTTTTCTAATGTTGTATTAGTACAGGCAATTATGCAGTAAACATTTTTCATTTGTCTTTTGTATACCTCGTTAGCACAGAAATGCAATTACTTCTGGACCATAGAATAGGTACATTTTCTACATTGCTAAATTTTACATAATGGAATTTTTCAGATTATTGAGAGACCATTAGAACTCAAATTGGGTCCAAATTACATCGGTACACCACATACTTACTGTTTTGCTATGATTGTTGCAAATTTATTAACTATTTGAATTGTAGATAGTCTTATGCATATGACAGTCTAAACATTCGATCTGGATATGGAATTTTTCCTTGTATTATTAAATTTGAGCTTAACAGTGTATTTTATGGAAGTAGATAGAATAAAATGTTAAATTATTGCTGTTAATTTATATGACTGCTTAACAAACTATGCAATTTTTATCAAATGGTATAAATTTAATGTATCTATGCATTCATTTTCTCTGCCTTATATTTACCAAATTTAATGTTAATATTCTCTCCCCCTCTCTCTTCCTCTTTTCCTCTCTCTTTACCTCTCCTTCACTTCCTCTTTTCCTCCCTCCAACCCCCTCAGTGACATTAGGAGAATTGGAGTCATACTTATTGGACACCAGAGACGAATAGTCAGCAGCATACAGACTTTGCGTTTACATATGATGCACATACAGGAGAAAGGATTTCATGTATGAAAGTACTACGAACACCTGTATTTTGTGCCTCAGCATTTCTACAAAGAAAGATATCTCTTCTACAACCTCCTCTTCTGATTCTCCAGACTTCCCTTCACAAACCACAGTTTCCTGTTCAGACTACAGCTGCACACCTTATGTTTATGCTTTCATCCTGGATTTAAAATCATGCTACATAGATCCTTTCTAGCCTGCGAATAAAACTCTGGCCTACTGCAGATTATTGCTACATAATGATAAATAACTCAGCATGGATGTGTTACTTTGTATAGAAGTGTTTGGGAAGTGTTTATGGACTTAACCTAAACAAATTTGTCCAGATGTGGCATCCTCAATGATATATGTAGAGTTTGATGATAGATGAAAGAAATAGTTTACCATTTGTCCATTTATTGTGATAAAATAGCTTCCAACTTGATGTATTTTTTTTTCAATAGTTTACTCAACTCTATGGGTTTTATTGTTGCTTTGTTTTTTAACAATCTAACTGTTGGTGCCTGATGTTGTTGGAACTATTTGCAGAAATGATCGATGATTCCATATGGTACACTCTTATCAGGTGTGACTATGATGAGAAGGGTATTATGGGGGAGAGAGATGGACAAAAATACTGTGCTTTTAAATCTTCTGAAGCTGGGTTTGTCTATATTTTTAATTAACTTTATAGGGTTCTACACATTTCACAGTAGGTGGTTTTTAGAGGCTTTTCACCTCTAATTTTTTTACTGACTAGACTGTATTTCTCTAGTGTGTTATAAGAATAGTCCTTGAAAAGAACAAGAGTGAGTCCATTGCTCTGATGGCTTTCGTAGACTGAAGCATGGAAAATTCCTATAGACTGTTCTCTTTGATTCATCTTCACAAGTTTGAAGAGGCAATTATCAAAGCATTGAGAAAATTAGTTGTTCACAGTAGGATTTCTTTGAATAAAAGGTCTAACATTGTGACCTTCCATTTAATGAGAAGTGATTCACTTAATTTAAACAGAATTTATGATAGCTATATGGTGGCTCAAGATAATAAACACATATAGTTGACTGACAACTGGTGTACTTTTCAGGTTTAACAATTCCAATGTTTTGTTTGCAAAAATAAGTTATATGAACATGCTGAGCTATTTTCCAGATCTTATAAGAAATTATTATGGATACTCTAAATGAGATATAAATAGATCTTCCACTTGACTATATATCTATCTCTATATATCATGTATAAACCTTGACCCATAATAGTATATAAAATATGAGCACATCTAATGTGTGTTGTCATAATCTTCTCTGAGGCTTGCAGCAAAAAAAAAGCAAATATATATTTTTTAATGAACTTAGTTGTCAGCATATCAGAATAGTGCTGTTTTTTGAACACAAAATTATAAAATCATCTGTTCCTTGTGAAACTACAAAATGACTGTCATACTAAGTGCTGAATAAGTAGAGTATGTTACATGGGGAATGAAGAGCAGGTTTTCTAAAGATCTCAATTTAATGAACCATTTTATTTTGCATCAGAGATAAAAGTATACTATCTACATCCCCAAATTCCAACATAAATTATATGGGGAAGAGGGCAGTATTATTTCTCTCTAGGATACTCATCTTTTCTTATTTGTAAAGTTTTCAGTGTCCCGTTATACTAGATCCTTCCATCCATTTTCTTTAGCTAATTCATCACCTGGGTTTTGCCTTATGGAGTTTAGTTTTCTCATTTCAAAACAGCATGTATTGAGCTAGAAGGAAATCTTAGAGTATTCCTTAAGTATACTGAAAAGGGAAACAATGGAAAATCCATCACTTTTAAGTAAGTGTGTCAGAAATAGCTAGCGACATTTTCCAGCCACCTACCTGCATAGTCATGCATCATGCAGACTCTCTGTAGTTTGCTTGATACATTTACACAAATCTGGATACACTTAGAGGAAATACTAAAATTCCATATTTATCTGTCTTTAAATATATATTAAATAAAAACAGATGTAAACAGATTAAATTTATTAATCATATATATTTATTTTTATAATACAACAAAAAGTTATTTAGAAAAGTAAGAAATAGAATAATATGGTCTTTCATAGGATTCTGTCACTGGTATCTGTATACCTTGATGAAATAAACTCTATTATAGTATTAAAGTTCTATGGGATGTCCATTCAGTGACTACAAGATTAAGAATCCATTAATAATTTTCTTTTAAAGCCTGATAACAATTCTATTTATGGTTAATTTTTTTATCTCTTCCTTTCCCTTTCCTGATTTATTCTTACAGTATTAGAAAATGATAAAACTTTTTACTCTTGCTCTTTCTCCATATCCTCTAGCAAATTTATTTTTCATTTACATTTTGCCAGGATATAAACATGATCATGCTAAGTGTAGTGCTGAACTTCACCATGGACAGAACAAGGCTGAAACGTGTGGAAAATGAAACCAAAATATTAAGCTATAAGGATATCTTGTTCATTTCTCCCTACAGATCATGGACCTCATGATCTAAGAGGTATTACCTCAACTTAAGATCTGAAGTTAAAATGCCAAAATCATTTGGAAACTTTACATGAAACATTTTAGAGATTTCCTGGTACACATATTTCTTAACTAAGTATGTTTAATACAAACATGAAATACAATTATACAAAAATATGTTATTGACATTCATAAATTGTAGTCCAGGGATAATATAATGAAAAGATGCATATAAATTAATGTACTTTCTTTCAAAGAATCTTAATCTATTCTAATGAGGGAATTCTTGGAATTTTGAAAGTCAGACTGTTTAAAGAAATCACTTTTATTTTGTGGACAGTCAACTTCTAGTCTATATTCGAAAATTTTAAAGCAGTACATAATCAAAAAGAAAGATGAGATATTTAAATAATTAAACTAAAAAAATCAGAAATGGTGACAGCCTAAGAGAAAGCAAGAGCTATAGAATGTTTGCACTGAGTTATCATTATAATTCTAAATAAATGAGTCATGCATGCTATAATCAAGAAAACATTTATTTCACTCTGTGTAACTCTTTAAAATACATTCAGGTACAGACTGAATAAAGCAACCTTCTAAACACAGATTTAAGGCCTCTCTCAGCCCATAATGGAAAACGAATCCAAGTTCAATCCGTGAACAGCATGACAGTGAAGAGAAAATTATACCTTCTTCAAGCCTGTGTCCTAAGCATTTGTTTTTGATACCTTTCTCTAATAAAGTTATGCTCTGGGAGACAGCCAGTTAAACTCTCATGAGTTTTACCAGTATACTCTTTTTCTTAATTTTTTAAATTTTTTATTTATTATTTTTTATGGGTATGAGTGTACTGTCTGCATGTAGGTTAGTGCAACCCATGTCGTGCAATGCCACAGAGGTCAGAATAGGGCATCGGATTCCCTGGAACTGGAGTTAAAGACGGTTCTTAGCCATCATGTGGGTGCTGGGAATCGAATCCAGGTCTTCTGCAAGAGCAGTCGGCTCTCTTAACCGCTGAGCCATCTCTCCAGCCCCTAGTATTCTCTTTTTAAAATTATTCCTTTATTACATTTTCAAGCCCCTCTGTTTTCTGTTTAATTCCATTTTTGTATCTTCCTTTTTTGTCCCAGTTTCTATCACAACACCCATTACATCAGAATAAGGAAACACAGAAAATCTGAAAAAAAATCTTACAGCTTTCCTTAGAAGAGGTGGCATGGTAGGGAAGATGGCAAAAATTATACATTTAATATGTAGATCTTATAAAGGGGAAGACTTGCACCACTTACACTTTGCTTGAATGAAGGTTATGTGCAAAGGAAAGACATTTCAAAATGGATGATTATTCTTTTCTATACCTTTAGCTAAGTTAGTCAAATAGTTAATTAAAATAAATTAGTGGCTGGAGAGATGACTCAGCAGTTAAGAGCACCTACTGCTCTTGCAGAGGACCTGGGTTCAATTCCCAGCACCCACATGGCGGCTAAGAACCGTTTTAACTCCAGTTCCAGGGGAATCTGACACCCTCTTCTGACCTCTGCAGCATTGCATGACACGGGTGCACCAACCTATATGCAGACAGTACATTCATAACCATAAAAAATAAAATAAATAAAATAAATTAGTATTTTAATAATCAAATATTAACTTATAGGTGATCTGTGTCTTTATGCAAGAAAGAGATTTAAAGGAGATGCATCACTTCTTTTACTGGTCACTTTAACTTTTCTCAACTCAAATTTTATAAGGCAGAAGAAATTCATATTCATATTTAATCAAAGAATAATTTTATTTGAAGACTCCAAAAGGTAGAGGAGTAGGCTGGGTAAAACTGATAGTATTCTTCCTTCCTTCATAATACCAGGCCCTCAAGTCATCTAACTTTTCCTTTTTATGATCAATATTTCAACATCCTTTTTCGTTTTATAATATTAAGAAAAAAGTATAAATTTTATTTAGTTTGGTTTAACAAATATCTATGTCTTGTCTCTAATACACATAATTATTTTTCACAAAGATATAAATTCGAATACAATGTCATTGGCTTCAATTAATCCTCAAGCTTAAATTTTAGAGTTCAGAGGCCAGTAGCAGTCTGCTATGGTTGTCACCAGAGAAAAAAAATGAAATAAAAGCAACCAAATAGGAACTAGTCCAATGTGAGCTGGATTGTCAATCTACTTCAGAAAGAGTTTTGTTGAATGTGAGAGGATCCCGTTTGAATAAGGGGCTAGTTCTCAGCTAGCATCCCTCAGGCATTCCTCTGACCCTGCCCCAAGAGGGAGCAAGTAAAGTGGCCCAGGCACATGATGCTAAGCAGAGCAGCAGTACACAGTGGTATGAAACTGGGAGTCTGTGATTGGCTCTGGGAGCTGGTGTCATTTTGCTTATAAAAGTGACTTGCAGCAGGCAATAAAACAAATTCTCCATTACCATCATTCCCGGTCTGTTATTTTGCGCGTATACAGGCCGAACCAGGCCTGGATTTCTAGTGTCGGTGGCTAGTGGTTTAGATGGAGGTCTGTCAAACCACCAGCCTGGTAAGCTAGAGTGGGGTTGGTTGGAGACCTATCAGGTCACCACCCTGTGAATTGAATCGTGAGTGTGTGTAGGCTGAAGACAGGCCATCAGGCATCAGACTGGCAGTCTTTGCGCAGGTGGGATAGCATGACCAGACAGGAAACATTCTGTTTTCCCAGACTAAGGATCTGAGTTGGAAGGACCTCTCAGGTTAGGTTATGATCAAAACCAACTGACCTCTGCGCCAAGGGGTCAGTTCCCCAAAGTGACTGAAGGTGGCCACTGTGCTCCCCTTGCCTTAGCAGGACTGTGCTGTACCTGGTCCTAGCAAGAGAAGCTCCCATGGTTGAACTTCAAATTCTTTTAGAATTTTCCCCAAATAACCATTACTGTATTTGTCAGAGGGATTATGCTTATGGGTTCTCAAAGACATTTTCATCAGAAGTCAATCCATTTATAGACTCTACCTCAAAAATGCCTTTAAAACATCTTATTTTCGAAGCCAGGAGTGGTGGAGCACTTGGGAGGCAGAGGCAGGTAGATCTCTGTGAGTTCAAGGCCAGCCTGGTCTACAAAGCAAGCTCCTGGCTGGGGCTAAAAGAGAGACCCTGTCTCAAGAAGACAAAAAAATAAATCTTATTTTCAAAACAAACCTGGATTTAATCTCGTACCCAACCTCATTTTTCTAGGAAATATAATAGTCTAAGAAAATCCTTTCAAACACAATCTATTAACAATGGAAGTGATTACTCATGACCAGCTCTAACACTACCAAGGGAAAGAACAGGAAAGGAAATTAATATATCACATAAAGTAAATATCCTTTCTTCACTGTCATCTTTAAAAGTTAAGTATTAGGCAGATGGCTCAAAGATTTCTAAAGGAAAAGATATGTTTTTGCTATAAATGATCTGAACTGGTTTAGCTGTCTTCTGGGAATAAAATCAAAAAGTACAGAGAAACAATAAGCCATCAAACTGTAATTTAACTAAGCTTCTTTCACTAATAGCTTAAATTATTATTAGGTCAATTTATTTTAAGTGTATTTATAACTTACCAAAAAGGCTTGAATGCTTTGCTCTTAATTCAAAAGCTTTTGTTTGGTTGGCAAATTTATTCTTTGAGTCTTAAAATAAGAGTTTCTCGATTTCTGAGGGAAGTACTGTTAAATATGCAAACTTCATTTTTGGGGGTTTTTTTTGTTTGTTTTTTGGTCTTTTTGAGACAGGGTCTCTCCATAGCCCTAGCTGTCCTGGAACTCACTGTGTAGACCAGGCTGGCCTTGAACTCACAAAGATCCGCCTGCCTCTGCCTCCCAAGGGCTAGGATTAAAGGCGTGCACCACCGTCCCGGGCAAACTTCATTTTTTTACAAAAGAATCCACCAGCTATGAAGTTTGTGGACCTCAATGATATCGTCACTTTTATTATTTTTTTTATTTTCCCAGTGAAGGAAAATATTTAAACAAAACCAAGGAATGTCCTTGCTTGAATTTCTACAGGTTTTAGATTTCAACATTAGAAGAATTTATGATTTGTTTCATATTAACAGAAAATCTCAAAGAATAATTCTACTACAATTAGATACAACCAATTTGTTAAGAATAGCAAAGATACCTAAGAAATATTAGCCACCATAACGAGATGTATAACTACTAAATGTAATAGAGAGCTGTGCATATTAGGAAGGCGTTCTATCATTGAGTCACATCCCTAGGCCAAATAGCTTCTAGTTTTGTTTTAGCAAACAAGGAACAGATTAAGAGTACATTTGACTCATATGTTGTAAATTAGAAAAGTATCAGAATTAATGACAATCTCTAAAGTAAAAACCTGTCCTTATCCATGTTCCTTCATTATGTTTATCTTGCAGAGGATTTTTATTTGCCGCAATAAATTATTATGAGATAAAGAGCAAGTTATCAACTCAAATAATAAAACTGAACAACTCAAATGTAGAAGACACCACTTCAGGATTCCTATTCATTTTTGCATTAGAGTCTCCATCACATTAACCCTCACTGAAGGAAGAACTAACCTTATCTCCACATCATTTGTGATTTTTTTTTTTTTTTTTTTTNTTTTTTGTTGTTTTTTGGTCTTTTTGAGACAGGGTCTCTCCATAGCCCTAGCTGTCCTGGAAACCTCACTGTGGTAACCAGGCTGGCCTTGTAACTCACAAAGGATCCGCCTCGCCTCTGCCTCCCAGGGCTAGGAATTAAAGGCGTGCACCACCGTCCCGGGCAAACTTCATTTTTTTACAAAAGAATCCACCAGCTATGAAGTTTGTGGACCTCAATGATATCGTCACTTTTATTATTTTTTTTATTTTCCCAGTGAAGGAAAAATATTAAACAAAACCAGGAATGTCCTTGCTTGAATTTCTACAGGTTTTAGATTTCAACATTAGAAGAATTTATGATTTGTTTCATATTAACAGAAAATCTCAAAGAATAATTCTACTACAATTAGATACAACCAATTTGTTAAGAATAGCAAAGATACCTAAGAAATATTAGCCACCATAACGAGATGTATAACTACTAAATGTAATAGAGAGCTGTGCATATTAGGAAGGCGTTCTATCATTGAGTCACATCCCTAGGCCAAATAGCTTCTAGTTTTGTTTTAGCAAACAAGGAACAGATTAAGAGTACATTTGACTCATATGTTGTAAATTAGAAAAGTATCAGAATTAATGACAATCTCTAAAGTAAAAACCTGTCCTTATCCATGTTCCTTCATTATGTTTATCTTGCAGAGGATTTTTATTTGCCGCAATAAATTATTATGAGATAAAGAGCAAGTTATTCAACTCAAATAATAAAACTGAACAAAATCAAATGTAGAAGACACCACTTCAGGATTCCTATTCATTTTGCATTTAGAGTCTCCCTCAAATTACCCTCACTGAAGGAAGAACTAACCTTATCTCCACATAATTTTGTGATTTTTGTTTTTTTTTTTTTTTTTTCGGCCTTTTATTCGAGACAGGGTCTCCCTGTAGCCCCAGCTGTCCTGGAATTCACTCTGTAGACCAGGCTGACCTTGAACTCACAAAGATCCTGCCTCTGCCTCCCAAGTGCTAGGATTAAAGGCCTGTGCCACCATGCCCGGCTCACATCATTTGTGATTTTAAAGAAAACTATGTGGACAAAAGTATCATCATTTTCATATATCCAGTCAGATTTTATATCTGGGAATTATTATTTTCTTGAGTTAAAAATATGAGCTTATTCTATACTAAGCAATATTGATACAAACTGTTGTCATTGTTTGGCTTTTGTCCAGAGGGCTTATGCATGGTAGCAAGCACTACCACTGAGTTACTCTGCCAGCTGATAGGAGCATTTCTGGGGTTTTGTTCCATATTTGTAGTTCTTAAGACGTTCTTAAATCTTCTCTGTTCTAGAAAGAGCCAATATCATTTTAAGTATTTTAAATAATGATATATGGTGTGAATAATCCTAAATCTGAAAAATTACAAATTTCCAAGTTTTTATCTAAGATGATCTACTGCTTCTATGATTAAAAAAATCATTTTTAGAATGAGCTATGTTTCAGATAGAAATTGCTTTGATTTTTTTAATTTAAACATATATTCTTCCTTCAGTATAAGCTCAAACATGATTAATTCTATTAGCTCATTTTTATAAAAGTAGTAACATTTGTTCTTTGTCACTCTGAACTACTGATATCATTCAAAGCCATGATGGTTTTGACTGTGCATGTGTTATTTATTGCCACATATTCTTTTTTTTAACTATTCTTAAAAAATTTTTTTTTATTTTATGTGTATGAATGTACTGTGTGCTTGTAGGTTTGTGCACCCGTGTCGTGCAGTGCTGCGGAGGTCAGAAGAGGGCGTCGGATTCCCCTGGAACTGGAGTTCTCTTGGAATTGGAGTTACGGACGGTTTTCAGCTGCCATGTGGCTGCTGGGGATCGAACCCTGGTCCTCTGCAAGAGCAGTCGGTGCTCTTAACCGCTAAGCCATTTCTCCAGCCCCCTTGCCACATATTCTTTTTCCTTCACTAAGTCTACATAAAATGAGGTTCTTAGAAGCTCTATAGAAATAAAAAAATCAGTAGCTACTCACTTGCTAATGAACTTGTACTTTTCTGTCAAAGGGATTAATGTAAGAAATGCTAAATCTAACTTGAGTAGCCACTAACATATCATCTAAAGCTATTATTTCCATATTCTCAAACTATCTTTAAGACAATGATGAATATTATGGACAATGAATGAATAAGGTTTTTAAGTATTTTTCTGCATTGTGTAAACAGTGAGGTTTAATATGTATAAATATTTTTCATTGTAGTTTTTTTCAAATGAGATTTCAGAACTTTATTAATGTCAGTATTCATATATATACTGTATGTGTAAAAGTTATTGTAGCAAATATACAATTTAATAATTTTATTTTAGATTTATATATATATCATTTAAACATGTCCAAATATTTTAAAAATCATTTTTACTCCAAGGCAGTAAGTAACATTTTTAATTGTGCAAAGAATTAAGTAAAGATAATTTTGAGATGATTATGACCTTACGGGTCATTGTTTAAAATGTGTTGCCATATAAACCATGAATTTTCCTACTTGCTGATTTAATTATGCTATGCATAAGCCTGAAATACAAGAAGAAGAAAAAAAAAGCAACCTTCTGGATGAAGAAATGTGGAAATTATAAGAATCACATATGAAATATGAAATGTGCCATGATTATTTTAATTCATTGTTCATCCTAAGGGGTTCTATGATGCTTAAATGGAAATGCTTTGGCAAAGCATCACTTTTGTATCAACCATGCAATTTATGAGTTTATTTACAAAGGGTCTTAAATTTACTAATTATAAAAAGGGACCATTGGTTTTTTTAATGAGGAAAACAAAGCAGTTTGAAAACGTTTTTAGGCAGGAAAAAGAGTGGATTAAATAGTTTCAAGAAGTTACCACTAATCTTTCCTCAAACATTCCTGATGGAATTTCTCAGAGATTCAAAGTGCCACACATTACCATAAAGAGAGAAAAATAGAAGTTCAAAATATAGCAGTTATTTAGAAACAGTCACAGAAAAATGGTGGCTTTACCACCAGTCTCTCCAAAAAAAAAAAAAAAAAAAAAAAACTTCTAAACTTCATCTACAATTATGTGGCTAAAGCATGTACATCCTTCTGCAAAACAGCAAAACTTTGATCAAAAATGATTTCAAGTTAAGGTTTGTGACAGTCAACCTTCATTGCCAACTTAATGTGAGTTAGAATCAGCTTGGGGATCAAACCTCTGGTCTGACTGTGAAGGAATTTCCAGGAGTTTTTACTGAGGTTTGAGTGGGCAGCACTGTTCTGGACAGGAAATAAAAAGGAGGTGAGTGGAACTGCAGCCTCCAACCTTCTGCAAGGTGCTACCGATGCAGTGTGACCAGCAGCCTCATATGCCTGCAGCCAGACCTTCCGTGCCTGGATGGACTGTTCCTTCAGAAGCCAAAACAAACCCTTAACTTCTTACGTTGCTTCCCCGCGCCCCACCCCCACCCCCGGATATTTTCTACTTGGATCATTTCTACTTGTTCATAATGTGAATCCTGTGAGAAATCATTTCAGTAACTTAAGAAGGAGGAAATTCTTTCTTTCTTTCTTTCTTTCTTTATTTCTGTATGTGTATGAATATACTGTCTGCATGCAAGTTTGTGCACCCGTGTCGTGCAATGCCGCGGAGGTCAGAAGAGGGTGTAGGATTCCCCTGGAACTGGAGTTCTCCTGGAATTGGAATTTCAGACGGTTCTCGGCTGCCATGTGGGTGCTGGGGATCGAACCTGGGTCCTCTGTAAGAGCGGTCGGTGCTCTTAACCGCTAGGCTATCTCTTCAGCCCCGAAGGAGGAAATTCTTTAAAAAATGATTTCCTAGCCTAAGACACAGCTGACTACTGAGAGTGGATTTTTATTTTTTTTTTTTTAATTTAATGTGTTATCTCTTCTGATGCCATGGATGTCTTCAAAGACAATTGTGTCAATATATTTAACAAAGCAAAACTCTTTTTTCTTTTTATACAAACAGATCTTAAAATTTTACAGTTTTGGAAGAGCTGGACACAATTCCTGAACACTGCTAACAGACATGAATATAAGGAACATTTGATTTTAAAGACAGCAGCATGTGTCTGACTTCTGATGCTACTATATTAACCATTTTGTGCATATAACTCCATCTTATACTGTGACGTTGAAAATCTATATGTAAAAACATAAATGTCTTTTGGAGACTTTTTATGAATTATAAACTTAGTTTTAATTTTGTGTACAGCAAAAAAATCAGTTTAATATTTTATTTTCAAAAGATAATTATTAACTAATGATACTTCATAAAATTTTAGTTTTACCTGCTGCAATAACCTTATTTTTGAAGGATCACAGACACACCATTAGTACAGAATACTAATACAGAAAATGGCAACACGTCATACAAAAAGTAATAAAAATAATATGTTAAAATCATTACTTTTTATTTAAAAAAAACTATTATAAGTGAATTACTTAAAATTCTAGCATGTGTTTACTGTTAATTTTGAAACTTAAATGCATTTTGAGGATTGGAATCCCTAATGTAAAGAATTCTAATATTTGTGAAAATATAATGACATAAAATTAGAAAAAGTTGCAAATATAAGAAAATTCAACACCCATTTATAAAAAGGTCATCAGTGGGCTGTGATCACATCCTAACATTTCTATGTTAATGACTTTTATTTATATAAAATATAACCAAAAGGTTGCTAAAATAATTCATTGAATCTGTCGAAAAATTTTACACATTAATGGAAAAAAAGGATTTTTTTTCTTATATTAAATTTAAAACAGTATCTAAAATAATCTAAAGAACTGACATGAAAGGGTTGTCTCTTACCATCAACCTATGCTAAGCAGCTATATGCATTTTATACAAAATGGTTTTAAAATACAGTACCTTTGCCGGGAGTGGTGACGCACGCCTTTAATCCTAGCACTTGGGAGGCAGAGGCAGGCAGATCTTTGTGAGTTCAAGGCCAGCCTGGTCTACAGAGTGAGTTCCAGGATAGCTGAGATTACAGGGAGACCCTGTCTCAAAAAGACCAAAATAATAATAATAATAATAATAATAATAATAATAAAATAAAATACAGTACCTTCAGATAAATTTTATGTCATATCTTCTGTTTCCATGTGCCACTTCTGAGCCTTAAAGGCTCATATTCTTTCTCTTTGTAGTTGTTCTAAGAGCCATTTCTTGGGGTTTAGTTTGGGCAGGTTGCACTTTTGTTTTGTTGTTTCATTTTTCATATAGAGTCTTGCTAAGTAGCCCAGGCTAGCTTCAAACTCAATAACCTCCTGTCTGTGTCCCCAAGTGCTGAGAGTACAGAGTTTGTATTATCATACTGGTTTATGACTGCATATCTTATATTTCCAGTTAATCACATAACATTAGTAAATTTCCATTTCTCAAGGAAGCTGAAACCAAATGCTGTAATTGTGGCTTAGAAGCTCTTTCTCAAATTATTTTTTATTCCATACTGACAAGATATCCCATAAGGTCAGCTAGAAAAAGAAAATTGTCGGGCTCGAGAGATGGCTTGGAAAAAAACAGTTGCTCTTGCAGAGGACCCAGGTTCAATTCCTAGGCCCTACGTGGTGGCTAACAACCATCAATAATTCTAATTCCAGGGGATTCTACACCCTCTTCTGACTGCAGGACATGGCTGCACTTACACACATGCAGACAATACAATCATACATTAAAAATAAAATAACCTAAAAAGAAAACTGACTTTTTCAATAATAGAAACACCAAAATCTAATTCACTTTGTGAAAGTTAAGTAGTAAAGATTTAATTTTTAAAGTTACCTTTTCTGTTTATTTGATGTTCAAAAGTTTGGCATACAGTATGCTCAAACAAGAGCAAATAGCTATTCCATTTTGATATAATCTGTTTATTTCCATCCAATTTTCCAAAAACCCTCCGAAAAAATCAAAATATTTCATTTCCCTATTTCACAATCTTTACCACTCTTCACTGAATACAGACTTAATATAAAAATACCATGATTTGTTTAAATTTCTGGTAGCCTATTTATATTATGTCATATTTTAAACAACAACAAAATAAAGTAGATCATATCAGTTTATTGATCCAAACCCATATAATTACTAAATTTTAAAATAAGCATAAATGCTTACATACTGATTTACTTTTAAAGGGTGTTTATTATTCATCCAGACATCCAATTATTTATTGAACGCTAGGATATACTAGCATTGTGTCCAAAGCACCAAGGATAAAGTGATGTCAAGAAAAAAAAAAGAAAGAAAGAAAAGTCCATATCGTAAAACTTTTTTTCAGGATTGACTTTTATTTTTTATTTATTTTTGATTTTAATATTATTTTTAAAGCATGCCATACATTTTCCACACAGATATTGCATGATCCATTATAACATAGGCAGGGGAATTTATTATGGGTGAGGCATGCCATACCTACCATCACTTCAGTCAGACATTTCCACCTAGCTTTCCTTTTTCCTGTGAGCCTCCAAAGCGTGCCTCTCCTTTTCCTGCAGACGTTCAATAATATTCAAATAATACTGATTTTTGTGTTTCGCAATGACACACAACAGTCATATACTGCACCGATCACCATGCTGCACCGATCATCATGCTGCACCGATCACCATGCTGCACCGATCATCATGCTGTACCGATCACCATGCTGCATGGATCACCATGCTGCACCGATCATCATGCTGTACCGATCACCATGCCGCACCGATCATCATGCTGTACCGATCACCATGCTGCACCGATCATCATGCTGCATGGATCACCATCATGCCGCATGGATCATCATGCTGCACCGATCGTCATGCTGCACTGATCACCATGCTGCACCGATCATCATGCTGTACCGATCACCATGCTGCACCGATCATCATGCTGCACTGATCATCATGCTGCATGGATCACCATGCTGCACTGATCACCATGCTGCACAGCACAACTGTGATGTCTTCATATCAACTAGTAAATTTGTGAACACAGTTATTAAACTGGAATCTAAAAAGCATGAAACATCAATCAGAAGATCCAGATGATTCCCAGTAGAGGAAACAGCTAACCTTTCTGGAAAGTGGAGTGTGTGAAAATATGGAGAGCAGTGGAATGTGGTAATGAGACAACGGGGGAAGAGTCAAAGAGCATGGACTGGTCTGGGATGCAGAAGCTCAATAAGAGCAGCAACTCTTGCTAGGATGGAGATGCTGGAGACAGAAACTAGTAGAAAGGCTTGGGCTGTTTGAAGACCAGCTGCACTGATGGATTGAGGGCACAAGATGAAGAAAAGAGAAAACTAAAACTCAATTTTACATTTAGGGAACCAGCAAATGACTCAATGGCAGTAAAGGAAGAGCTTCAGAGGGGAAATCAAGTTTAGTTTTAGCTACATAATATCTGAGATAACTGGTAAACATTCAAAGGGAACTATTAAATAGGCAGCTGTAGGCTCCAGAGATGTCATTTGGTACAAGTATGAGAACCTGAGTTCAGTCCTAAGGACCCAGATTTAAAAAAAAAAAAAAAAAAAAAAAAAAAAAAAAAAAAGCCTGGCATTGTGGCACTCTTGGAATCCCAGAGTTGGGGAGACAAAGGAGAAAACAGCAATCTTGGCCAGAATGATCTCTTTGGAAGAACTTAAAGGGAGCTGTCTCTATGAAATAATGAAGTCAAAGCCTGACTGGAGTGACTGAGAAGAGAGATAAGAGAATTAGAATCTATAAACATGTCTTTCAAGATTATTTGTTGTGACAGAACCAAGAAAAATAAGAAAGCAGCTGAAGTGAGATGTGGAGTCAGGAGGGTACTGGTTTTTGTTTTTGATAAAGGATGCTAAAGCATATTTACATGCTAATGAAAATGACTCAGCAGACAGGAAAACTGATTATGCAGGAGAGAAGATTATTACAGCAAAATACTGAAGAATTAGAATTACAGGGGTTAGTTAAAAATAAATAGCAAGATCACGTTTTGACAGGAGCAGGGACATGGAGCTCTAGTGTGAGGGAAGCAGAATGTGCAATACACAGCTACTCGGTAGATCTGCAAAGAAAGGCAAAGACGCCACTATATGAGTAGTTTAATTTGACCAAGAAATGTTAATTGGTGGGGAGGAAAGGGAGCATATGTTGAAGGAGAGATATGTAAGTAGTTAAAGTAGGAAAGTCAATATATAGTTGATCAGAGTTTATGTGTAATGTAGTGAAGAAAACCTACAAAATATTTCAAAGGCATCTTTATTAAATGTTTTAAGACATTAGAAGACTTGAAACTCTACTTTTCAAAGATTCCAAGAAGTCTTCTTTCTCCAGATAGTTGAGATTGAGGTTTTTCTCAATGGCATAGATATTTCTTATTTATGTTCATGTATTACAGAAGCAGCAGAAATATTTTATAAACATTCTATTTAACAGTTATGAAAATTGAAAGTAGTTCAAACCCAAACACATATATTGTATACTCGGCCTGTCAGTATTCTTAAGTTCTGTTTTGGAGGAGTTCAAGCTCCCATCTAAATTTTAAAAAGAAAAAACAGACATAAACTTTTTAGGAGAAGTTATTTTGTTTTTACATAGAAACAGCAAAATATTTGTCATTTAGAAGAAACATATGGGAAATAAGGCTGTTTTAGTCATCATTTCTCTCAACCCTAACAGAAAGAATGAGTGTGACCTTTTAATAATGCTTGGTACCTCCTTTCTGAATAAGCTGTATTTGATGCGGAATTTAAACATGCATATTTATACTTTGGGTTTTATGTGAAATTAGATTGTGATTTATGGGATAAGACTGTTCTCCATTGTTTTGCTGTGCTAGCATAGCCAAAAATATAAAAATACATGTGTACATATAAATATATATTTGCTTAAAGACTTTGGATATTTAAATGGCCATCTTAAATTTTAAATGGTAGACAGTTTCAGTGCACTCCAAATAGTAAGTACAAAAGTCTTTGTGACACAAATCCTTTTAAAAAGTAATAAATATTAAATTGCATATTTCCATAAAATATCTGGATAATATCTGTCTAGGCTGAGATATTTAATTGCCCATAGATATATATCTGACTAATCAAAAACTGTAGCAAAACTACATGTCTTTCTATAAGATTTTTGAAGTATTTCTTTGTAAAATGACTTGAAATTATTTACCACTAAATAAGAATTTCGCACTATACCCATCTACTCTTTTTTTTCCACATAAATTTATTTTTATTTTTTAACAAATCTAGACCCGTGTCCCCCCCTTCCCCCACCCCACCAGAGCTCATGCATTCTGCCAAACATGCTTTTCATCTCTTTCTCAGTCTTTCTCAATATTCTCCATGAGGAAGTTAACTGTTTTGAGCAGAAGTTCACTGTTTCAGTCAGTTCTTCCATGCAGTCCTTTCTGTTGTTATTGTTGTTGTTGTTGTTGTTTCCAATATGCATCACTCCCGACTGCTTTGGACAAAAGCTCAGGAATACCCATCTACTCTTACAAGAGAGTAAAGATCTTTTTGAGAATAAGAAACCACAGCACCACAATATCATTTCATTGTTTGGTGTCAAATCGCTATTTAGAGCTTCTATATATACATGTGCCACTCAGGTTCTTTATACAGTCTATGCCTTCTGTCTAATTATAATCATAATATGGTAAAAAGACAAATACAGCAAAAGGGTGTCAGTCTAACTGCAATCTTACCTACTGCCTACTTGACTGTAGAAATGAAGTAGCCCAGACTTATTCGAAAGTTTTCATCATTAAAATCTACTATAATATTATAATGTTCCATGTAAATTTTTATGTGCTGGCATGCATACAAGTTAATAGTGTTAGAGAATATTTGGGTCTCAACATGAGGTTTATGGTGAGTTACATTATGTATGTCATCTATCTGCTGAAAAGACATGGTGTTTAGCAAAACAACCTGCTGAGCAACATAATAAGATTTTTGTACAAAGTACAAATTACTAATTATTGTATTTTATTTTTCTATAATTTCCTAAAAGGCATTATCAGGGTCTTACAGATGGAGAATGCCTGTTTATTAAAATATCTATTACCAAATAAAAGTTACAGTTTTGGTGGTTGAATTTGATGTTTTATATTGTTGTATGCAACTATTAATGTAATTTATTTTCAGTCTGTAAATCTAGATATTGTTTAGTACTTCAATAATTCTGTAAGGAAATGTAATCGCAATTTTTCAAAATAGTGACTTTGAGGTCCAGACATAAGTCACAGAAATCCCTGTAAGAAATAGGTATATATATATATATATATATATGTATTTGTGGTGATTTTCTAATGGGAAATATTTTGTAGGATTCAGGTGAATTTAATTACTCATTGCAGAGGCAGTGCTAAGTACAAACAGCAGACAAGACACAAATAACATCGACTGTTCTAACACATCTTTAGACTATCAATATTCATTCCAAACTCCCAATAAATTATGAATCAGGTATTTTGTATATTCTTTATAAGTTGCTGATAAGAAATACACTACAGTTAATTGTGATATATTCAATGTCTTTTATAATTCCTTACTGAAGGTCCAGAAGTCAGTATAAATTTAAAGCTGTTAAGAAAGTACCTAAAACTCCTATGCATGAGTCTTAAGTAGACTTAAGAAAAGCTTGTTATGCTCACAGTAAAATGAAGAGAATCAAATTAACTTTCTGAATCCAATTAAGTAATTTTCTGCTGTGCTTTTGGGTATACTCAAGATCGGTTACAGCTGGCAAACATCAAAACATTAAATCATCTGGAATATACTGTTATAAGGTTATCTTTAGATTAGCAAATAAAATTAAATTTCATGCCAACTCTTTTATCTCTAATAACAAAATACCACAGTAACTACATTTATTTGTTCACCTTTTTTTGTTAAGTAATTAGCTATCTGCCAAAGTTTACTGTAAACCTGGGTGCTTGGTAAAAACAGACGAACTCAACATAAAGGGGCACAGAAGTTTTCTAGAACAGAAGCTCTCTTCTATGCCTATGGTATGTGCGGGGAGAGACATTCTCTCTATAATGTAATAAGCCTCAATGCATTCTAAGTCAGAAGTTAAATGACCACCACATTTAGGTATTGAGTCAGTCTGACCTATGTAATAACAGGACAAAGAAAGAGAGGAAAATATTGTTTTAGAGGTTAATTACTTTATTATTGAATTATATTGTAAAGTCTACATCTACGATTTGATAAGAAATGCTTTGCATTTACATCAAGGACACATTTACTCTAGTGGAATAAAACAGACACAAACAAAAGACCAAGCACACATTTTTAAAGAAGCAATGCCATGTTTTACCTGGCCCTACTTTTGCTACTTTGGACCACACTTTTCCTATTAGAGAACTGACCTTACAGACATTAAACGAGGCTTCTCACGATTTCTAATTATAAAATAAGACTGAGAGCAGTATGAGAAGCTATGCTTGAAAACAAACAAAGAGGATGGCTCTCACTTTACACTGGAAAAGTTGAGTAAAACATGACCCCTCTGTGGCTCATCTCAAAGTGACACTTTTACTCAGAGAGGCAAGCATTTCAGAGAGGAAAATATTAACCATTTACTGACATGTATAATTCCTTTCGTTAGTCCTCAAAAAACACTAAATAAAATAACATAAAAATTGTTATAGAGGATAAAGCATACAGAAGGGTTTATTTTCCTGACCACAGAATAAAACAGCATATTTTCATTCTCTATTTTATAAGGGCATTTATGTCAATACTTTTGGATATGTAGGTATAGTTTTTTGGTTCCTTTTGGGTTTTGCCTTAAGGCTCAGGAGCTCAGAACTGAAAACATTTGGGAATTTGGAAAAGTAACAGAAAAAGCAGTCCACGGCCATACATGTACAAGCGTCTTCCAATCACTACTTTGATAGAATTCTGTGTTTCTTTTTTTCACCCTTATAGCTCAGTTAATAGATCAAATTCAGAAATAATAAGCGTGGTAGTCAACACATTAACCAGTGAGAAAAGAAAAATAAAAGCCCACATTATGTGAATGAATATAATAAAGAGATTAGCCGTTCGGCGTGGTGAAGCACGCCTTTAATCCTAGCACTCGGGAGGCAGAGGAAGGCGGATCTTTGTGAGTTCAAGGCCAGCCTGGTCTACAGAGCGAGTTCCAGGACAGCTGGGGCTACAGGGAGACCCTGTCTCAAAAAGACAAAAAAGTTTCTCGGCGTGGTGAAGCACGCCTTTAATCCTAGCACTCGGGAGGCAGAGGAAGGCGGATCTTTGTGAGTTCAAGGCCAGCCTGGTCTACAGAGCGAGTTCCAGGACAGCTGGGGCTACAGGGAGACCCTGTCTCGAAAAGACAAAAAAACAAACAAACAAACATAAAAAACCGTAGATCTTTAAAATTGTTGCACCCGGAGAGATGGCCTAGGGGTTAAGAGCGCCGACCGCTCTTACAGAGGACCCGGGTTTGATCCCCAGCACCCACATGGCGGCCGACAACCGTCTGAAACTCCAATTCCAGGAGAACTCCAGTTCCAGGGGAATCCGACACCCTCTTCTGACCTCCGCGGCATTGCACGACACGGGTGCACAGACCTGCATGCAGACAGTACATTCATACACATACAGAAATAAATAAAATTAATAAAAAATTTAAAAAAATTGTTGCACCTGTAGTATGTCCACTGGAAAACTTAAATGTGAGGAAAACTGTTTATCTAAAACTTGAGGATAATTTATTTATATTACTATAAAATCCAAGTCAGTTTAACAAAGTAACTTCAAGTATTGATTAGCAGCACCTTTCCTGGCCACAAGCCTCTCTGATTCTGTGGACTGTAATCCAATCACAAGTTTATGCACAGTGATAAGTTTTCAGGGGAATAAGACAGCTAAGAGCCGGGGACATGGACACACTCCAAATAATATCTCTGACTTTTTAAATTAGCAATGATTGTACTAGTTTTTACACCAGCTTCTCTCCTTCCCTGCCTAGACTAACAACTGCACTCCAGGCCTGGTATAATGGGTAGCAGAGGAGTTGGTAAGAAGGGTGGAGGAAGCACTTTCGCGCAGATATTCATCTCTTGCTGTCAGGGGACATCACTGTAGTCGCTCTCACCCTGACGCTCTGCGCATAGTTCTCGGCGCCACCCAGAGCGGAGGCCCTAGAAACGCCTGGGCACCACAAGACAAATTCTAGCCTGCCTGGTGCGCTACCCAGCAGGCTGTGCACTGGCCTACAACTCCCAGCATGCCCCAACCTCGACAGCACTGCACTGCAGTCGCGGGGAATTGGCGGCTCCGGCGGTCTCCAGTACTCCTACTCTTCGTTTTACCCATAGCCCTCCAGTCTCTGAAACCACAGCACAACCGCTGACGCGCTAAAACGCCCGAGGAGGCGTGGCTTCGGGACCGGAAGAGGCTTTTGTTGCCAGGGGAACGCCGCGCGCTGAGGCGCCGGATTAGGTACTGATGTTCCCACCAGGGCCGAAGCCGCCAGTTCCCGCAACTTGGAGAGGCGGCTGTGCTAGGAGCCAGGGAACCTTCCTATGGCGGCCTAGAGAAGAAGGGTGAGGCTCCCTGCATATCCCGCCCGGAGTCGAATACGGGAGAGTGCAGCTCCTGGGCTCTTGGGCGGGCCTCAAAGATCAGGTATGTGTATCTCCCCCATCCCCTTCTCTCTGTCTCCTTGTCTGTCCTGTCTCTCAGCTCTGTGGGTGTAATTTATGAGGCATCATTTTTACCCATGCAATGGTGCTGAGTTTGTAGAGCTTAGTACACAACTTCAAAAAGTCCCTGCAACCTGTTCTCTGCTAGTCCTACCCCAGGAGCCAGAAGCCGTCCTCTTCCTGTCCGGTTTAGAATTCTTCGCTCTTTCCCATGTGTTTCATTCCAAGCGAGTTATTGTTCTAATGTGTGAGAAGTGGAGGAGAAATGATCTTCTGGAGTGAATACTTAGGCGCCTAGATAATATGTTGAAATGGTTTGATCGACTTTTGTGTATGAGTGTACTGCCTGCATGTATGTAAGTGCACCTCTGTCAATGCCGCGTAGGTCAGCAGTGGCTGTCCGGTCCCCTGGAACTGGAGTTACGGATTATTGTTATCCTCCATATGGGTGCTGGGAATCAAACTCGGGTCCTCTGCCAGAGCAACCACTGCTCTTAACCGCTGAAGCATCTCTCCAGCCCCTTGTTATTGAAAATTTAAAGCTGAATAAGATTGCTTAATTTGAGTACTGAGAATGTGCAACAGCCCCCTCTACTAACAACATGTTTAAAGTTTACAGAATACTGTTTCTGGGTTTCTCTCTTAGCTAATCCTGTTTCTGTCTGCAGCTTACCTTCAAGGTATTAACTTGTGGATAACATGCTAATTCATCAATGCTTTTCTGGCAGCTGATAATCCTTTGGGAAGCTAATTCCCAAAGAACAGCTAGGAGAATTTGGCTAGTGTGTAAACAGAGGCAAACAGTAGGTGAGGAATGAAAATGGTCAAAGCCAGGTTGAGAACAACCTTAAAAACCTATGCATAAGACTCTGCCTTAAAGATCAAAGGCTAAACAATTCAAAAGTAAAACAGGAATAGTCACAGGACAGTATTCTAACCTAAGTCTTCTTGATCAAGTACAGGAGTTTCTACATTTTAGCAAGTTGGCTTTAGTTATCAGTTCTGCCAATGTCATACAATACAGAAAGTGAGGTTTTTGTTGTTGTTGTTTGTCTTTTTGAGACAGGGTCTCCCTTTAGTCCCTGCTGGCCTGGAGCTCACTCTATAGACCAGGCGGGCCTTGAACTCACAAAGATCCACCTGCCTCTGCCTCCCAAGTGCTAGGATTAAAGGTGTGTACCACCACGCCCCACCAGAAAGTAAGATTTTTAAGCTGCGGATACATGTTTTATTTCTAAGCTATCTAATATGGTATTCTGCTTACCTGTTAAGGCAATCTAGTCTAAGCATTAACTTTTTCTTTTAGACCAACGTTATAATTTCTAAGTTTATTTTTAATTATGTATATGTAGGTGTGAGTTTGTGCATATGAGTGCATTGCCTGCAGAAGCCAGAAGAGGGTCTCAGATTTCTTGGACCTTGGTTTCACTGGTCGTTGTGAGCTGCCAATTTGGAAAACTAAACTTTTACCCAGTGCTCTTAATGGCTGAATCATCTCTCCTGCATAAATATATAATATATATATTATATATTATATATATAATTTTCTTTCTCATTTAGTACCCAAGATTGAACTTCTGCACATGCTAGGCAATCACGGTACCACTTAGCTACATACTTAGGCACCATTATACTTTTGTGTTGCTTTGTTTTGCTTTCTTTCATTTGTTTGTTTGTTTGTTTGTTTGTTGTTTCAGACTGGGAGTGCCTATAGCACCAGATGGCCTGGAACTTTCTACATTGACCAAGCTGGCCTCAGTCTCACAGAGATCTGCCTGGGATAATCATACTTTCCTTTAAAAAGCTTAAACAGACATGAGTCATGAAATCAGATATAAAGCTAATTGTTTTCCTAGTTTAAATTCTGTTATATTTCTCCCCTTTGTGATGGATAAGTGTATAAAAATGGAATTGATAGTGAAAGTATAAAACCCTCAACTAAACTCCATTGCTTCTTAATAGCTATTCTAAATGTATAGAAGTTCATTAAAATATATAGAGTTCAAGACTGGGAAATTGTAGCTATGGTAATCTGTGTGATTTTTTTTTTAATGTGTGAGTTCATTACAATAAAATGATTTTATTTTAAAAATTTGACAGTACCAGGGCTGGAGAGATGGCTCAGTGGCTAAGAGCGCCGACTGCTCTTCCCAGCACCCACATGGCAGCTAAAAACAGTCTTTAAGCTGGGCATGGTGGTGCACACCTTTGATCCTAGCACTTGGGAGGCAGAGGCAGGCAGATCTCTGTGAGTTCAAGGCCAGCCTGGCCTACAGAGTGAGTTCCAGGCCAGCTGGGGCTATAGGGAGACCCTGTCTCAAAAACAAAAGCAAAAACAAGAAAAAATTAGACAGTACCATTTTGAAATATAAACCAAATTCAAGAAACAAAAGTGGCTTAAAATACTTTATGATTTATGCTTCTTACTACTTATTATACAACCCCAAATCCTTCTGGTTGACTCTTAGTGCTCGTAATTATGATTTCCAAATTGTTCCTGTGTCCTCTCTTATTGATTAGCCAGTCTTTCTCAATCTCAGAGGTTTTCTGTTTCTTCATAAGCATTTTATGGACTAACCACAGGTTAGTTGTAATTAGCCTATGGACAACTTTATTGTTGTCCAAGATCTTCCTTTCTCCAAAATTAAACAAAAGGAAGCAGAAGAAAAAAAAAAAACAAAACAGCAAAGTGTTTGTCGAAAAGAACAGTTTTTCAGAGCATATTTCCTTCCAGAACTGAAGAAAAGAAAATCTGTGAAAGGTATGCAAACTTTTCATATTCTGAAAAAAAATACTAATGAAAGAAATTTGCCTCTTCATATGACAAAATAGAATGGTACAAGAATTCAAAGATTGTGGTGCTGGTCTGTGCATAAATAGGCCAATGAGAGAATAGCCCAGGCTTCCCAAATTATGTGCAGTGGGAATATTTCTCAAAAAGTCCCCATGGACAAATACTTACTAAAATGATACTTTCATTATCCATCTGTTAGAGCTTTACAACTCATGTTAACATTTTATAAATAAAATAATTGATTTATTATTTTTAGTTTGTGTATATGAGTATATTGCCTGATATAGATAGGTCGGTGCACCTGTGTTGCGCAATGTCTTCAGAAGCCAGAAGAGGGCATCAGGTTCCTCTGGAACTAGAGTTATAAATAGTTGTTCCATATAGATGCTGAGAATCAAATCCATGTCCTCTGCAAGAGCAGTCAGTGCTCTTAACCTATGAGCCATCTCTCTAGTCCCTCATGTTAGCATACTAAAGGGTCCAAGACATGTAACTTTATAGAAGGTTTTATAAACATATAGAATCTAAAACTTAAGTGACCTTGAAATTCTTCTAAAAATAATTCCTAAAAATCATCTTCCAAAGAATACTGTTTAAACACGGAATAGAGAATCTACTAATAGAACCAAATAAGGATATAAAATACCAAAAAAAATTGTCTTAAGAGCTTAGTCCGTAACAGTGGGACCATTCTTTCATAGACTATGATTTCTAAAATTAACTTCTTATTCTACAGTAGTATTACAGCTCAAGACCTCAAGTACTGATAGGATGTTTCACATAATTTACCAGTAGGAAGACACATATTTAATTTAGTAAGACTCAATAAAATTGTGAAGGGGTATATCCATTATTACCAATGAATTTGTGCTGACTTTAAAAAATATGTAAGGGGTAGGGGAAATAAGGATAAATATTCTTTGTCTCTATTGATAGAAAACCCTACTCAAATTGGAAGCAAACCTATAAGCAAACAAAAACAGTGAAATTTTTGAGATTACATAATATTGCAAAAAACAACTATGATCTAAGATTCAGATTATATTTAACTAGCCATTAAAATGATACTGCCATAATCTCAGTTTTTATTTGCTTTTCCTGTCTCTCTTGTACTTTGAGAGCATCAGTCTTTAGGTAAACTACTTTGCCCATATACTGTTCCAGATTTCCCAGACTCTCATTCATAAATAAGTTTGAAAACTTCAACTAGAAAACTCAACAATATTGAAACTAACAAGAGTTTCTTCTTAAACATTATAAATTACAATGAGAAGTGTAGTTATTTCAAGAGTATTATTCTATGTCACCAAGGTTCATAAGCTGCCAGTCTGGGTTTCAGTTAAGGCTTCTTTCTTGTTAATCAGCTTATACTGTTTACTGAGTTTAAGTTACAAGAATGTTTTATACTGTTGTTTTATATGGCTAGAATTTTGATGCATATGCCAGTATTTCTCATATATAATGTGCCTTGGATAATGTTTCTTTTTTTTTCCTTGCAGTTGTTTTGTAAATATTTAAATCACATTATGGGATTGCTGGACAGACTTTCAGGCTTACTTGGTCTGAGGAAGAAGGAGGTTCATGTTTTATGCCTTGGGCTAGATAATAGTGGCAAAACAACAATCATTAACAAGCTTAAACCCTCAAATGTAAGTATCTTTATAATGCTTTATGTTTTTAGATACTTGAGAAATTTAATATGCAAAATTACTTGGAAGTTATAACTTCAGGTAGTCATCTGAAATTCTGTTAATCTTACAGTAGTTTAGATTTGTATCCTTGAGACATTATTTGCAGTGTATGAATGTATTTTATGCAGCATATAGGTAAATCTTTATTATTTAACAAGAATATCCCCTCCCCCCCCCCCCCCCCCCCCGCCAACCACAAAAGATCTTCACAAATTCACCAAGTTTACAAACAGGTTGCATTGCCTCTGTTTTAGTTTCTTTAAGAAAGGAGAAAAACAAAAGGAAAGGTCAATCCTCTTTTTTGAAGATTTAGATAAACAAACTTACTTTTTTATTTTATGTTTTTATGTGTATGAGTGTACTGTCTGCATGTAGGTTGGTGTACCCATGTCATGCAATGCTGTGGAAGTCAGAAGAGGGTGTCAGATTCCTCTGGAACTGGAGTTAAAGACAGTTCTTAACTGCCATGTGAGTGGGTGCTAGGAATCAAACCTGGATCCTCTGCAAGAGCAGTCGGTGCGGTGCTATTAACCGCTGAGCCATCTCTCCAGCCCCAAGGTCAATCATTTTTTTTTTTTTTTTTGGTCTTTTCGAGACAGGGTCTCCCTGTAGTCCCAGCTGGCCTGGAACTCACTCTGTAGACCAGGCTGGCCTTGAACTCACAAAGATCCGCCTGCCTCTGCCTCCCAAGTGCTAGGATTAAAGGCGTGTGCCACCACGCCCGGCAAGGTCAACCTTTTTATAGGTTTTATGGATAATTAGACAACTGGGGCTACAGAGAGACCCTGTCTCAAAATAATAATAATAATAATAATAATAATAATAATAATATCCTGTTTATTGTTAATATACTAAGGCTACCAGTTGGTAATGATGTATTACCTCACTTTAAAGGGTATTTTTTTCACCCAGTTACTCTTAGTTTTGTCGGGGCTGGAGAGATAGCCTAGCGGTTAAGAGCACCGACTGCTCTTGCAGAGGACCCGGGTTCGATCCCCAGCACCCACATTGCAGCTGAGAACCGTCTGAAACTCCAATTTCAGGAGAACTCCAGTTCCAGGGAAATCCGACACCCTCTTCTGACCTCCGCAGCATTGCACGACATGGTTGCACGCAGACAGTACATTCAAATGCATACAAAAATAAAATTTAAAAAAAAATTAAAAAGAATCTAGTTTTGTCATTCTTTTAAAATTAAAAAAAAAAAAAATCTCTAGGGGCTGGAGATATGGCCCAGTGGTTGAGATCTCTGGCTGCTTTTTCAGAGGGCCTGGGTTTGATTCCTAGCGCCAACATGGCGACTAATGACTGACCGCCTGTACTCCAGTTCTAGGGGATCCAGCATCTTCTTCTGACCTCCTCAGGCATTGCACGACAGGAGTGTGCTTACACACATGCAGGAAGTACATTTATACACATAAAAATAATAAAATACTTTAAACAAATATCAAGACTTAGTGCTTAGCACTTAAACATTTCACATGAATAGGTTGATGGCTGTATTATTATTATTACTTTTAGCTTTGGCTAGGGAGTTTTGTTAATGGCATGGAGAATGATTTTTAGCAGACTTGATGGAACCCAGATTTTTCTTAGAAATTTTATTCTTGTCCTATTGATCACCACACCAACTTAGATGGTCCGTCCTCCTTACTTCCTTATCCAGTGTAGAGAATGAGGATTTTTGTTCCCAGATAAAATGAAAATTAGCCTTAGAGAGCCTGTAGAGATGGCTCAGTAGTTGAGAGCCCTGGCTGCTCTTGTAGAAGACCTGGGTTCAAATTCCAGGACCTACATTGCAGCTAACACCCACGTGTAACTCCAGTCCAGGGGATCTGATGTCCTATTCTGTCCTCCACAGGCATTGCACAACATGGACAGTATACATACATGGAAAATGAAATAAATATTTTTAAAAGTTATTGTTAGAGATTGCCCTTTTGGGGTCAGTGATATATGTATATGAACTTGGTTTCTATGGATGTATTCATGTGTGCATTCTGTTGCACATGTGCATGCCTATGCATGTGAAGCCCAAATGTTGACTTTATTTTTTTTTTTTTTTATCAATCTCATTCCACCTTTTAAAAAAATATATTTCTTGAGGGGCTGGAGAGATGGCCTAGCAGTTAAGTGCACCGACTGCTCTTGCAGAGGACCCGGGTTCGATCCCCAGCACCCACATGGCGGCTAAGAACTGTCTTTAACTCCAATTCCAGGGGAATCCAACACCGTCTTCTGACCTCTGCAGCATTGCACGACACGGGTGCACAAACCTACATGCAGACAGTACATTCATACACATAAAAAATAAATAAAATTAAAAAATATGTTGATTCTTTAAGAATTTAATTACAAGGTATTTTGAGCATATTCAGACCCCCTCCCCTTCTTTAGCTGCACCCTACAACCCCTCAACTTCATGTCTTCTATTTTTCCTTTTATAAGGATCTTTTGAATCTAATCTGGGTTCCCCAAATGTTCCTGGGTGTGGGTCCATCCCTTGCAGTCTAATCAACCTACCAGACATCATACCCTTAAAAGAAAGCCGTCTTTCCCTCTTGCAGCAGCTAGCAATTCCCAACAGATCCTCAGCTAGGGCTGGGGCTTCCTGCTAACCTCCCCATGCATGCTACTGTGGTTTACAAACAAAATAGTCTCCTTGTATTCATCCACCACCTCTGCCTCTTACAATCTTTCTGTGCCTTCTTCTGTAATGATCGCTGAGCCTCAGGAGGAGAGGGTGTGATACAGGTCTCTTATTTAGGACTCAGCATCTGCAGCCTCTTATATTCTGCATGTTGACCAGTTGTGGGTCTCTATGTTAATCACCCTATAATGCACGAAGATTCTCTGGTGAGATTTAAGAAGTGCACTAATCTATGGGTGTAAAAATAAATCATTAAGTGTTGATTTAATAGTATGTTTAACAGTAGTAGGTTCTTTTCAATGCCCTGTGACCTGTCTAGCCACAGGTTATTGACCCTGATAGCAGTGCCAGGTATGGGCTTCATCTTGTGAAGCGGGCCTTAAATCCCATAACATGTGTCCCAGTATTGCACCAGTGGGCATATCTTGCCAGGCCAGTTGTTATTTTGGTCACAGGGTTCACAGCTGGGTAAGGTTAATTATTACTCTTCTCTTCCAGTAGCATGCATAACACCTTCTAGTACAATGAAAGCTAGCCAGTAGAGGTGAAGCTTCAAGGTCAGTATCAGCTTGATTTCTCTTTGTCTATGACCCACTTAGGTAGTGTCTTCAGCAGTAGGATCTTACCATAATATAATAAAGACCAATGGCAGTAGTCAGTATGATCTGAGGATCTGTGGGGGTACACACATGCACACACACACACACACACACACACACACACACACACATACACACACCACTGGTCAATGGCTCTAAGAAAGGGAATCCATTTCTGACATTAGGTTTTTTATTTGTTAGTCTGTGCTGTCTGGTAGGGCCATTGAAACACACCTCCTCCTCTGTTATAGGGTAACTACACTTAAGTTCTTTATATTGTTTAAGAATACATTTGAAGAAACTTCTGTAGTGGTAGATTTCTATGACGTTTTCAAAAGGCCTTGAATGTTTAGTAATCCTTTGCCCTTATGCTTTCCTCTGCCCTTACCTTCCATTCCCCACCTTATTCAACCTTGTTTTATGCTGATAATCCTCCCCATATCACTAGCATTCTATCTATTCTCCCCATGGCCCCCTAATTTTTGAGGGAGGGTCTCTCACATTGCCTGAAGCTTATGGATTCTACTAGGGTGGCTGGCCACTGAGCTCTAGTCACTCAATTGCATCCCTTTCCATACCAGTAGCTGTGCCCAACTCTTTGAATTACTGTAGAGGAAATTGAGTTCTGGTCTGTCTTTGTGCAGCTTCTTTTGTTGATTATTTGAACTTGGAGAAGAGAAAGTTTAAGAATTTTATCCCTATAAGTTAAATAAAAAAGGGAGTTTGAAAAGTAACTAGGTGATTGTAAAGAGACAGTGTACGTTCTAGTTATAATTCATTGAAGACAAGTTAATATTTTGCTCTATATTTTCTGAGATCTTCTAAACTTTTAACCTTTTAAACTTTTATTACGTCACTCACATAATAGAGATTCTTAAAATAAAAATGGTGGGATCATGGGAAAACAGCAAAAATTAGGAAATGCTTTATCCCAAAGCTCGTTGTTCAAAGGACCTCAGAGAAGGAGACAAGAACCATAGTATCACAAAATATATTTTTACAGCACACAGAACAGATACTTTTGTAAAAGTACTAATGTAGTTCATAGGATGGGTAGAAAGCTGAATAAATAAACTTTGGAAAGGCAAAACAAGGCAGCTCTGGGAGAGGTCAAATCACAGAATATTACTGTTAAGGTTACCAAACTCCAGTAACTTTTCAGCTTCTCCTTTTCCTCCATTTAAATTTCACAAAAGCAGGGTATCAGAGTAAACAGAATATGAGGAAAAAATTCCCTTCTACTACTCCTGTTTTCTCATAAATGCAGTAAGATTATTAACATACTTAAGGCAATATAGGAATATTTGAGACTGGGACTGACTGAAATAAAGTATCATTATAATGCAAGGTGTTTTGTGTGTTATATGATGATACAGACATCATGTTGAGTATTTTGAACCCATTAGCTTGTTTAATTCTCACGATGAGTTTATGAGATAGGCATAATATAGTTGACATGTAAGCAAACCTTTGCTAAAGTAACCTGTGCCAGGTGGCATAGCCAAATTAGGGGCAGTTAGAAGGACAGTATAGTTCAAAGCAACAAATGGAAAGATAGATTCTAGGTAGTTGGCACAGAGCCAATTTTATTCATGGCATGTAACAAAGGGAGGAGTCAAGAATAACTTATAAGCATCTGGATCAGAAAGTAGATACATTTTTATTTAAATGAACAGTTTTGATGACGGAAATTCTAAGAGGCATTTTATGTAATGAGTTAGGTTGCCACTATAATCATTTTAAATGCTTATGAGACCTGTCAGTGTGTGTCCTGCTGTTCTCCTGGCCCTTTTCAATCTTCCTCACATAGTGCTCCCTGCCAGAGCCATCAAGTCCCCACCTGTCACTTCAGCATGAACTGCTTTCTCTCAGCAGTACCCTGTAGACATGCAGGCCTTCTACTTTTTCCTAATGCCAAGTTCCTTCCCATCCTAGGGCACTGCACTGGCTAATTCCACTACTGCAATATTCTTTGCAAGAACATGCCATTGGTTTCCCCTTCCTGCCATTCACTCCTGGATTACGTGCCACCGCAGAGCAGCCTTTCCTGAGCACTCTTCCATGTTGCTGTAACAGTCCCCTTTCCCTGTGCCTCCTGCCTCCAGTCATCTTGCATCAAATGTATTGACATGTTCATTTGTGATTAAATTGTTCATTGTTGTTTACATTCTACATTGTAGCAACCAGGTAGAAATGAAGACAGTCCCAAGTGTGTATAAATTCAATGTGTATGTGTTGAAAGATTAAGAAATTCAACATATGAACTCAGAGTAACTTTTAAACTTCTTATGAGAACTTTTAAGTTTTGCTTAGCTTGCTTAATAAAATAAAATGTGAATTGTTGCATAGATTCCAAATTAGTACGTAAATTTTACATTTTTATAAAGAAATTTTACAGTGATTCCATTGCAAAAATTATGATATTGTTTAATTCTGTTATCTCCTTAGTGGCATATTTTAGAAATGGAAAAATCTGGATACTTGAGCAAAAATTCATCCTTATTTTTTTTTATTTTTCTCTTAAAGGCTCAATCTCAAGATATAGTTCCAACAATCGGATTCAGCATAGAGAAATTTAAATCATCCAGGTAAACTGCCTTATCTCTGTGGCTAAGAAGTTTTGAGTAAAAAATAATACTAACTTTACCTGCTGATCCCTCTACTCTTAGAAGTCACTTGTTATTCAAAGCCCTATAGGTATTTGGCCTTTCTATACCACCACCTTGAGTTTCTTCTTAGCATTTAAGAATTTAGACCATTAGCAAAGAAAGCATCTTTTTATGTGTCATTCATTGCAAAATTTTTAGGTAGTCCTGGCTGGCTTTGACCTTGCTGCGTAGATCATGCTGGCCTTGAACTGCAGTCTGCCTGCTGCTGCCTCCCAAGTGCTAGGATTAAAGGCCATGTACCACCATGACTAGCACAAAGTTATATTCAGATTAATAGTGTATTTTTAAATTCTTTCTTGACTGTTGGCCACATTATCATTTAATATGGTGATTTCTCTGATAGAAAACAACTTAAAATATTAAACAAATTTAAACTTTAAGTTAGTATCTGTTCTAGTTTGTCTTCCATTGCTGTGACAAAACACTCTGACCGACACCAACTTGGGGAGGAAAGGGTTTATTCAGCTTATGTCTACTGGGTCACAGTTCATCACTTAGGGAGCCCAAGGCAGGAACTCAGGGCAGGAACCTGGAGGCAGGAGCTAAAGCACAGGCCATGGAGGAATGCTGTTCACTGGCTTGCTGACTTGGCTCATGCCCAGCCTGCCTTATATGGTACACAACAACCTGCCCAGGGTGGCACCACTCATTGTGGGCTGGGCCCTCCCACACTGCTCAACAATCAAGACAATATTCCACAGATGTGGCCACAGGCCAATCCAATGGAGCCAATTCCCCAATTGAGGCTCCCTCAACCCAGGTGTGTCAAGTTGACACTAAAGCTATCCAGCACAAATGACCCCTTCTCAACTTGACACACAAAACACATCACTATTAAACCACCACCTTTCCAGTTCTTATCCCCAAAGTATGATGTTGATGTTAACATTAATCACAACCTAAGACAGTACAACCTTAAAAGCCCCACAGTCCTGAAAATGTCCAAACACTTAAAAGTTCACAGTCTGTTAAAAGTCTCTTAACTGTGGGCTGCTGTAAAATCCAAAACAAGTACTGTCTTATTTCAAAGGGAAGAATCAGGCACACTCAAACAAAACCTAAGTCCAGCAGGTAGCTCAAGGCTGGACACCTGGGACTCACTCACAATCTTCTGGGCTCCAAAGGGTTTCGGCAGCTCCCCTTCTCTGACTCTGCCGTCCGTGGCATACACAGCTCATCTTGAAGGCTCAGGCCAGCTCCATTCCACACCTGCTGCTGCTCTTGGTGGTTGTCCCATGGTCCTGGCATCTCCAAAGAGCTGGGGTCACCACTGAAACTGAGGCAGCACCTTCACCAATGGCCTCTTCTGACCTTTCCTGGTGCAAAGCCTCAACTTCTCTCCATGACCCCTGCAATCCTGGGGTCTTCACTGCAACCAAGGTGCACTTCCACCAATGGTCTTTCCTGACCTCTCACATTGCCGAGCCTTGGCTTCTCTCTGTGACCCCCTCAAATTTCAACACCAGAACCAGATAGGACACTCTTACACATTATCAAGTCCTGCCTCTAACTTGACATGGAGGCTCAGGCCCCTTTTGGAGCATGGCTTCTGTGTGCTGACCCTGAAGAAATTCTTCCCAGAAGATTTCACCACAATGATGCTGGTCTCTTATTACTTACAGCTGATTTTTCAGCCCCAGCTAACCAGCATCAATTGTCCCAGTACAACAAAGATTTCACTTCAGGTTCTGGTCTCTTGTTACTTACAGCTGATTCTTCAGCCCCAGCTCACCAGAACCCACAGATTAAACAGTCCCAATGATCTCCGCTTCCCTTTGAAACTTCACAAGCCAGGCCTCCATCATCTACAACTCTTTCAGCATAACTGTTCCAAGTTCCACAGCAATGATCTTAGGCATTCAATTTTTCTAGACCAAAGTTCCAAACACTTCCACAATCCTTCCCCAAAACACCAAGGTCATGTCTGTCACAGCAATACCCCACTCTTCTGGTACCAATTTCTGTCCTAGTTTGTCTTCCATTGCTATGACAAAACACTCTGACTGACACCAACTTGGGGGGGAAAGGGTTTATTCAGCTTACATCTCCTGGGTCACAGTTCATCACTTAGGGAGCCCAATGCAGGAACTTGGAGGCAGGAGCTAAAGCACAGGCCATGGAGCAATGCTGTTCACTGGCTTGCTCACTTGGCTCATGCCCAGCCTGCCTTCTTATAGGTACACAACAACCTGCCCAGGGTGGCACCACTCATTGTGGGCCGGGCCCTCCCACACTGCTCAACAATCAAGACAATATTCCACAGATGTGGCCACAGGCCAGTCCAATGGAGCCATTTCCCCAGTTGAGGCTCCCTCAACCCAGGTGTGTCAAGTTGACACTAAAGCTATCCAACACAGTATCTTATAATATAGTAATGGTTTGCTGTTGTTATAGTTTGTCTTTTACAGTATTTGACATGTCAGGTCAAGGAAGATACAGAAATCTCTGGGAACACTATTATAAGTAAGTATGTTTGTAATTGCTGCTTAACCACATGGCTATATTTTAACAACATAATTACTAGAAATCTAAGTGATTATATTGTTTTGGCTATAATGAGATTTCTCGTATAATTTAAGCACTTTTCCTAATTTAAAGAGAGAGAGAGAGAGAGAGAGAGAGAGAGAGAGAGAGAGAGAGAGAGAGAGGTTTCTCAAATGCTTCTGGTCCTTGATGACATGAGGCCTTTGTATGTACTGTCCTTTGAGTTTTAGATGCCCTTTTCCATCTAAGGTTAATATATACATGCTTTACAAACAAGCTCAGGAGGCTGGAGAGATGACTCAGTGATTAAGAGCACTGACTCCTCTTTCAGGGAGTCCCAGCACCCACATGACAGCTAACAACCATCCTTAATTCCAGTTCCAGGGGTATCCAATGCCCTCTTCTGACCTCCACGGGCATTACACTCCATGGGTGGGTGCCCTTACACACCTGTAGGCAATACATTCTTATGCATAAAATCAGAACTAATAATAAATAAAATAATTTAAAAAAACAGCTCAGGCTAGCCTTGATGACACATACCTATAATCTTAGCACATACAAAGCCAAGGAAAAAAGATCAGAAATTTAAGGCAAGCCTAGGCTACATAGTAAGTTTGAGGCCAGCCTAGGTTATATAGAACCAACTCAAATATCATCTAAGTTGATGGTTTACTATTTCCCCAGTTCTTCTGTCCCCAGCACTTGCACAATACTTGATCCATTCACATCTATGTAATCAAGTACAGCATCTGCCTTGCTAATCAGATTGTGAACCCCTTTAGTGAGGAAAGGATTCTTTATTCAAATTATTTCTTCAAGGACTAGTACGATGCTTAACATATAGATCAAATGGATGCTAGTGCCAATTACCTAGTTGTAAGTTTTTCTTGTGCACGGCCCCTTGAGCTTTCGTCCAAGTAGTTGGGAGTAATGCATATTGGAAACAACAACATCAACAGAAAGGACTTCATCAAAAGAACTGACTGAAAAGGTGAACTTTTGCTCAAAATAGTCAACTTCCACATGGAGAATTTTGAGAAAGAGATGAAAGGCATCTTTGGCAGAATGCATGTGCTCTGGTGGGGTGGGGGGGTAGGGTGGGGGGGTAGGGTGGGGGACAGGGGTCTAGATTTGATTAGTAACATAATCTTGTACTATATATATATATATATATATATACACACAAAATATATATAAATATAATTAAAAACCATATAGATCAAAATAATTATTGACCAAATTTGATTAATATAATGGTTTTGTCTAACAGTTGAACTGCGTGTTTTCTGAGTAATTCCAAATAAGATATTTTTTCAGAATACACTGTATTCAATAAGAAAGACTTCAGGTTAACAACTGCTAAGTTACTAGGCTCCACGTGTTTTATTCCTACCCAGGATTGCATGTGGTATCAAAATAATTTCATTAACTTTTATACTAATAACTTTTCCTGTTGCTATGTTAAAATATCCTGACAGGAAGCCACATAAAGAAGGAATGGTTGATTCGGGGTCCTAGTTTGATAGTATAGTCCATTTTGGTGGAGAAGTAGAGATAGGAGGAGTTTGAGGTAGCTAGTCAAGTTGCATCTACAGTCAAGAAGCAACAACAATGAATGCTTGAACTCAGCCAGCTTCCTTCATTTTATGCAATCCAGAGAGATCCCAAGCCCAGGGAATGAATGGTATGGTCTAGTTTTATATAATCTTTCAAAGGCCTGGCCAAAGGCTAACTCAATCTAGGTAATCCCTCAGGTATACCTAGAGCCTTGTCCCCTGGGAGCTTCCAGGTGCTGTTAAGTTGATAATATTAACCATCAGAACTTTTTAACTAAATAAAATAATTTGATCAAAAGATTTTTTTGCAGTGCTATAGGTTCAGTGGCTTGCAATTATTTTCAGTGACTATATATTTTTAAACATTTAATATTTTTATTTTATGTGTATGAGTGTATTATCTATATGTTTATGAGTGTACACTTGTCATGCAGAGCCCATGGAGTTCAGAAGAGGGTATTGGATCCACTGGAACTGGAGTTAGAGATGGTCGTTAGCCACCATGTGGGTGCTGCGACTCAAACCTAGGTCCTCTGCAAGAGTAGCCAGTGCTCTTAGCCTCTGAGCCATCTCTCCAGACCTAAGTGTATATTTTCGTAGAATTTTTGTGCATTTCATATAATACATCATATATTTGGACCCCTACCCTATATGCACCCCTTTCAGTTACCACCACCACCACCACCACTAGATTTCAGGAATTCTGTCATATATGTTAAGGCCTACTGAGTCAACTTTGTGTCCCCAAATTTCCTTCATCCACTGGAGCCTGTTTAGCCCACCTAGCATTATTTCCTTAAAGAAGACCAACTCTTTCTCACCCAGCAATGATCAGCTTCCAATAACTCTTTGGCTAAGACTGAGGCTTCTTGCCCATTTCTCTAGTTTTATGTTGGGTTTTTGACCTTTTTGAGTTTGCTTGGGTCTTGTGCATGCTGTCACATGTAAGTTCTATTAACACAGAAAGCCACAACTGGCCAAAATTTAGAGACTAAAAGACTGCAGAGTGCACGGCCCTGGATGGGACTCTTTCTGTATTAAACCTTGCCCACCCAAGACTCAGAGACATTGTGGAAGAGGGGGCACAAAGATTGTATGTGCCAGGAGTGGTGGATGACCACAGGGAAACAGTTTCTTCAGGCTTCTGGGAACTTGCTCTTATGAACTTACAGCTACCAGCTTTTATAGAACATCAAATAGGAGTCCTAGAGAGATTCAGCCATTAAAAGCACTCACTGCTCTTGCACAGAGCCCAGGTTTGATTCCCAGCTCCTTAGTGGCAGCTCAAACCCATCTGTAACTCCACATCCAAGGGATCCAACACCCTCTTCTGGCCTCTGCACACCAGGCACACACATGGTACATATATTTACATGCAGGCAAAACACTTATACACATAAAATAGAAATAAATCTTTTAGAAAGTCAAATAGGGTAAAATAAAATCTATTTCTATTATCTCATGTGACTTAGTTCAAATACATTTATCTATACTACATATCATTTGCATATCAATCTGGCTGATGTTTCTCATCATAGTTTATGGTAAAAAAAAAAAACAAAGGGGGCAATAAATTCTCCAAGTTTTTAACTGGTCTCCTTACATTTTATCTTCCGAATTTTTTTTTCCTATATTGGGGATCAAATCTGAGCCTTCCCTGGTTAATGAGCAGCTGCTGGGCTATATTTCCAACACATCTTTTTTACTTAAAAAAAATTTGAAATAGAATGTTATATTTCAAATGAAGAAACTACTGAAAATTTATTACTATATCAATCATATACATTAATAAGAAATAACAAAACTTCTAATGAGAAATGGATGTAGGACATTAAGCTGTAATACATAGGTTTGGAAAGGCAAATGGATAATAAATATGGAAAGAAGTGTAGCTTTCATTATCCTGTTTCTTTATGTTATACAGAGATGGACAAGCCATTATATTTGTCATTGATAGCAGTGATAAGTTAAGAATGGTTGTAGCCAAGGAGGAACTTGATACTCTTCTGAATCATCCAGGTAAATGTGTAGTGTCTTTCAATCTGTGGTATCTGTGCTTTGGGGCCCAATTATATATGGTGGTTTGTTGTTTAATGTTAGCAAAAAGTGTTGTTTATGATATGTAATATTTTCTGTTTAAAACTTATAAATTTTAAAACTTATTGCTTATATAAATGTATATGACTTATAACTTTACCTACATCATATTTTTTGTTAATTTCAGAGCTTTTTGCAGTGTTTCCATGATGTACTAGCTTTTATTTCCTAAATACTAAACTATTTTTCCTATATACCTAAATAATGCATACCAGTAAGATAAAATCCAGCAAAAAAAAAAAAGAAAAGAAAATTCTGTGTTTTGGCACTCAGTTAAAATTATTTTAGCTACTTTATTTTTACAATAAAGAGTTACAGACAAGTAGCTATACAAGAGGGTATTTTGCTTTGTTTGTTTTCAGTGTTAAGTGTTAACAGAAAGGAAGCAAACTTCAAGTAGAAGGAAGAGGAGCTGGAATTTTTTTTTCCCCCAACAGGATCTCCTGGTAGCCTAAGCTAGACTGGAACTTACTGGGTAGACCAGGCTGGCCTCGATCTCCTAGAAATCTGCCTGCCTCTATCTCCCAAGTGCTAGAATTAAAGGTATGTACCACCACACCCAGCTTAACTGTAGCTGGAGAGGGAGGTTGGGTGTTAGAAATCAAATTCTTACCTTTTTTTATTATAAGCCTGAGCCTTTGAATCATTGCTCCATCTTTCCAGCCCCAGCCCAGTGTTATTTTTTAAGTCACAGTACTACAAGCAACAAGTATAAGATAAGGAATTAAGTGAAAGTATAACTGTGTAAAAATGAGATTGGTGTCATATTATTTGTATGACAAATAGCATAAAATTATGTTTGGAAATAATGTGGTGGTTTCATAAAGATGTGAAGACATTGCTGATCTGAGTTGCCTTTTCTGGGAAGCACAATGGACAGGAGGAAGTTTTTATTGTTTTTTTTGTTGTTGTTTTTTCCTCACCATATGTCATGTCTGTCTTCAGAATCTTGAGCTCTTTAAATGTATCATCTTCAAAAATTTGTGTCTGGCAAGATAGTATAGTGGCAAAGGGCCCTTGTTTTCAAGCCTGAGGTCCATTCTGAGTTTGATTCCTAGACCCACATCGTGGAAGAATAGAGCTGACTGTTGAAAGTTATCCTCTGACCTCCATAGACTGACTGTGGTACAGATGCACCCACACATGTAGACCTGATGAATAAATGTAAAACAACAAAGAAAAAGCTTTTGGAAATGTTTCTAAAATTATAATGGGAAAAATTCCTTGTTAAAAATATCACCCTTGTTTGTTTCTTTTCTTTTTCTTTTTTTTTTTTTTTTTTTTTTTTTTTGAGACAGGGTCTCCCTGTAGCCTCAGCTGTCCTGGAACTCACTCTGTAGACCAGGCTGGCCTTGAACTCACAAAGATCCGCCTGCCTCCGCCTCCCAAGTGCTAGGATTAAAGGCATGCGCCACTATGCCCGACTCACCCTTGTTTTTTATGCTCCTGTTTGTGACTTAAAAAATAAAATCTTCTTCCTACTTGAAATTTAACATTAAAAACAAAACAATCAAAAGTATTTTCCCTGTAGGATGGATGCTCCTCTGTAACGGTTTATTGAGTCCCTTCTCTAACCTTATTGTTCTGTTTAAAGCTCCTAGCCAGAGAGCAGGTGGTTTTAGGAAATTGTTTTAATTTTCTTATTGCTTAGATGAATGCTTAACATCTTTAAGTGTTTGTATATGTGTCATACAGAAAGAAGGAACTGGAAAGCAGTTTATTTTATTTCAGTTGTAAGGATTAAGGGAAAAGTGATCCAAAATAATGGAAGTTCTATGGTGGCCTCTTTCTTTTTTAGATATTAAACACCGTCGAATTCCAATCTTATTCTTTGCAAACAAAATGGATCTTAGAGATGCAGTGACATCTGTGAAAGTGTCTCAGTTGCTGTGCTTAGAGAACATCAAAGATAAGCCATGGCATATTTGGTAAGATTTTGTGTATACTTCTCATTTTCTGTCTCTGAAAAGTCGAGCTGCAGGGTTGTGTTTGTTTAGTTTTCCTGACCTCATTTATAAATGGCCAAACATGGTAGGATGGAAGCAAAGGATGCTGTTTTGTAGAATTGTGGCACTGCAGGTATTCATGAATATATTACTGTTAAAACCTTTTCAGATCCCTCAGAGACAGAAAAAAAAGTTTTTTTTTTTAATTGCTCTTCCAGAAGTAGCAGAAGTAACCCATTTAACTCACCATCTTAACTACAGTGATTTCCTTCTTGCACATGAAATCAGCTGAGCGGCTGAGCCCAAGCCCCTCCCAGGGTGTGTCTGCATTTTGTATCGCTCGTCTGAATCCTCTAAAGGTGTTTTACCATTACTATGTGGCCTCTTTTTTTTTTTTTCTTTTCTTTTTTGTTTTGTAATTTGTCTTCCTAACACTAGTGTGTCAGGTCCCTAACAGCTGGGATTTTTACCATATTTTTTTTTTAATTTCTGTAGCTTATAGGTGTGTACACTATAGATAATTGTTAAAATGAAAAAATAGAAATAATGACTTTATTTGGACATACTAATAAATAGCGTCTGGAAGTTGGTTATGGTGGTGGACACCTTTGATCCTAGCACTGGGGACGCAGAAGCAGGAGGATATCTGAGTTCGTGGCCAGCCTGGTCTACGTAGTAAGTTCCAGGAGAGCTAGGATACATGGAGACCCTGTCTCAAAAAGACCAAATAAATAAATAAATAAATAAATAAATAATAAAAATAAATAGTGTGTGAAATTATTATGCATTATTTACTTAGGAAACACTTTCAGACTAATTAAGTCTTATGTACCTTTTTACCTTACTAAGGATCCTTCTTGCTATCCACTACCTCTTCTTGCTGGTGGATGTATTTGTTGTAGAGGTTCCTCCTTTTTGTAAGAGCTACAGTAATACCCAGGGGAAAGACTGGACACAAAAGTACATATGGCCTGGAGTATAAAGCCAGAAAGCACAGCTTAGGGACGATCTTTAAGAGCTAGCCTTGGTGCTGAACAGAGTGGCATTTCAGAAAACTCTTGAAACTTCTTAGAATTCCTTGAGGCCCCAACATCTCTCTGTTGAGGAGAGGAACATTATCTGTCTCAAGTGAAGTCTTCCTTACCTTTGAATCAGGAAACATTAGTGCTATTAAAATAATTCCCAAATTTGTATCTGATTGATAGAAGTGGTATTTGATTGATAGAAGAAAAAAATTGAAGTAGAAACCTTGTATTTCCCTAAATCATATGTAAATTTTTGGATTCTAAAGGAATTTTTCAATTAAAATGAGTTTTAATTTTTGTGTTTTATTGAGTATTGTGTGTATTCCTTTTTTTTCCCAGCTTTAGCTATAAATATGTAGTGCTCAGTAATACAAATATAAAATGTTGCTTGTCTCTGACCTTAGATAAAAATACATAGTCTGGGTACTCAAGAATGTGGAGGCTTTATTATTGACCATTGTTACTAGCTACAGAGACTGGGGCCTGACTATGTTACTGTTCTTCCTGAAAGTTGTTTAATTTCTGGAATAATTAGTGCATTCTAAGTGATGCTTCCCCACTAAATGAATGCAATAATATAAACCCTAATTATTCAAAAATATTAATTATATATTAGTATAATCATTTGTTGAAAGTAAGTTACTAGGCTAGTGACACCTTGTAATACTGGTCCTCATTTTCAAAAGGATTATTTGATATCTCAAACAGCCTCTGAGGTTTACTATTATCATTATAGATGAAATAGCACATTCAGGATTTTTATTTTAAAATGGCAGTCAGTGGAATGACTCTTTGCCTTACATGCATACATCAAATCGCTGTTCTTAAAATAGCCTTAGTTAGTGGTAATATTCCCTCATTACAGATGCTAAAAACTGAAAACAAAAGTGTATTAACTAACCTAGCAAGGTCCCTGCAGTAATAAATGTAAAACCTCCATTGGAATTGACTAGAATTTTGTTTTCTTCTAGTAGTTTATAAAAGTTATAATTATGGAGCCAGGCATGATGGCTCACCTAATAAATCTTGCAGTTGGGAGGTAGAGGCAGGAATCTGAGGTCATCTTCAACTACATAGCAAGTTTGAGATCATCATAGAATATGTAAAGACCCTGTCTCAGGGGCTGGAGAGATGGCTCAGTGGTTAAGAGTACTAACTACTCTTCTAGAGGACCTGGGTTCAGTTCCCAGCGCTCACATGGCAGATAGCCTTAATTCCAGTTCCAGGGGATCCAACTTCCTCTTCTGGCCTCGTTACACATGTGTGGTGCACTTACATACATGCAGTGAAAATACTCATATACATAAATAAAAATAAGTCAAACCTTTAGAAGAAGATACTGCCTCAAAAAAAGTTATGATTTGGGGTTTTAATCTATTTCAAATAATATCATTTATTCTATATTTCAACCTTAGTCAAACATTTACAATAAGATTTTTGGACCACTGGGACATAGTGAAGTAGGATAGTAGACTGCAGGAAACTTAGCCCATTTTATATGTGTTCTATAATATCTCTACAAATTCTGAAAAAAAATTTCCCATGTATTTTGCTCCTGAGCCCTCAAAATTTTATGATTTATGTACTATTTTAATCAGTTTTGGAAAAATATATATTACTAGAATATAGTAATTTGCCATGTGGCAGAATTCTATTTTACTCTTAGAGATGTATGATGAAATAAAACTGATTTATACGGGTTTTATTTCAGTGCTAGTGATGCCATTAAAGGAGAAGGACTGCAAGAAGGTGTGGACTGGCTTCAAGGTACATCAGGAAGTACTGTGCACCTTTCGCCTTTGTGCCTTTTTCATACATTTCATTCCCTTCATGTACATTTTAATTTTATTACATCATTGCCTTTTTCCCTTCTTGTTTCTGTTTCTGCTGTCAGAAAAAACAGTACAGTAAGTATCCAATACTTCGCTCCATTTACTTCATTACATTTCTAAAGGAGTTACTTAAACTGTGTTTCCACCTTTACAGTCAGTATATTTAGCAAATCTAGAAAATATTTTTGATTTATGGATGCAGATTTCTATCAGATATAGTAGCTAAAACATATTTGAGGCTTGGAACAAACATGAGGCCTTGCTGAATGGTGTGTACTTTTAAGAGCTATGCTGTAGAATGCCTCATTCACCTGGAACATATCTACAACTTCCTATGCTTATGATCAGTATTATGGATGCTGTTATTCTCTGGTGCTGTGTGTATTTTAGTCCTGTTTGTTTTTCATCAAAATAATCATCATAGGTTAGCACACATCTCCTGTAATAGGAAATAAATTAAAATAAATAGTTTTCCCTTAGGGTTATATCATCTGTTGTGCACAAGAACAGCTTGACACTCACAGAGCAATGGATATTATGGACTCTTGATGTTCATTCCTACTGAGAACTTCTCTACTCTAAACAAGGGTAAAGAAGAAGATATAAATGCCAATTACAATCTTTGGTTATAAATACTATTTTCTTTTACACTAGCCTTTTAATGCTAGGTATGTGTGGGATTGTTGTTTATTTTTCCCCTTCTGCATTTTAGAAATCATGCAGACTTATAGCCTGTTATGTTGGATGTAAGACTAACCTGCCTGAAAATACAAAGTGTACATTTCATAAACATTTGTAAAATGTGGTCTTCCAGTTAATTCCACAAACTCACTTCTCTCTTGTATTTATTCAGTCAAGACATTTGCTATTAAATTGCAAAAATAAAAATCTCTAATAGTTCTTAAAATTATTAGAGGGATTCTTCTTTGATTCTGCCAACTTTGTTTTTCAAATTACAGTATTAAGGTTATGGGGTGGATTCCTAACAGAAATTAGATAGATTACAAGGAAATCTACAAAGAAGATACTAGACGCAGTTTTCACCCCTGACTTCTTACTGTAGCAGTGCCTACCATTACTCTCAGTGACAGTGCACCATGAGTTTACCCCTGCTCTCACTCATAATATAGTAACTTGGAGCAGGGTGCTCACTCAAAGACAGCTAGCTGATGGTCATCCAGATTGCAAGTTGTAGCTCTCAGGTCCTTTTCTTTTGGGTTGTAGCAGTCAAACCACTAGGTGTCAGTAATGATCCAATTTTGCAGTGCCAATTTTCAATTCCTCTTAGTGGCAATTGGTGTTTTTACTTTTCTGATGTTTTCTTACCTCCCAAGTTGTGTTAGAACAACATATTGTTAGGAATGTGTGTCCTCTTATCACCATGTTACTTTATGTTCCCCCACCACAGTCTTTACAAGGTAAGTAGTAGTGTCCCTACTTTTTCTAAACAACATGTAGTCTTTTCGAGACAGGGTCTCCCTGTAGCCCCAGCTGTCCTGGAACTCACTCTGTAGACCAGATTGGCCTTGAACTCACAAAGATCCGCCTGCCTCTGCCTCCCGAGTGCTAGGACAAAGGGCTGAGCTCCTGAGACCAGCACATCTATTCTACTACTTACTCATTAACCTCTCTGCCTGCTAGCTGACTTCTTTTATTATCTTAGGGAGTAATTTTCTTATCTGTAAGATTAAAAACTTTAAAGTCATAAATTCTACATATTAAATAAGAAACTCTCTGTATTCAAGTACAAAGCATAGGAAGGCATCCAGTAAATATTAAACTTACTCTGTTACCTAACCGTTCTAGTTAACAGAGGCACAAACCAAGTGTATAGCTAGAAAATACAGATGACAGTTTCAGTCTGAATAGATCATTCATTTACATTTCTTATAAACAGTAAATTTCTTATAAACAGTAAAAAAAAAAAAAAAAACGACGGGGGCATGGTGGCACACGCTTTTAATCCTAGCACTCGGGAGGCAGAGGCAAGTGGATCTTTGTGAATTCAAGGCCAGCCTAGTCTACAGAGTGAGTTCTAGGACAGCTGGGCCTACAGGGAGACCCTGACAAAAAACAAACAAACAAACAAACAAACAAAAAAAACAGTAAATAGTATATATGTAGATGTTCCCAATTATATCTGAATATGAAAAGAGGTAAAAGCTTGTCTTTCCAAACAAGTAATAATACAAGAAATTAGAGCTGCTGGTAATTTCATTTATTTATCTAATGACATATATAAATCTAACTGTAAAAGATTTTTTGAAATTTATTTATTTTGCTTTCAGAATTTTAAAGTTTCCTAGTCATGCTAAAGAAGAAGGTTCATTTTGGAGCTATTATTCTTAGTTCTTTAAGCTTAATATTGGAAACTTGTGAAATATTCAGTATCATATATGAGTATATGCTTTCCTGGAAAAAATAAATAACTTTTTATTTTCAACAGGCACTATAAATTTTCCAGTTCTGAAACTTTTAAGCAAGGTTTTTTGGAGCTTTAATTTTTGTGGTTGTTTTTCTTTTCATTCTTTTTTTTTTTTTTTTTTTTTTTTTTTTTGTAAGGCAGGGGATCACTATGTAGCACTGGCTGTTCTAGGACTCACTGTTTAAAGCAGGTTGGCCTCAAACCTGTGGCAGTCTCTCTACCTGTACCTTCTAGGTACTGAGATTATGAGCATGTTCTACCATACTCAACTTTCAAGTGAAAATTTTTTTAAAGAATTTTTCTGAAATAATGTAAAGTTCATTTTCTCACATTATATGTATGGAAGCAAATTGGTAATGCTTCCAGATTTTAAAATTTCATTATGTTTTGTTTTGTTTTGTTTTACAATAATGAAAATTGACCACAGAGCTTTACACATTAGGCAATCATCATAGAATAGTGCTCTCCCTGTGATGTAAGCCCTAGCCCACTTCCAGATTTACTGTCTACCTCATATCTGCTATATGCATGAGTGTTTGATGAAAGACAGGGTTGAACACATTCTCCAGTTTCATTCCTCTCAGATAGCACTAACAATAAAGGGAGAGCTTAAAAAGATACTGACCGACATGCTCATAGAGAATGGGCGTGGTAAGAGTGTAAGTCACATTTGGGAAACCAATAGCTGATAGAAATTCACCAGCAATTGAAGATCCTCACAGGATCAGAATATGCCAGAAATTAATATGCCAGAGATGAAGGTGGGGCTGAAAATAGAAGACATTCTTATACATCTTTTCCCCTAAAATGAGCTTCAAGGACTGTTCTTTTAAAAATTCAAACACCGTATCTCTGAGCTAAAAACACTATATACAACTGTATGTGGTAATACTGAATGGAAAATTAGGAGTTTCTGAACAATGGAGGTAGGCAAAGATAGGAGAAGTCATCTCTGAGGAATCAGACTAGCTAAGAGAAATCATCAAAGTATTAATACTGAAAATTCCCAAAGAAATGGCTTAGCAAGAAACAATCGAATAATAACCACATTTGGCAAGCTTCACACATTTTCCAACATAGTCACTCATGCGTGTGAGCAGATAGTAAAGGATCACCAGATGTATGAGGATGAAAATATGAAATGCAGAAATGAAAACAGACAAGTGTGGAAGAAAGAGGATTTATGTAAGGAAAACATTCCAAAAAACTATCTTCAAAGAAAAAAGTAGGTGCCATTTTCATAAATAAGGCCAAGACACTACTGAAAAGAAATAATAACAAATAAATGAGTTACTGGAAAATCAGAATATAGTACTAAACATGAAAATTCAATTAAAGGGAAAAAAATGCTGCTTTCCCAGGAAAAAGAACAAAGAACACCAAGTTGGAATCCAGACAGGATAACACACATCTATAATCCCAGTACTCAAGAAGCTGAGGCAGAAGGGTCAAGAGTTCCAAGGCTAGCCTAGGCTACTTATTGAGACCTTGTCTCAAAACAGAAAAGTTGGAAAGAAAAAAAGGAGGGGGTCATATTTAGAAGATCCAATCCAAACCAGAGGCAATTTAGAAAGAACAGAAAAAATAAAAAGTAGCAAATCACCAGATTACTATCTGATTTACCAGAACTGAATCTTGAGAGCCCAGAGTCGTAGATGACAATATTCTCACACCAAGACACACCATTATGAAGGCTTCACACTGAAGACAGTGGACAATTTTGAAGCTTTCCTGGGCTATAAAAAGTTTCATATCAGGATATGGAAACTGCTACATCAAACTTCTCAACAGCAACAACCTGGAAATTATATGATAATTAGGTGATGCCTGAAAAAGACACAGAAAATACTGGAATCACTTTCTCAGGCAGTGTCAAAGTATTGGGACAGTAAAGTAAGACATATTTAGCTATATTATCAGGAATTTTCACTTTCTAATTTATAGTTATAAAGTATGAAGTAGCCACTGAGAAAAGTACTTTGCAAGAACAAGAGAATAAACCAAGAAAAGAAAAATGCAAGACTGGGGAGATTGCTTGATAGGTAGGCATGAGGATGTGGGTTCAAATCCCCAGCACCCACTTAAAGCCAGTAACACACATCTTTAATCCCAGTGTGCCTACGAAAAGATGGGAGAATGTAAGAGAAACCCCAGAAGTTTGGGGGCCAGATAGCCTGGTGTACACAAATTATAAGAAACCCTGTGTTAGACAAGGTAGAAGATGAGGAATTAAGGCTCACATTCGCATGCATGAATACACAAAATAATAAGCAAATTGGAAAAGGATCAATAGGAAAACCATCACAAAAATCCCTAGGATGTTAATGTAGATCCTAGAAGGATAATGAAAGGACATCTCTAGAAATCTGGCAGGCATAGAGAAGGGCTGGTATAGATTGGAGGGTCTTGTCAATTCGTAGCAAAGAATTCTTCAACAATGTGAAAATGATGTATTATGTAATGTGCTTCACAATAAAAGTTTAAATTGTGGGAGGAGTGGGATTGAATTAATGTTAAATATACTTAAAAAAAAAAAAAACCTAAGTAGTTGGAAGTAGAGGTTGAAGGAACAGGTTTTATCTTTTGGGAAAACAAAATACATTGCTGCATTCAGAAGTATTAAAAGTGTTTAAAGGTTGCAAAGGAACAGCAGCTTGGGGAGTGTAAGAGCTGAGCCTGATAATGCATGACTCATACTTCAAGAACTGATAATTAGTGTCTTTAGTGATACATATGTGATTACCTAGAAGGGAATAAGACAAAATAGTTAACTCCAAAAAGGGAGGGAAAACCAGGGAAGCAAGGAATTGTTATTTTCTACATAAGCCTTGTAGGAAGCAAGGAATTGCTATTTTCTTTTTTTTTTTCTTTTTTTTTTTTTTCTTTAAAAAAGAAAAGGTTGGAAATGTATTTTTTATTTTTTTTTTCTTTAAAAAAGAAAAGGGAGCTATTTTCCACATAAGCCTTGTAGATGAGTAAATCTTTTAACTACATATACAGCTTCTGTAAAACTAACACAATAGTATGAATTATGCCTTAGGAAAGCAGATGTAATCATAGGATTTGCCTTGAATTAATTTTTTTTTCACCTTTATTTTTTTTTTTTCTCAACATTTTTTTTTATTGATGCTTTGTGCATTTCATACATCATTTTCCAATTCAGTTCAGGCATATCTCCCCTTCCCTTCACCCCCACCCCCACCCCAACCGAGATCATGCATTCTGCCATGACTGTCCTGCGCCTTGAATTAATTTTTAAAAGTAGTTTTTTTTCCCAGTGTGGACTGATAATTTTTATTATTTTATTTTTGTTATCAGATCAGATCCAAGCTGTGAAGACATGAAAAGATAGCCTCTGGAAACCTCAGCACCTTTGAATTGGAATATATCAAAGGCAAACTGAATAATTATAATTTTAAAGATATATGTAGCCAATCATATTTTATAATATTCTGCTTGCTCTCATGGACTCTTTTGAGAACTTAGGACTTGGGGTATTGCTAATATGAAAACCAGATTTGCCCTCAGAGCTCCCTAGAATTACTGGCTTCTTATAAAAGTCTACACTTTGTTGTAATTAGAATGTACAAATACCAGTTATAAGCCATCTCAGTATCCTATCATGATTTATGATGTCTTTAGTGTATTTTTATTTTTTAATTGTCTTTAAAATTTGGTTTATAGTATGACTTTGAAGTATAAATTGTGCTTATAAAATGCAATATTATAAGGGGCCACAGATGATTAGTAATATCAAAGTTTTATTGTGTTACTATCAATAAAAAGAAAAAAATAGGAAGAGCCAACTGGTGTGCTTTATTCATCCTGAAAGGAATAATGTATTAATATGGTATTTCATGTTTTACTGTCATTATATCATCATAGTGCTCTGCCATTATGAACTAATTATTCCCCAAAGGCCATTTCTTCTAGTAACACATGGTGGGGGAGAGGGGGAGGATTTCAAACTGTTCATTTTGAGCAAATAAGCATTCAATGTTAGGGAAATTTTACTTAGGGAAAATTTACCGTTTGTAACTCTAGAAGGTTAAAACATGTTCATTTGCCTAGCTTTCCTTCTTTTTTATTAGTTTTCTCTCATTTCTTAGTTTAAAAAATAAGTGACTGTATTGGTTATGCACTCATACTGAGATCAAATATCTGACAGAAGCAATGTAAGGGAGGAAGGGATTATTTTGGCAGGTGCAGTTCCTCAGGATGTAGTCCTTGGTGGTAGGAGTAGAAGACTGCTTCTGTTGTGTCCACAGGAAGCAGAGAGGGCTGAATACTTATGGTCCACTCGTATTCTCTTTAATTCAGTCCATGACCCTAGCCCATAGAATGATACCCCCTACATTTAGGGTGGGTCTCCCTCTGTGAGCTAATGTAGATAATCTTTCAGACATGCCCAAGTATTTGTTTCCATAATTCTAAATCCAGTGACATGAACAATAAAGATTAACTATCACAACTCCAGTCGATTAATTTGACACCCATATACATCACTTAAGCCATAACCTACTCCTTGTCCCCATAGGCTTATGACCATCTCATAATACAACATGTTTTCAATTCACTCTAAAAATTCCCCATAGTCTTTATCTTTTAATTTTATATGTATGAGTGTTTTGCCTGCATATATGTAAATGCACCTGTGAGATACAGTGCACACAGATGTCAGTAGAAGGCATCATATTCCCCTAGAACTGGAGATATGGACAGTTGTTAGGTACTGCATGGGTGCTGGGGACCAAACCTGGGTCCTCTGCAAGAGCAACCAGTGCTCTTAACTGCTGAGCCATCTCTCCAGCCCCCAAAATTTTCCAGAGTCCTTTAACAACTATTTATAAGTCAAAGTGTCATCTGAGCCCAAGGCAGTTTCTTAACTGTGAGCTACCAAAAGCAAGTTACATCCAGTATCCAGTATAAAATGGCTCAGAATTAAAAAGGAAAGAATGAGGACACAGCAAAACCAAACACTGTAGACCCTTGTCAGGCATTTGTTACTATGGAATGCTCTGACCTCTAAGGGGTTTTGATAACCCTTTGCCTCCAGCTCTGGTATCTGCAATGGACATAACTCTTTGAGTGAGCACCACTCCATTCCTACAGCTTTCTCAATGGACACTCCATGGTCTTGACACCTTCATCCTGGTGTCTTGATTGCACCTTAGGCTTCATCTTCATAGCTTCATGTAGTGGCCTCCCAGCATCTCCTTCCATGAACTCTGACCCACAAATTGCTTAGCTTCAATGGAACCAAAGCACAAGAACTCACAAACCACTCAGTCCTCCCCCTTTCATGCTTCCAAATCAGTACCATATGGTCGGTGCTACCACTATTAAGTTCTCCTGCCACTCAGGGTGGAGCCTGGAACTCTTTAGCTAGAGTTACATTTGCCTTGGTATGCTGATCATGGGGAAACATTTTTCTAGGTGGTTCCCTTTTGGCAGAGAATTAGGTAAGATGCTTTCTCAGAATCACCCCTTTTAAATTTAAATGAATTTACATTTTCACAGATGGAGGTTTTGATGGCTGGCATCTTGCGATTCCTTTTGGTTCACTACAGACCCCAAAGTTCCTCTTTAATGGCACTAGTCTCTAACAATTACAGATACCTTATCTGCACTCTCCTTGTCTGAAACTTTTTAACTTGTTCACATATCTTTACACTTTCATTCTTTTTTAAAAATAAAATATTTTGTGTGTGTGTATTGTCTGCATGTATGTAAGTGCACCCAGGTCATGCAGTGCCTGTGGAGGTCAGAAGAGGCTGTTGGATCCCCTAGAACTGGAGTTACAGATGGTTATTAGCTGCCATGGGGGTGCTGGGATCAAGCCCAGGTCCTCTGCAAGAGCAGTCAGGGCTCTTAACCACTGAGCCACATCTCTCCAGCCCCATGCTTACTCTTTTTGCTCTACTATTTGCTCTTTTTTAAATATATATTTTGTACAAGATTATCAAATCTAGACCCATGTCCCCCACCCTATCCCCCCACCCCACCAGAGCTCATGCCAAACATGCTTTTCATCTCTTTCTCAATCTACTATTTGCTCTTTCACTGTTGATCTGAACAAGACAGTGGACAGTAACTATGCCACAGCCTGAATGCTTTCCTGTCTTGAAATTTCTTCCATCAAAACAAGTTAGTCCCTTGTCTTTAAATTCAATATAAAGTTCTCAGTATACAGGCAAAATGCAGCCTGATTAAGACTACATAGGTAGTCCCAGCTCCTGATAAAGTCCTCCTCCTCCTCCAACCCTCATGACCCTTCAGTATCTACATGTCTCTCAGCATTCTTGTCTTCCAAGATCCCATCAGAACAGCCCATTCTGCTCTGCATGCCATATTCAAGGGTTTTTCTGTTCAGAGTTCCAAGTTCTCCCACATTCCTCCCACAAACTAGTTTCTAAGATCTAAAAACCACATCATCCAGCAGGAGTCCCATTACTTGGTATGGGTTTTCTGTATTATTCATTGCTAGTTTCAAATACAAAAGCAGCTTAAGGAAGAGTTTAATTTTACTTTCATTGTGGCATTGAATGGTGGCAGGAGCAGGAGCAGGGGCAGCAGCAGGAGCAGCAGAAGGAGCAGCAGCAGCAGCAGGAGCAGCAGAAGGAGAAGGAGCAGGAGCAGCAGCAGGAGCAGCAGGAGCAGGAGCAGCAGCAGGAGCAGGAGCAGCAGCAGGAGCAGCAGCAGGAGCAGGAGCAGGAGCAGGAGCAGGAGCAGCAGCAGGAGCAGGAGCAGCAGCAGGAGCAGGAGCAGGAGCAGGAGCAGGAGCAGGAGCAGGAGCAGGAGCAGGAGCAGCAGCAGGAGCAGGAGCAGCAGCAGGAGCAGGAGCAGGAGCAGCAGCAGGAGCAGGAGCAGGAGCAGGAGCAGGAGCAGGAGCAGGAGCAGGAGCAGCAGCAGGAGCAGGAGCAGCAGCAGGAGCAGCAGCAGGAGCAGCAGCAGGAGCAGGAGCAGGAGCAGGAGCAGGAGCAGGAGCAGGAGCAGGAGCAGCAGCAGGAGCAGGAGCAGCAGCAGGAGCAGCAGCAGGAGCAGCAGCAGGAGCAGGAGCAGGAGCAGGAGCAGGAGCAGGAGCAGGAGCAGGAGCAGCAGCAGGAGCAGGAGCAGCAGCAGGAGCAGCAGCAGGAGCAGCAGCAGGAGCAGGAGCAGGAGCAGGAGCAGGAGCAGGAGCAGGAGCAGGAGCAGCAGCAGGAGCAGGAGCAGCAGCAGGAGCAGCAGCAGGAGCAGCAGCAGGAGCAGGAGCAGGAGCAGGAGCAGGAGCAGGAGCAGGAGCAGGAGCAGCAGCAGGAGCAGGAGCAGCAGCAGGAGCAGCAGCAGGAGCAGCAGCAGGAGCAGGAGCAGGAGCAGGAGCAGGAGCAGGAGCAGGAGCAGGAGCAGCAGCAGGAGCAGGAGCAGCAGCAGGAGCAGCAGCAGGAGCAGCAGCAGGAGCAGGAGCAGGAGCAGGAGCAGGAGCAGGAGCAGGAGCAGGAGCAGCAGCAGGAGCAGGAGCAGCAGCAGGAGCAGCAGCAGGAGCAGCAGCAGGAGCAGGAGCAGGAGCAGGAGCAGGAGCAGGAGCAGGAGCAGGAGCAGCAGCAGGAGCAGGAGCAGCAGCAGGAGCAGCAGCAGGAGCAGCAGCAGGAGCAGGAGCAGGAGCAGGAGCAGGAGCAGGAGCAGGAGCAGGAGCAGCAGCAGGAGCAGGAGCAGGAGCAGGAGCAGGAGCAGGAGCAGGAGCAGGAGCAGGAGCAGGAGCAGGAGCAGGAGCAGGAGCAGGAGCAGGAGCAGCAGCAGGAGCAGGGGCAGGGGCAGGAGCAGGAGCAGCAGCAGCAGCAGGAGCAGCAGCAGGGGCAGCAGCAGGAGCAGCAGCAGGGGCAGCTGGTTACTGCATCCACAGTCAGGAAGCCGAGAGAGACGCATGTTTGTGCTCAGTTCATAATCTGCTTTGTATTTAGTCCAGGACCTACCCTGTGGAATGGTACCACCCACATTTAGGGTGTGTCTTCCAACCTCAACCTAATGCAGACACTCCCTTCCAGACCAGCCAAAAGATGCATTGCTATGGTGATCATAAATCCCATAAAGTTGACAAATTCAACCAGCAAAATGGCCAGCATTAGAAATGTACTCTAATGAGTTGGTTCATGTTCCTCTGTGGCTGGAGGGAAGCACTGTAGTGATTAAAATGGTTATTGTGTTTAATTAAATGTTTGGGGTAACTTAGTATTACATTTTCATAGTGAAGCTCCATTTGGATGGGTGCTCCTGCTTGGCTTTACAAGGAACTTCTTCATTACTTGATTCTTTTTTCTGATGTCTTGATTTAATGATACATTTAGAGGTTTCGGCAGCATACGTTGTTAAAGTTCTGTATTTAGGATAAACTAAGAATGCCAAATCTCTTCAAGTCAACCAATGTAAGTCTTTTAGGAATAGTAGTTGGTTTGTAAATAAAGTTTGGTCATAAACTTAGCAGTAATAATAAACTCTTTACACATCCTGATTCATTTGCTAATTGAAAAGTATGTGAGGTAGACATTCTCAATTTTATCTAGATCAGAGGTCAGTAATGGCAAATCTGTTTTATGTAGCCCTTGAGTTAAATATAATTTTATATTTAAGAAAATATTTTATTTCTATTTTATGCATATGAGTGTTTTGCCTTGCATGCAAGTAGACCACATGTGTGCAGTAACCTTGGAGGCCAGAAGAGTGCATGTGATCCTATGGAATTGAAGTTATAGATGGTTGTGAGCTGCCATGTAGGTGCTAGCAACCAAACCTAGGTCCTCTAAAAAGCAGCAAGTGCTCTTAACTGCTGAGCCATCTCTCTATTCCCTAATTTCACATTTTAAAGGTTTATATTTTTAAAAATTAAGGAGCAACAGACATATGTAGCCTGCAAAACAAAATATTCAGTATCTGATCACATACCCAAGTTGTTTATCAACCTTTATCATACATGTCAAAGGCAAGGCAAGACAGGTTTAGAAATACAGCCTAAGGCCAATGCTGTACACATGAAGAACCAGATTGTGGAGATTAGAAGATTTGGATCCAAGATCTATTTTTACTTGCTATAAAACTTCTCAAAGAGGCTAAAATTTATAAAATATACTCCAAAAATTTTAATATTTCCTACTTAAGAAATTGTATTAAAGATGAAAAATTAGATGCAGGTACTTAAAACTTATGCTATTTGAAATCTTTCACCAACCCCAGGAAGACTGATAATCCTAAATCATTTACTTTTAGAAGTCTTTTTCTTTCCTGTTTTAAAATATAATACTTTATTAATGTTTTGTGTACTTTAGACATCATTTTCAGTTCAGTTTAGACATATTCCCCTTTCCCTTCCCCCCACCCCACCCCAGATCACGCATTCTGCCATCACTGTCCTGCATCTTCCTCAGCCTTTTTTTTTTATGTTTAGGAATTGACATTTTCCTCCTTTAATTTTATATTACTCTAAAATACGAATACACACCTTCCACCCATATACAGTAATTACTGAGTCTGAAAATAAGTGGTGGGTCGATTCTAAAGCCCATTGAGAGATTTACATTATAACAACATAGTTGCTTTCAAATAAAAAGAAATATAACGATAATGTTGTTCACCTTGCCTTTCATCTGGGAACTTGGTGTTAGCATCCACAAATGAGGGAAACCATTCACCGCTTGTTTTTCTGGGACTGTGTTACTTCACTTAGCATAATGGCTTCGAGTTCCATCCATTTACCTGCTAGAGATTTGACAGGTGGGAAGCATCCAGTGTTGGTTTTTACAAGTAATCACAGATTGCCCCTAAACAGCTGATTTAGGATTCCCAATTTCATCATGCATTTTACTAAAATTCTAAGCAATCACAGTGCCAAGAGAAGGAGGATGCATAGTTCTTGGAAAATACTCAAAACAATTTAAAATATGAAAAATTTGGAGAGGGGCATAGGTTATGGATTTCAGAAACTGAGCTTAAAAGTGGTGAAAACATAACAAAAGAAAGCAGTTCAAACTCATCAATCATTGAGACCAGGAGGTAAGACAACATTTTTATTTCTTTTTTTTTTTTTAAATTAGTTTTTATTGATGCTTTGTGCATTTCATACATTTTTTCCAATTCAGTTCAGGCTTATTTCCCTTTCCCTCCCCCCCCACCCCCACCCCATCCCAGATCATGCATTCTGCCATAACTGTCCTGCAACTTTCTCTCAGTTTTTTTTTTTT